>CAWUFW010015400.1:0-362934 GCA_963921515.1 Calotriton arnoldi | reverse complement strand
TGTACTTGATTCAGTTGCATGTTTGCTGGAGCGTTTGAGCCAATCAAACACTCACCCCAGTCAACTGATCTGGGTTTAATCCATCATCATTCTTTAGCTCACTCCACCACCCCAGTTCAGACATGGCCATATGCAAATCAGTCTGACCCTGTGCCTCATGGGAACAGTCCAGCCCGAACTGCCAAGCCATGTCTTCCCTGGACCGGAAACAAGCATCCTAGGACCGGTTTCTGGCATTCCAGCCGTCATCAGCCAGGCTTGCTTGAATCCAGTGGCAAAGTGAGCAAGGGACCCACGTCTGGGCATACCCCCGCCAACTTAGGGCGAACAAAGCGATACAAAAGGGGATGATGGACGGAACGTTTGAGCCAATCAAACACTCACCCCAGTCAACTGATCTGGGTTTAATCCATCATCATTCTTTAGCTCACTCCACCACCCCAGTTCAGACATGGCCATATGCAAATCAGTCTGACCCTGTGCCTCATGGGAACAGTCCAGCCCGAACTGCCAAGCCATGTCTTCCCTGGACCGGAAACAAGCATCCTAGGACCGGTTTCTGGCATTCCAGCCGTCATCAGCCAGGCTTGCTTGAATCCAGTGGCAAAGTGAGCAAGGGACCCACGTCTGGGCATACCCCCGCCAACTTAGGGCGAACAAAGCGATACAAAAGGGGATGATGGACGGAAAGTCCCCAACGGAGAGGGCCAGCCCCGGGGGATGGGGTCCCCGGGGCAAGTAGTGGCCCAGGAGGGGGCCACGCGGCCCCCTACCCAAAAAAAAAAAAAATGGAAAGGCCCGCCCCGGGGGATGGGGTCCCCGGGGCCTTAAATGGCCTGAGGAGGGGACCACGCAGCCCCCTCCCAAGAAAATAAAAAAGGCCATGCCCCGGGGATGGGGTCCCCGGGGCCAATACAGGCCCAGGGAAGGGGGCCACGCGGCCCACTTCCCGTTTTTTTTTTAAATTAAATTTAAAAAAGGGGTAAGGCCCTGGGGGATGGGGTCCCCAGGGCCTAAAAATAGGAAAAAGGAAGGGGGCCACACAGCCCCCTTCAGCGGAGAAAAAAAAAACGATCGGGCCCGCAGGCCCCGCCCCTTCCTTCACCACTCTGCAAACGCGCCCCCTGGCGCGTTTGCAGAGGGGAACGAATTCCCCTTGAATACTGGGGGTCCCTGAGGGCCAACTAGCCCACCAGGAACCTCCAGTATGCGTCAGAGGGCTGCCTTGCAGAGAGGTGTACAGAGGCCACGCCCCTTTTTACACCTCTCTGCAACGCAGCTCTATGGCGCTTTTTGGAGGTATTTTGTGGGCTAGTTGCACCCCAGGGACCCTCAGGATTCAAGGGGAGTTAATCCCCCGACTTAAAACGCGCCACGGGGCGCGTTTGCACAGTGGTGAAGGGAGGGCGGGGCTTCAGGTGACATGTGTGCAAACAGGCCCCGTGGCGCGTTTTAAGATGGGGAATTAAATCCTCTTCAATCCTGAGGGTCCCTGGGGGCCAACTAGCCCAACAGGTACGTCCAGAAAGCGCCACAGAGCTGCGTTGCAGAGAGGTGTAAAAGGGGTGTGGCCTCTGTTCATGTCTCTGCAACGCAGCCCCTGGCGCATACTGGAGGTTCCTGGTGGGCTAGTTGGCCCGTAGGGACCCTCATGATTCAAGGGGACTTAATCCCCCAACTTAAAACGCACCACGGGGCGCGTTTGCACAGATGTCACCTCAGGCCCCGCCCCTCCCTTCACCATTGTGCAAATATTCCTCTAAAATCAGCCGAAATCCGAATTCTGATTTACTCACCTGTTATCAGGAGAGACCTCAGTGCTGCATATTTCAGCCCAGTACTGATCCTCAAAAGTAATTTTAACCGTACTTACCAGTAACTTGAATTTCCTTCCATAGGATATCATTGCCTGCTTTTTGCTGAAAAAGTTTCTAAGTGTTCATTTTTGAAACATACAAATATTCCTCTAAAATCAGCCGAAATCCGAATTCTGATTTACTCACCTGTTATCAGGAGAGACCTCAGTGCTGCATCTTTCAGCCCAGTACTGGTCCTGAAAAGTAATTTTAACCGTACTTACCGGTAACTTGAATTTCCTTCATAGGCTAACATTGACTGGTTTCACTTGGAAATTCTTCTAAGTGTGGAGTTTTGGAACTTTAAAATATTCCTCTAAAATCAGCCGAAATACGAATTCCGATTTACTCACCTGTTATCAGGAGAGACCACAGTGCTGCATCTTTCAGCCCAGTACTAATCCTCAAAAGTAATTTTAACCGTACTTACCGGTAACTTGAATTTCCTTCATAGGCTAACATTGACTGGTTTCACTTGGAAATTCTTCTAAGTGTGGAGTTTTGGAACTTTAAAATATTGCTCTAAAATCAGCCAAAATACGAATTCCGATTTACTCACCTTTTCTCAGGAGAGACCTCAGTGCTGCATCTTTCAGCCCAGTACTGATCCTCAAAAGTAATTTTAACCGTACTTACCGGTAACTTGAATTTCCTTCATAGGCTAACATTGACTGGTTTCACTTGGAAATTCTTCTAAGTGTGGAGTTTTGGAACTTTAAAATATTGCTCTAAAATCAGCCGAAATACGAATTCCGATTTACTCACCTGTTATCAGGAGAGACCTCAGTGCTGCATCTTTCAGCCCAGTACTGATCCTCAAAAGTAATTTTAACCGTACTTACCAGTAACTTGAATTTCCTTCCATAGGATATCATTGCCTGCTTTTTGCTGAAAAAGTTTCTAAGTCTTGACTTTGAAACATACAAATATTCCTCTAAAATCAGCCGAAATCCGAATTCTGATTTACTCACCTGATATCAGGAGAGACCTCAGTGCTGCATCTTTCAGCCCAGTACTGATCCTCAAAAGTAATTTTAACCGTACTTACCAGTAACTTGAATTTCCTTCCATAGGATATCATTGCCTGCTTTTTGCTGAAAAAGTTTCTAAGTGTTGATTTTTGAAACATACAAATATTCCTCTAAAATCAGCCGAAATCCGAATTCTGATTTACTCACCTGTTATCAGGAGAGACCTCAGTGCTGCATCTTTCAGCCCAGTACTGATCCTGAAAAGTAATTTTAACCGTACTTACCAGTAACTTGAATTTCCTTCCATAGGCTAACATTGACTGGTTTCACTTGGAAATTCTTCTAAGTGTGGAGTTTTGGAACTTTAAAATATTCCTCTAAAATCAGCTGAAATACGAATTCCGATTTACTCACCTGTTATCAGGAGAGACCTCAGTGCTGCATCTTTCAGCCCAGTACTGGTCCTGAAAAGTAATTTTAACCGTACTTACCGGTAACTTGAATTTTCTTCATAGGCTAACATTGACTGGTTTCACTTGGAAATTCTTCTAAGTGTGGAGTTTTGGAACTTTAAAATATTCCTCTAAAATCAGCCGAAATACGAATTCCGATTTACTCACCTGTTATCAGGAGAGACCTCAGTGCTGCATCTTTCAGCCCAGTACTGATCCTCAAAAGTAATTTTAACCGTACTTACCGGTAACTTGAATTTCCTTCAAAGGCTAACATTGACTGGTTTCACTTGGAAATTCTTCTAAGTGTGGCGTTTTGGAACTTTAAAATATTGCTCTAAAATCAGCCGAAATACGAATTCCGATTTACTCACCTGTTATCAGGAGAGACCTCAGTGCTGCATCTTTCAGCCCAGTACTGGTCCTGAAAAGTAATTTTAACCGTACTTACCGGTAACTTGAATTTCCTTCATAGGCTAACATTGACTGGTTTCACTTGGAAATTCTTCAAAGTGTGGAGTTTTGGAACTTTAAAATATTCCTCTAAAATCAGCCGAAATACGAATTCCGATTTACTCACCTGTTATCAGGAGAGACCTCAGTGCTGCATCTTTCAGCCCAGTACTGATCCTCAAAAGTAATTTTAACCGTACTTACCAGTAACTTGAATTTCCTTCCATAGGATATCATTGCCTGCTTTTTGCTGAAAAAGTTTCTAAGTGTTGATTTTTGAAACATACAAATATTCCTCTAAAATCAGCCGAAATCCGAATTCTGATTTACTCACCTGTTATCAGGAGAGACCTCAGTGCTGCATCTTTCAGCCCAGTACTGGTCCTGAAAAGTAATTTTAACCGTACTTACCGGTAACTTGAATTTCCTTCATAGGCTAACATTGACTGGTTTCACTTGGAAATTCTTCTAAGTGTGGAGTTTTGGAACTTTAAAATATTCCTCTAAAATCAGCCGAAATACGAATTCCGATTTACTCACCTGTTATCAGGAGAGACCTCAGTGCTGCATCTTTCAGCCCAGTACTGGTCCTGAAAAGTAATTTTAACCGTACTTACCGGTAACTTGAATTTTCTTCATAGGCTAACATTGACTGGTTTCACTTGGAAATTCTTCTAAGTGTGGAGTTTTGGAACTTTAAAATATTCCTCTAAAATCAGCCGAAATACGAATTCCGATTTACTCACCTGTTATCAGGAGAGACCTCAGTGCTGCATCTTTCAGCCCAGTACTGATCCTCAAAAGTAATTTTAACCGTACTTACCGGTAACTTGAATTTCCTTCATAGGCTAACATTGACTGGTTTCACTTGGAAATTCTTCTAAGTGTGGAGTTTTGGAACTTTAAAATATTCCTCTAAAATCAGCCGAAATACGAATTCCGATTTACTCACCTGTTATCAGGAGAGACCTCAGTGCTGCATCTTTCAGCCCAGTACTGGTCCTGAAAAGTAATTTTAACCGTACTTACCGGTAACTTGAATTTCCTTCATAGGCTAACATTGACTGGTTTCACTTGGAAATTCTTCTAAGTGTGGAGTTTTGGAACTTTATAATATTTCTCTAAAATCAACCAAAGTACGAATTCCAATTTACTCACCTGTTATCAGGAGAGAACCCAGTGCTGCATCTTTTAGCCCAGCACTGACCCTGAAAAGTAATTTTAACCGTACTTACCAGTAACTTATATTTTCTTCCATAGGAATCCATTGTCTGGTTTTCAGCAGAAAACTTTCAAAGTGTCGATTTTCACAAACTACAAATATTCCTTAAAAATCGCCTGTATGACTTAAACGCATTCTTTCAACTGTTTACAGGAGATGCACCAGTGCTGGATCCAGGATCCAACACTGAGTAAGAAAAAGTAACGATAACAGTTTTTACCTGCTAAGTGAATTTCCTTCCATAGGATAACATTGGTGATTCTATGAGAAAAAGTTTCTAAGTGTCAACTTTTAAAATACAATAATATTCCTTAAAAATCACTACTGTAACCAAAACGCTTTTACTCAACTGTTTACAAGAGATGTCCTAGGACTGAATCTAGGATCCAGTCCTGTGGTTAGAAAAGTAATCCATAAAGTAACTAATTGCATTTAACTAGAAATTCACATTGAGCTGAATGTTGCATTGTGTTTGAAAATGTGTTGCCCATTGAGATGTCATCAGTGATGTCATCAGTGATGTCACTGACCATGTCATGAGTGATGTAATATGTGACGTCATCAGCAGTGCATTGCGGGGGCACGAGTTATAGTTAGCTGGACTAACTATAACGGGGGAATTTCACGGGTTTTGTACGAGTGCAATGTCCAAATAACTATAACTGTCCCTAAAAACTATGGTTTTTTCAGTGAATATATATATATATATATATTACCTACTGGCGGTCGCCAGTAGGTAGTTATAGTTAGGACCTAGTTTCCATAAGAAAAGCGTTTTTTGATTTGCCAATAACTTTGGCGTCTTTTGACGAATCTTCGCGAAATTTTAAAACTAATGGGGGGCTCCGTTAAGCTTCTGCTGTGAAAGTTTCGGGGTGATTCGTCAAGCGGGGGCCGAGAAAAAGGGGGGTCCCAAAACACCTTTTCTCCATGTTAATTTCCATAGGAACTTTAGACAAAGCTACAGCCCGAACTGCTGAACGGAATTACACCAAATTTGGCAAAAAGGTAGGTCTTGGTCCAGAAAGCAACCTTTTTAAAAAAAATCTGTTCATTAGTTCCTGAGAAATTAAAAAAAGAAAAATATCGATATCTGAGCACTGAGGAGGGTTCGCGAACCCTCCCGGGCACAAGCTTCACTCTGATTGGCTGCCAACACTCTAAACCAGAATGTGTTGGCAGCCATCTTGTGACTCGGTAACCGAGTCACAAGAAAAAGGTAAAAAAAAGGTAAAAAACAAGAAAAGGGGGCAGGGTAGAAACACCCTGACCCAAAAAAGCATTTTTTTTTTAAACTGCCGAATTCGCGCTGGGTGCACGAATCCGGCTGAAGTTTCTTTTAAAAAACAAAGCACGGGCTCCCGCGCTTTGTTTCTTAAAGCCCCCGGGTGGGCCAGGTCCCGGGGGCAATGCCAAATTAATTTGTGGGGGCCCGCGGGGGCCCCACAGCCCTGGGGACCGCCACCTCCCCAAGGGCTTTCTTTAATTATATGCGGGGCACTGGAGCAGGGCAGGACCTGGGCTTCCTCCCCAGCAGGCTCTGGGGAATGATAGGACTGAGGTTACTTACTCTCTACCAGCCTGCAGCGCAGGACGGAAGCTGGGTTCACTCTCCACTAGGCACAGAGGAGAAGGAGCGGAGCTGGGAGTGAGTCTCTACCAGGGGCTGGGAGTCACTCTTCAGCAGTGTGCGGGGAGAGAAGGGCCAGGGCTCCCTCACCAGCAGGACCGGGCACCCAAACACTGCACACTTTGACCCACATCTCCCGGATGAGGGTTTCTTCCATTGGCTCGGGGGTGCCTCCGGGGCACAGGGACCTGCAGAGCTGGCGCCGAGATCCCGCTCTCTACCCACCCCATGGTCTGAGCTCGCACCCCTGGCAGGATTGCCCCTGGACATCTGGGTGCTGATTTCACTTCACTTGGTTTTTTTTTAAGTGTGCTGTGTGCGGGACACCCCAGGACACACCGCAAGATGCTGTGCACCTCCCTCTGGTTCCTGCTGCCCCTGATGATGGGTGAGTGACGGGCAGTGGCTCACGCGGGCAGTGGGTGCTGAGGTGCGCTCCCGGTCCCTGTGAAGTTAGTGCTGACAGACAGCCGCCTGCTGCCTTGTTATCCCACCTCAAAGCATCCATCGAGGACACATATGCAATATAATGTCAGCCAGAGGCAGGGATCCCGCAGCAGCAAAACTTCTGTCATCTCTCGGCTCAGTCCTGCCCCGTGCATAGACACTAGAGCTGGGTGAGGGGAGAGACGAGGCGGGCGAGAGAGCGAGAAACAAAGACAGAAAGAACGATCGAGAGAGGAAAAGTCAAAGAGAAGCAACCTGACGCACCGGCGCTGGGGAAGCACGAAGGGCACAGGCCTGTGTGTGGCGAGGCAGACATGGAGGGGTGGGCCTCGCAGAGGGGCGCACTGCGAAGAGACCAACCTGTAGGTGGAATCAGTGCACATTAGGTTACTAGATAGATAGATAGATAGATAGATAGATAGATAGATAGATAGATAGATAGATCAGACACAAGGGAGATAGATGGGGAGATAAAAGCAGTGACGGGTGAATGGATAGATGCATTGATGAGTAGTTACGAAGGAGAACGATTTGACATTGGTACACTGACAAACTCATAAAAACTTCTTATGACTTAATGCTTGGCCTGCAATGTGTGTGAATGGATTTCACTGCACTATAAACACTAGATGGACGTTTTTGTGTGCGTGCACATGCGAAGGACCTGTGCTTGGTCTGTGGCCACTGCTTGCCCCCCTCCAGGAGGTGTGCGCTACATTCTGTCTGGAACACTCCCAATAGATTTCTTTGCTCACTACAGCCATGTGTGCTCCTGTCTGTATCCCTATATGTGCACGTCGCTCATCTCATACTCGTATGTGTGCACGTCGCCTGTCTTATGCTCGTGTTATCACCCATAGACTCCATGTGTGCGCGCCTTTCTTCTTTTTGCACGTTGGTCCTTTTACATGCGTACGTGTTCACATACAACTGCCTCCTATGTACATACATGCTCCTTATTCCTGTATTTCTCTGTGCTCTCGTCACCATGCCCTATACTCCCATATGTACACGTCACTAACTCTTACACCCCTGTATGTGCGCGTCAACAATTCCTATACTCTCATGTGTGCACCTCTTATATCGTTCTGTGTATACGTCACCTTTACGTGAACTGCTATATGACCACGCCACTTTCCACTATACATGCACATACCAGTGTCTCCTGTATGTGGACATGTTACTCCTGAGCGCACGTGTACCGTCTTTTATATTTCTGTATGTTTATACGTTACTGTCCCACATATGTACACGCTCTGTCGCGCAGAAGGGTTGATATGGCCCATAATACAAAAAAGTAAATGGATCCCCTCTTCCTTGGTTTGGTATTAAAAACTAGTATAATTGGGGAGTGGTGGACCCATAACACCTACGTGCCTCGGTGCCACTGCACCTGGTGCACCATCGATAGCCACGCGCCTAACCATTTCCTGTTCATGTGCATGTCACTGTTTCAGATATTCCTATGCGTGCACACGGCACTCCACTACTTCCTTTGCTACTATTTTATTGCATGCTAGTGAGTCGTATGTCATATGTGTACACCTGCCACACTTAGCTATACGTTTCCTTCTTATAGATGTTCACTTATCTTTGCTCCGTGTGCGTAGGTAACTGTCTCCCAGAGGCATATGTGGGTACAGGTCAATGTCTCCTCTGTGAGTGCTGGCACTATCTGACCTGTGTGTGCATACGTCATTGTCTCTAGTCACAGATCCCCACGTGTCTGCATGCAGCCTCCCTTCACTGTGTGTGCACATCACTTAGGTCTACTGAACAGGCACGTGCATGTATGTGCAGGCCGCGTCTCCTTTATGTGTACTGTTCTCTGCCACCTATATGTATGTGTATTCATCAATATATTCTTTACCCCTGCGTATACCTGCATCTGCTGTGTGCATGGAAATGCCTCGTATTCCTACTCTCACCACCCGTGCTACCAGATCACATGCCACTGGCTCCAAAATATTTACACGTCAGAGTCTAGTGTCTTTGCATAAGAGTAGGACACAGTCTCTTTGCATGTACCTGCCAGCCCCACTGCTGTATCCGTGCAGGTCATCTGCTCCTACATGTGTACATGCCACTGTCACGCATGCGCATATGCCAGTATGTCCTCTATTTCTGCCGCGCTGCCCACGTGCTCATCACCACGTGCACAACTATACTTGCCCCCAACCGTGAACATGCCACCACAACACGTATAAGTTGCCATGTTACCGGTTTCTAAACGTGTACATGACAGGTTCCTGCCTGTGTGCGCATATCCAGTCGTGCCCTTAAGCCTCGCCGTGTCTACCACCAGATCTGTTACCCAGTGGCGCTGGAATCATTTTTAGAGTGGGGGGTGCCGGGCAGTAATGCCACCTCACTGCAACAATAGGGGACATTTGGTAGGCTGTCTTGTAAAACACAACAAAGGCTGGCTGAAGGAAAACATTTGAATAGTGTCTTCATTGTTTATCCTCTATCTAAACTCTTTCAAGTTTGATGGGGTGCTGCAGTACTTCCCACACCCCTAATTCCAGCGCCACTGCTGTCACCCATCGCCCCTTCCCTTCCAATGTCCTCACATTTCTGCACCCCCTGGAATCACCTCGCCAAGATCTGGTCCCATCTGTGTCTGCGGCGCGTGGCCTCCCAGATCTGCCTCCCCCACCCCACCACACCAAGATATGCCCCCATGTTCTCTCACCCCCTCCAGTGTCTGCCTCCAGGTTAACCCCTTCCATTCAGCTTGCACCAAACCCATGGTCTCCAGGTGTGCCAACCACACCCCTCATCACCTCCACCCTCCCAGAGGTTACACTGTGCCCCCCCTCTCCCAAGTGTGCTCAACATCCCCTCGTCTCCTCCGCCGAGAGGTTACACTGTGTCTGCCCCTCCCTGCAGATGTGTCGACCACGCCCTGATCGCCTCCACCCAGAGGTTAGACTGTGACAAAGTGGGCAGGGAAGAGAAAGGAAGAGGAAATAATGAGAGAAGTTAGGAAGGAGAGGAGGATGAGTGAGAGACATAAGAGGGGCCAGGGGGAGAGAGGAGAGCATGAAATGGATGGAGGATATGAGAGGCGGGGGAGATAGGGAGGCGAGAAGGAAAGACGAGTAGAATGAGGAACTCGGAGACCTGTAAATCACATTAGGGTAGCAGGTGCAGTGACACCGTGGTCCAGAGGGCAATGGGCATACTGCACCTCATATATACCAGTATTTTCATACCGACTGGGGGCCTAGTTTCACTGCTTGCACGAGGGCCCAGGACCCCCCAGGCTACGACACTGCCCAGAGGTTGCACTGCGTATCTGGGGCTTTAAGTGGGTAGAGTGGGTCTCAGACCTGAATGCAATTAAAACAGACATTGTAATGGGCCCCTATCGGGCGCTATATTCATGGCCTTAACTTTACTGGCAAAAACACTGGGCAAAAATACTGATCGATTTATGAATAATTAATGTGAAAAATGTTAAGGCAATCCATGTCAGTGATTTAGTTCCTGTTTGCTTTTCACAGGTTTTATGCACCCAGAAAGAGTGTCAGCTATTTCCAGGACGTTGTATTTCTTTCGTAGCATATTACTCTTGTATAGTGCATACTTTGAAGCGAGCCCTCTATAGGTGTTTACAGTGGGTCATGACTGAGGGCTCTGGCTGGGGCAGAAGTGAGCAGGAGTTTCTGACAGTGAACATTTCTGCCAGTGCATCAGTGGGTCAGACAGGTCTGCAGAATACATGGGCATCCAATCCTTGGCCTCTCTGACTAGCGCCCAGGGCAGGGGTCGTGTCACGTATTCCAGTTGCAAATGTGATTCTGTGCATATGTGTATATATTCTGTTGCTTCTTTCTGCACTTCTGACTTAGAGGTAGTTTTGATCCCCCTGCCCTACTATGTACTTGGGCCTTACAGGGGAGGTCATGCCAATCGCAGGAGTACCGCAACCCATAGTGTACCCTAGTGTATGTAGGTGTTTTCACTGTATTCTAAGTGTCTTTCAGCATAGCACTGGCTCCGGGCCTGGTTAGGCAGAGTCAGTTACCACCAGTACCAGTCAGCAAAAAGTTGGGAGCACAGGATGACTTTGCAACAAGGCCTTTTTCTGCACCTCTTTTGGTTCTTTCTGCATATCTCTTGCTTCTCTCTGCACCTTTCTTCGTCTTTCTGGACTTCTGTTGCCTCTTTCTGCATTTCTCTTGCATCTTTCTGCGCTTTTCTTCCTCTTTCTGCACATGTCCTATCTCTGTAGGAATAGTTCGAAATTAGCATTTAAAAAGCCATCGAAATTCACTGAAAAAACCATAGGTTTCAGGGACGTTATAGTTAGAAATTATCATTTAAAAAAACCTTTGAAATTCACTGAAAAAACCATAGGTTTCAGGGACGTTATAGTTCGAAATTAGCATTTAAAAAACCTTTGAAATTCACTGAAAAAACCATAGGTTTCAGGGACGTTATAGTTAGAAATTAGCATTTAAAAAACCTTAGAAATTCACTGAAAAAACCACAGGTTTCAGAGACGTTATAGTTAGTTGGACATTTCACTCATACAAAACCAGAGAAATTCGGCCATTATAGTTAGTTGAGCTAACTATAGCTTGCGCCCCCGCAATGCACTGCTGATGACGTCACATATTACATCATTCATGACATGGTCAGTGACATCACTGATGACATCACTGATGACATCTCAAATGACATCTCAAATGACATCACTGATGACTCAAGGAATATTTAGATTCTTTTTGTCAATGTAAAACACTCTTTTTGTGTTGTTAATGGCAAATTATGGTTTTCTCAGCTCATATTCCAATAACGGATGTTTAAAAAACACTCTGAAAATCACAGAAATACATTTAAAGTGAAGTTATGATTCATAAACATAACCAAAAAATGCTTGAAATTGGCCAGTAATGTTTAGCTGAGCAAACCAGAGCTTGAAGGGGCACCTTCCTGCACAAAAACAATCCCCTAAGGCATTTTCTTCTTTCTATGTGTGCTGCAGAATGTAGCACACAGAAAAATGAAATAACGCCTCACCTGGGGAAGCGTAGCAGTTTTGGCGCATTCCCAGGTCTACCACTTATGGAAATCTGGGAATGTGTCAAAATCCATGGATGTTGTGTGGGAACACCCACACACCACCCATGGAATGTCTCCGTGGGGCAGAATAATGCAACACAGCGATTTGCACTGTGTTGCGTTACTCTGGATTTATCAAGCCACTCAGGGCCTTGTGTGGCTTGATGAATCGCATTTAAGGGTTGCATTGCTCTTGCACCCAGTTGCGTGGTGCAAAAGTGACACAACCCTTTAAGATTGATATTATCATTTAAGGATTTTATTTTCCCCATGGTCACTTGCTTGCTTAAATTGCCAGGACAGGTCCTCCCTGAACCGGAACACAAGCAACCCAAAACCGGTTTCACCCTAAATGGGGCTTATCAGTCGGTTGTATTTTGGGTCCAGTGGCAAAGTGTGCAAGGGATCCACATCTGGGCATACTCTTGACCCCTTACAGCATTACATCAAATAAGCAAACAGTGAAAGGACAATTGCTTGCGATTTGTCTAACACTGGAAACTACTTGGGGTAGCATTCCAACCCATCGTTCCTTTACACACCATGCAACCTCTGTTTGGACTCAACCATATGCAAACCAGTCTTGACTTTGCTCCAATAGGAATAGTCCAGGCCCTACTGCCAGTCCAGGTCCACCCTGAACAGGAACACAAGCAACCCAAGGCCTGTTTCACCCTAACTGGGGCTCATCAGTTGGTTGTAGCTTGGTTCCACTGGCACAGTGAGCAAGAGACTCACATCTAGGCACACCGTTGGTCCTTTAGGGTGTTACTTCAAACACACAATGAGTGATGGAAGACATGTTTGCAATTTGTCTACCCACTGAGGTACTCAAAGGTATCATATGGGCTAAATGATTTATTCTTCTTTATATTAATTGTGCTTTTTATGTCATGTGCAGTGTTTAAACTTATGCTGAAAAGCTATAATGAATGAGCTGAGTGTATAAATGGATTCTGAAAAGAAGGGGAAATGAGGGGATCCCTGGGATACTCTGCATTGTATGAGGTATGGAGTAGAAGGAGTCCATGGGTGTAGTTTGGGTTGTGTTTGAGACGTAAAACTTTAAATTGGTGGATTTCTTTTGTGTCAAAGGCTTCTGAAATGTCTAAGAGTACTTGAATCGAGGCAACATGAAAGTCTTTTTGTCTGGTAAAGGCATGTATAAAGATTGAGCCAATATTTATGCTTCAATTTGTTTTAAACCCTACTGTAGCCTCATTGAAGAGAATATTTGTTTCCAGTTCTTTTGGAGCAATGAATAAATGCCATATTGAAGCTGTTTTGCAGGGAATGGTAGGTTTGATATTGCATTGCACTTATTGGTGTGATCAGGGTTGAGAGATGGGGCTTTTAGTAGTGGTGTGGTACAGACTATTTCAAACTCAGTTGGTATTACTCCTACATCTAATGAACTGGGGAGATGTTGACAAGATGTGATATGACTGTTTTATTCTTTAAAATGATTTTGAAAATTTGAGTTACCCACAGGCATTGGTTTGCCTTGTATCCTTAGTGTTTGCTTAAAATGAGAAGTTCCTGGAACTAAGGGGCTGATTACGATGGCGGACGGACTGGAGTCTGTCTGCCATCGTGGTGGAGACCGGGACCGTCTGCAATACATGCGGCAGTCCCACACACCAAATCAGGATGCGACCCCCACCTTGGCGGGCGCAGCTTGCATTTTAACATTGCGGCGGGTGCTGCTGACAGCAAGTTAAAATGGCATGTTGCGCATTTCACTGCACTACGTGGCAGGCACCACGCGGTGCCTGCCACTTGGTGCAGTGAAATGTTGGGGGGTACCATGGGTACCCCCAGTGCACCCACACCTCCCCCCAACACAAGGGGGGCCCCCAACGGGCCCCCAAAACCAATCTCCACCAGCCTTTCAATGGCGGTTTACCCGCCACGGAAAGGCTGGCTTCCGCCAGCATCGTAATTTGGTGGACGGTGCCTGCTAGGCACCGCCACCATTTTAGGCATGCTGACCGCTCCACCAGGCAATCGGAATGATTGCCTGTGGCGGTTCCGTGGCGGACGGTCTTTTCGACCGCCGGTGGTCCGAAAGCGATTCCCACCGCCATCGTAATTTGGCGGTGGGAAAATTGCTGTCAGATGGAGGAAGGATCGCCACCGGCGGTCCGTCTGCCATCGTAATCAGCCCCTTAGTGTCGGAGAATGTTTAAACGATCTCAGGATGAGGTGCTTGTTTTAAAAAAAAATATTTTTGTTGATTTCATTGAAGTGAACAAAAATAGAATCAAATCCACAGTAATCCACCACATTGCATCATGCAATATCCCCACAGAGTAGGTGTGGTGCAGCGGCCAGGGCAGCTGACTTCAGAGCACAGGGCTCACGGTTTGATCCCCGGCTCCGGCGGCAACTCAGCTCAGCACCATGTGACTCTGGGCAATAGCTCACTTAATTTCCACGACAGCCCCCAGCGCCTTGAGACCCGTAAGGGTGAGTAGTTTGCGCTTTACAAATACGGATTTAGGATAACATGACATCATTACATAAATGTGCCCCCGCCTACCTCCCCTCTCCCCCAAAAACAGCTCTACCTATGATAGCAGAAGAATTATATTGTACCAAGTCTACATGTCCTTAAGGCTCCATCTCTTCCCTGCAACCACCGCTCAATATATGAAGTTATACTGGTGACTCAGATTCATCAAGGTTCCCAACATAAACTCGGAGAGGCCCCCAAAAATCTCTTGGCCCTAGAGGTAGGCGGAAGCATCTCAGCTTATGACTTAGCCAATTCACTACAGATAATCATGTCCTTCAACCAACACTTGAAATCTGGAGAGCCTGTGCTCCCCCATGTCAATGCAACCCGTCTCCGACCCAAAAGGGATGCCATCGCTAACAGATTCCTATAGTGCTTCGTAGCATCCATCACACCCTCCAGTAGGAGCAACAAGGGAGTAATGGGGGCCGCCCCATTCACCATGACGTCCAGGTTCCGTGATACTCAAGCCCAAAAGGCTGCAACTCCGGTACACAACCATGCAGGATGAAGAATGTCTGCAGTGGGGGCAGAGCATCTACGACAAATAGGGTCAGACGACATGCCATGTTTTACATTAGTAGCCGGAGTATAATATACCCAATATAAGTCATTATAATGAATCAAGCGATATGTCCATATCTTTTGTGAGAACACAATAAAAGGACCTTTGTTTATTGATAATATCATGACCCAGATCCACCATTGCATACGGGCATGCCATTCCGGATCAGAGGTAGCCTGGAACAGTATAGTGTACATGTGGATGACAATGTGCTTAATTGAGGGATTCATCAGTAGGAAAGACAGAGTCTCCCAATTCGCCGGAACATCCGGAAAGTGGGAAAGCAGCCATTTTAAGACATGTTTGAGGTTGTAATAGCTGAGCATATTTACCATAGGAGAAGAAGCTGAGTCAACAAAGTCCTCCAATCAGAGGAATCCACGATTGAGGAACAAGTCTCCCATGTATTTAAGCTGTTTACGCCTCAACACAGGAAGGAGCTCCGAGTGAAAGTCAGTATGGGGATACAGATAATGAGCAATGTCCGCTTGTGCCGCAAACTGGTGCTAACCCCACTGAGTTCCACCAGCCGTGCCTGTGCCCAGCCCAAGCATTTGACCGCGTGGATCCCCCTATCTGGACGAGGAGTTCAACAGTAAAGATTTAATAGGGGGCCGGTTCTGCAAGGCCACATTTTAAATCTACATGAGGTGCCCAGCCTTTATTGTGAATCCAGTGATGGGCAAACTGAGCCTTGTCAACTAAACAGTATATCTCAAAACGTGGTGCCCCAAACGAACCCCTGTCATAAGGCTTCTGTAATTTAGCACAGCTATTTTTTGGTTGTTTGCCAGCTTATGCTAAAGTAATCATAAGAGAGCGTAGTTGGGAGAAGAGTGCCCTGTGAAGAGTGTTAGACCTGGCATCCTTAAGGTGGTCTGCACCTGGACGTTTTGCCTTTTACCTTCTATTTTTTTAATTCCTTTTGTTGGCCTTAAGACTATGAACACTTTACCACTGCTAACCAGTGCTAAAGTGCATGTGTTTCTCCCGCAAACATGATGACATTGGTGTCTGCCTGGTTTTCATAAATGTTGCCCTGGTAAGTCCCTTGTCAAGTGGTATCCATATACCTAGGGCTTGTACTTCAAATACTACTAGTGGGCTGCAGCACTGATTGTGCCACCCAAGGAAATAGCCTTTCAAACCTGTACCAGCCCTGCCACTGCAGTGGCTATATGGTCACTTTACTGCCACTGTGACTTGGCATTTAAAACTAATTGTGAGGCCTACTCCTCTCATAGGCTAGCATTGGGAATTCCTTAATACAATTTTAAGCTATAATTCCTGATCAGAGAGGAGTAGCTTTTTCATGTTTCATATGTTTGGATTGATAATGATAAATCCTCCTTACTGGTGAAGTTGGATTTGACATTACCATTTTAGAAATGCCACTTTTAGAAAGTGAACATTTCTCCGCACTTACTGCTCTGTCTGCCTAACAGCCTGTCTCCAATACATGTCTGAGGTGGGTGATAGCTACATTGTGTGCATTCTCTCTTAACAGCCACAACAGAGGAAGGATAGGTGTGTCTGAGTACCCATATACATACATCTGCCTTCTGATGGCCTTGCCTGGGCTGGATGGAAGGGAGGGGCTAACACTTCACTTAGCTAGGCAATGTCCTGTCCCCACACAAAGGACTGATTATCCCCCACGTAAAGCCTGACAGACAGGACTGGGTTGAATGTAATGTAATGTAATGTAAATATAATTTATAAAGCGCGGCTTATGCCCGAAGGCGTCTTGGCGCTGTAGTCCTCTAATCAAGGACAGCAGAGATAGTCACTGTGGTATACGGGAGCAAAAAAGCTTTATCCATCCTGTGTAAAAAGCCACGTTTTTAGTGTTTTCCTGAAACTGAGAAGAAAAGGGGCCTTCTTTAGGGAGAGTGGCAAATTATTCCAAAGCATTGCTGTTGTCCTGTAAATGCTTCTCCCCCCCATGTGACCTTTTTAAATGAGGGGACCATCATGTTCCTGGCCGAGCCTGAGCGTAGTGTTCTTGCTGGTATGTACCATTTAAATCTTTTCATAAACCGGTCAGGCCCCAGTCCTTGCAAAGTTTTAAAAGCCAAGCAGAGGGCTTTGAACTTGCACCGTTATCTAACTGGCAACCAGTGTAGTCTTCTGATGGCTTCTCTCGCTGATTCATATTTAGGTATTTTGAAAATGAAGCGGGCTGCTGCATTCTGCAGAATCTGGAGTCTGTTCAGAAGACCTGATGTCAAAGTGAGGTAGAGACTATTACAATAGTCTATCCGTGTGAGGACCATAGCCATGGTCACTGTTTTTAGAAGATCGGGGGGTAGATATTTTTTGATTTTTTTTATCATCCTTATGGAGCAAAAGGATGCAGATGTTATTTTGTTAACTTGCTCTTTGAATTTCAACTAACTGTCCAGCACAACTCCTAAGTTCTTTACCTTGGTAGAGGGTATGGGCAGTGTGTCTAGCTCTGGCGGCCACCAATCTGGTGTCCAGAGAAAGGGTTTGTTCCCGAAGATGATAACCTCGGTTTTTGAGGCATTCAGCTTCAGGATATTGCAATCCATCCAATTGCTCACCTTCTTCATGCATGAGCTGAATGCCTCACCAGAGCTATTTTCCCCGTTAGTCAGAGACACCACAATTTGGGTGTCATCTGCATATGAGGCTAAGGTAAAGCCAGCGTTTTTGATAATTGACACCAGTGGTGTAACATATAGATTAAAGAGTGTGGGGCTCAGTGCTGATCCCTGTGGTATTCCACATGGCAGGGAGAACTGCCTGGAGGCAAAGTTGCCCATTGCCACATTTTGTTGTCGATGCGTTAAAAACGATTTTAGGAGATCCATAGCCGTTCCTTTTAACCCCAGGTCCTGGAGCCGGTCGACCAAGATCTCGTGGCCGACTGTATCAAAGGCCGCAGAGAGGTCAAGCAGCACCAATGCCGCCGTCCCTCCTCCATCCAGAACTTCCCGTATGTCTTCCGTTGCCACAATTAATGCTGATTCAGTGCTATGGTGTTTCCTAAATCCGTGTAGTGTGTTGTCTAACAATGAGTTCACTTCTATATATTTTGAGATTTGTTGGTTCATAATTTTCTCTGCCAATTTAGCAGCAAAAGGGAGTCTCGAAATGGGACGATAATTGCTCGGGTCCGCAGTATCCAGGTTGTCTTTTTTCAGAAGTGGGAGAAGAGAGGCAAGTTTTCACTGGGCGGGGAAAGTCCCACTAGTGAACATCTGGTTAAGGATATGTCCCAAAAATGTTGCCACTTGGCCGGATATCATATGCATTATACTGGGCAGGCAGGGATCATATGGTGAGCCAGATTTAATTAACAGAATTAGGTCTCCAAGTTGTTCCTCCAGAGGGGTCGTAAAAGTGGAGAAACGTATTCTGTCCTCTAGATTAGTTGGCATCTGCTCAACCTGATAGTTAGCTACTTTGTTTGCCGCAAATTTATTGTAAATGTTAGCTACCTTCTCTTGAAAAAAACTAGCTAGCGTGTCACAGAAGCCTTGATTTATCCCAACATGACTAGCACTGGTTGGCGTGACCAATTTCTTTATCACAGAGGAGAGAGTTTTATTAGAATCACAGGCGGCTTTTATGTGCTCTGAGAAATAAGTGGTCTTTGCTGCTAGGATACTCTCTTTATGCTTTGCTAATTTAGCTTTATAGATGATCCTTTCCTCTGCCTCATAGCTTTTTCTCCATCTTTGCTCTTGTCTGTGGCAATCCTGCCTAGATAACCTAAGCTTCTCATTGTACCATGGCTGTGACATTTTTTTTTAATTTAAGTTTTTGTATGTAGTTGGTGCTACAGTGTCTAATGCAGTTTTTAGCCAATACGAAAATTTCTCCACATTTTCCTCCAAATTATCTCCTAGTTGACAGGGGTTTGAGGTAGAGGCCTCTCCTTGTTCTGCCGAGCGTATTTTGTGCCAGGCTCTGCCTCTTGCTTGTTGAATGGGGGGCCTATGTTGGATGTTTATTTTAGTTTTTATTAGCCATTTAACCACCCAGTGATCAGACCATGTCACTGGAAAGGATGGCAAAAGTTTAATGGCATCATCAGTGGAAAAAATACCATCCAACATATGACCGGCCCTATGTGTTGGGCCCTTATTGTTTATAGAGAGTCCAAAGGAGTCCATAGTATCAATAAGTTTTTGAGACTCAGGGTCAGTATTTTTTCCAAATGAAAGTTAAAATCCCCTAGTACGGTGAAATTATCATTGATAATTAAAGACTCAATCACCATACTGAGATTATTAGTGAAGCTACCCCTTACTCCTGGCGGGCGATATATTAACATCCCCTTGATGGCTGATGAATCTGGAGGCTGTACCGAGAAGGTTAATGCCTCGAAGCCTGTCATGAGTAGTGGTTCGAATTTTGGTTTGAAGTGGTTGCGATGAAAAATCGCCAATCCCCCTCCCTTTTTTTTCTGTCTATATACAGCAAATCCGGGGGGTGTGGCAGCAACAATAACGGGCCAGAACTCTCGTCTGCCCAGGTTTCTGTTACGAATGCCACGTCAGAGTCTTGGGTTTGGACCAGATCATAGAAATTTAACTGGTGTTTCACCAGAGATCTTGTGAAAGGGATATCTGTGCACTTCAGAGAACTGCTTTGAAGTTACTCCCTCATCAAAGGTGCTTTTGGGTAGAAGTACTGGGTCTCTGACCCTCTAAAATCATACACTACTGGACTTGTAACTGAAGCTCTGCCAGATGTACTGCTATGATGCTTAAAGGGCTCAACTGGACTGTTGATCTGGAATGCCAGCTTTTCTGTCTGTTGCCCTTCTGCCGGCTGCCCTCTGAGTCTGCTGAAGGAGAGCCGGACTCTGTCTTCAATCTGAATGATCTCCAAGGGCTTGTTGGCTTCCCTCCTGTTGCTTGAGACTCAGGGATATCAAAGTCTCTACCCCTGTGCATGACTCACTGGAAATGGCCCAGGTACTTGCAACATGGATCTCGATGCATGCCCTATCTGCACGTAGCAGATCCGGTGCATCGGTTGCGTGAGTAGAATCGGTGCATCGCCTCGGAACCAGTGCTTTGCCTCCCAAGATCGACGCAACAGACATCGTATCTCTGCCGCTGCAGCTTGGTGAGTTTGACATATCCCCTCGACTGTGTGGCAGAATCCGGCGCATCGTTTGACACCTTTCAACTCCGGCACCCATCTTCAGAACTGATGCATCGCCTTCACTGCGCGGAGAAGATCGACGCATCCTGCGCCTGTGAGACTTGACAGCGACGCATCTCATTGTTTGTGGCCAGGAAAGGTACTTTGTTCACCAGGGACTGCATGGGCCCTGTAGCCAGCCGGCACTCCATCACGGTTGGCCCAAACTTTGAATTTGCCCTGGTCCAGCGCAACCTAAAGTAACCTTTTTAGCGCTACTTTCTTCTAAGAGCTTTACTGCTTTTATTCCTTTAAAGTTCAATATCTCAACTTCTATACATTGAATTTTTATCATTTTGGTCTTGTTTTGTACATAATATAATAATCATTTTGTTCTAAACCTGTGTGGAGTCTTTTGTGGTGTTTTCATTGTGTTACTGTGTGTGAGTGTGTTACACAAATGCTTTACACATTGCCTCCTTAGATAAGCCTGACTGCTCTGTGGCAATCTACCATAGGGTGAGCACAGTTTATCTTTTATTGTGTATCCCACTTACCCTGACTAGAGTGGTGGTTACTGCCTGGCCTGAGTGCATACCTCAGCCAACCAGGAATCCCCTTTCTAAAAAAAAGGGATAGGGATGTTCTGAAATAAGTACTGTAGCCTTGATGCACAACCATTTTAATTTGCGAAAACCTACCAGCCAGCGATAAGGGCAGTTTAATCTACCGCTGTATCTAATCAGAAATCCAGGAAATGCATGTACCATAGTTCGCCCTTATAACAGTATCTATAACACTATGATACATAATGCCTAGATATCATATCCGCTCCATCATCCAGCAGAAGGGGAAGTTAAGCTCTGGTCTGGTGGTAGCATCTGTGAGGGGGAATGACAATGATTTATTCCAATTACTTTGGAGTCCAGACCAATGCCCATAAGCGATTATATCTTGGATGATGGAGTGCAAATTGTCAGCAGGGTTCTTAGCAAGTAGAAGGATGTTCTTCGCATACATAGATAAAAATGAGTTTTGTCTGCCAAATTTTATCCCCCTATGATGATGGTGATCCCACAAAAGACAGTCCAGAGACTCCATAATAATGGCAAAGAGGAGGGGTGACAAAGGGCACCCCTGCCTCGTACCCCCTTCAATAGAGAACGGGTCTCCCAACAAGTGTTTAACCCACACCCAAGCCCATGGTGTACTATACAGGTGCTTGACCCACTGCAAATAGGCCTTAACCATCCCTGTCCGTTCAAGAACCGTGAACATAAAGCACCATTCAATGGAATCAAACTCTTTTGCAACATCTAAAAGAGCTGCAACTACCTCGAGGTGGGGTCCAATTGGTGTGTCATGGTAAAAAGGTGCACAGTTTGTTGATTTATATGTATTAACATTTAATTGTAAGTTGCACTTTGTTAGGTAACATTTCGTATTTAGATTGTGACCATGTGTTGTGTATATTTGACTGAATGATGGTGGGCAAGACTTAAAAGAGCCTTCCATCATCCATGTGTTACTTTGCATTAAGTTTAGTAACTTGCTACTGGTAGCATAGACAAGCATTTTATTATCATTATTGAGGCTGTCATACCGTAAGAAGGTATCTTTATAATATGTGAATAGTAAGTATTGGGGTATGTCTGTATCTTCATATTTTTCAGTTGATACTAATTTTTCTCCGGCTGTTCTACATTTTTTGGTAATTAATCTGTTTAGGGTTGGTATGCCAAGGAGTTATTCTGTTGCTTGTTCAGGAAGATTTGGATAATATTTTCAGTATAGTTCCTGTTTGCTCTTCTGAGCTTGTACTGGCCTCTTTCAGGTCGTAAAACTATTTCTACTTCTTTTTCAGTAATATTAGGGGTATGGTTATATTCCCTAATGCTTTCAACTATTTCATTGTTAGTGGTAGCCCTGCCAAACCATGCGTTTGAATAATATTTGGTACATTTCCAGAATGTTTTCTCACTGGTGGTAGTTCCCTGACAATAAATAAATAACAGCTTCCCTTTATGAGATTTGATGTATTTTGCTGTTTCCAACATTTTGTATGGGGGATTAAGAGTATGGAATGCAGCCTGCATGGAGAACAGGGAAAGTGTGTATGACTGTTTTGGGCGGCCCGAGAGGGCCGGCCAAACAGTCATCTGCACTTAGGAGTGGGCAAACCACTCCTCCCCTGCCCCAAGAGCAGAGCAGCCCGCCCACCTACTCATCTGCAAAGCAGCGCAAGCATAAAATGATAGTAACTCAAAGTTATTATCATTTTATGTTTCTACTTCGCACTACTTAAAAGCAGTGGGGCGACGCTCCTCCGCCATAGCGGAGGAGCCGCCACTACAGGTACGCCGCAAGCTGGAGTTAAGTTTGCTACGAGGAAACTTATTCGGTGGAGTATTTTGTCGTGGTTTTTTTCTACATAGAATAGATGTACAAGAACATTGTGAGGTTTTGTTATCCATGTCAGGGATGCGAAAGAGAAGGAGATTGCAATTTTAGTGGCGAAATCAGTATTTTAATCACAAAGATATTTAACTGCAACGGCTAAAAATGTGCTGAAGTGATAACGTTAGGTGTAGGGAGCAGTGTATGAGCTTGAAAAGTGTTATAACCTACAGTGAGTTTGGTAGCCACTTATGCAAGTAGGCTAGTCAAGTTTCCATTGACATTTGCTAAATGAAGTCTTCTCGTTTGTCCGAGTCCTAAATTGCAAATATTACCACAAGAATCCAGCAGATGGCGCTCAGGGCTTGTTAAAAGGAACCCTCTTTCAGTGACTTCATAATTTTTTTTTATTACTGCCTCGCATCCTATACTACACCTGGATAAAAGGCAGACATCAAAAAAAATAATGCACAGTTTCACAAATCACTATTCTTGATTACTCAAGAAAACCTATTGTTCTGCTATCTGAGCAGCTCAATTTTGCTATATCTTATGACTTGTGGTGCATTTGCAAGCACATTGGGCCAGCAGCATTATATAAACAAGCATTTGCAATGCAATAGGTCTCGCATTTGCGAGAGTTTAAGCTATTGGCATTGTAAATGACAATGCCTTTTATTTATCTGTCTTGATAATTAACACATAAATAAAAGGCATTGTCATTTACAATGCCAATAGCTCAAACTCTTGTAAATGCGAGACCTATTGCATTTCAAAGAAGCGGCTGCATGTTGTCCCGGGCTGCTTGGAAAGTGAATGCGCGCATGGTTCTCTAAATGTTGCAGTAAAGCATGTCGTGCCTGCAGTAGGAGAAACTCATTAAAGAAAATAGTGCTTACAGACTAAATAAGACACGCTGTGTAACAACAGAAGTAAAGCCAATCCTCAAGGAAGGTTACAAAGGAAGACAAGGCGGCACTAAGGAGGGACTAACAAGCCAATTTACGAATAAGAAGCCAGCATTTACAAAGGACAATGACACAATCCAATTACTAATTTGGACGGAGAGTGGGCAGGGCTTCAAGTCCATACTCGAATACAGCATGCCTCGCAGAGCAGGGCATGCGCTGCCCAGGCTCGACCAAAAATGGATAGGATTTTAAGGGATGTTTGTAAAGGTTATTGGATTATCAACTAAAAGAATTTTGCAGTAAATTTGTTTCAAATTATATATTTAACACATTGGATGATGATATGGGTGGGTGAGGGAAAATACATGCACACACACCCAGTCAAGTAAACAAACAACAGATTAGAAGAAATCTGTCCTTAGCATACCATGTGTCAGATGGTAAGTGAATGAATGAATTATGACGTTTAGGGCCTAATTACAAATGCATTGGTGTTGGATGTGATAATTCTCACACCTTATCAGGTTTGCGGGAAAATGGGATCTAATACGCAGATTTGGCACTTACTGCACCAAAATCCACCCAGTGCCCTATTTATTTGGCAATATTCAACTACTAATTTCTGGCATGTTTGACGTGCTGAAAATTAACCGGGGTACAAAGTTTATATGACCTTGTACTTACCAGGTGTGCTGAACATCACCCCGCTTATAATTGTGATTAGTACACAAACAGGGGCATGTGGTGAACTTTCATTGACGGAATTAATTCTGAGGCTGTGTTAGAGTTTTGTGTCTTCATGATGTATCTGACAGTGGAGTTTCTGCAGATGTAGTAGTTGAGACCTGGGGCCTCATCTAGTACTTTTTGGAGTGGCCAGCACCACAAAATCTCCTTGCAAGTCTCCTTCCTGCAAAAAAACAATCAATGGAGGTGGTTTCCTCTTTCTATGTGTGCTGCAGAATGCAGCACACATAGAAAAAGGAAAAAACTAGGAGAAATAAAGTAATTTCTCCTTGTTACGCCTCACCTGGGGAGTTGCACAGTTTTGACGCAGTCCCAGGTTTACGTAAAACACACAGCAATGCCCATGGAACGACTCCTTGATGTAGAGTAAGGCTGCCTTACCTTACTCCATATCTATGAGGCCATGCAAAGCCACACAGGGTGGCTTTGCGTCGCCTCACTTCTATGATTGTGAGGCCTGTGCCACCGGAGTGTCATAAGAAGTGACGCTCCGGTGGCGCAGGCCTCCTATAAATGAGGGCCTCATGCATATGTCACAGGTAAACTGTAGTGAAGACGTCACACAATGATCCTGTGGAGGAAAATTATCTATTATTACCCAAGTGTACTTTTTGTACAGAGGAGAAGTGAACTGATCAAATTTAGTGTATCCAATATATCCTAAATCACTCCTTCAATCCGGAGAACAGTATGGAATGGCCATAAGATGTAGAAAGATCCAGAATACTCAGAGCTGCTTGGTGGCCCTTATCAAGTCTGAGGATGAGGAGGTCCCCCATGTCAGTCAAAGATGATTTTATTCTCTCATGGCTTTACGTTCTGATTGGAGCTAACTGAGCAGCAGATTTTCTTCAACTTTTTCTTGTAGTTGATCCATTACTACACTCTCCAGCATTTTGTTAAGGTGCAGTAAGCTGGAAACTGGGTGCTAATTGGTCAGTACTTGCAGAGTTGATGTGACTATATTAAAGCAAATGGAGATTGTGTGTCTCAATTGATAGCATGTGCCAAATTTAGAGAGGTGTTCTGCAACTGCAAACTACCTTTTTGCAATGTACCAAATCAGGTTTGCACCCCATTCCAACAAAGAAATAGGAGCTGGTATTTAGGCATTTCCCTGCTACTTTTGAGCAACAAAGGGGTGAATCATTGATTTGTGGCCACAACTGCTGACACAAACCATTGATCTGTTAGCGACCCCTGAGTTAGGGTTGATAACTGATTTCCAAGCATGAAGATGTCCCTGTTGGACACTTTTCCCTTTGGGAATCATGACTGCTGGCCTCAGGATTGAGCAGTCACTGGTCCACTGAATTCTTCCCCTGTCGTCATTGCTAGGAGAAAAACTTTTTTATTTAAGCAACATCTGATCTTTTGAGGGACGGGAACACCTGTCCCTTTTGAGGGACAGGTGCTGCTTTAAAAAACAGACAAACCTTGTAGGAATACAAATGGAGGGCCAAGGGTCTGCTTCCCCTTTTAGGGCTCCATTCCTAAGTTTGCAGACTTTCGCAGGCAGTCTAGTTATTATTCATTCGTTAAGAGGTTTTGCAACCTTTTGCAATTTGACTATGTGCAAACACTCCTTCTGTGTGTAAACACTCCAACTGCATTGAGATTGGAGATTGGCCTTTAGTACATAGGGCTGTTAGCCTACTCACAAATAAGAATTTATCTTAGTGCTCATGTGAGAAGTCATGTGAATGAAGATTTGCTTTGTGCTGGATGCAGAACAAGGTTCTAAATAGTAAAGTAAAGGTTTTCATTGGAGCAGCATAACCTTAATTCCCACTCTTTTATATGAAGAATGTATATTCCATGTGTGTTTATTTGTGTTAATTTGTGTGTATTTTATTTAGTAAATGTAGTAAGTGGCTTTATAATTACCTTATTTTAATGAAAACCACTCGTATATTTAGCTGAGCTATAATAATGAATTCATCATAAAATAAATGCATTCTATCCTTAAACTGCAGTGTTATGATCATTTAATGCTAACAATA
Organism: Calotriton arnoldi; assembly: GCA_963921515.1. Lineage (NCBI taxonomy): Eukaryota > Metazoa > Chordata > Amphibia > Caudata > Salamandridae > Calotriton > Calotriton arnoldi. The sequence goes on along the minus strand of CAWUFW010015400.1, from coordinate 336,565 downwards.
TTCATTTAAGCCTGTTATGTATCTAATGTAGCCTAACTTGTAACCAGGCCTCAGTGCACATGTTATGTTTTACTAAGGGGCAGATTTACAAGGAACTGACGCATCTGCATAGATGCGTCAGTTTCCTTGCGCCAGTGCTAAATGTCCTTGCGCCACAATGGATGCTCTGTATTTACAATACAGTGCTCCATGGCGCAAGGATTAACATATGCGTCAGAAATACTGACGCATCTGTTGGCACAAAAGTGACGCATCGCTGGAGTTGCTCATGAAAGTGACGCAACTCCAGCAATGTGCCACAACAGATAGGTGAGTCCCATTCAAAAAGCCCTGTGTCATTCCTTACACCTGGTCTGAGCAGGCATAGGGATTTTGACGCAGTAAAGGCGTAGAGTGACGCAGTGAAATGTTGTAAATTTCAATGCGTCAGATCTACATGGCTTTTTGCGTGGGAACGCCTAGCCTGCATACATTATACCTGGTGCAGGTATAATGTGACGCAGGGCTTTACAATGTGACCCATCGCCCTAGATGTGTCACGTTGTAAATTGGCTGCATAGTTTGCGCCGCCGTTGCGTCAAAAAAAGTGACGCAAGGAGGTGCAAGGGGCTTGTAAATCTGCCCCTTAATGTTCTGCCAGTGTCAAGTTTTTCTCTTTTCTGCAGGTGTCTTATCAAATGCTTTTTAAGTTACACTAGCCTTATTGTTCAACTTGCAAGGTTAGGGAGGTCTGAGCTTTTAATTAAAATCTGGCCTTGGAAGTAGAAACCGAGACAGTGGCAGAAGCCGTCTTGTACCAGGCAGACCAGACTGATGTTGCATTCAAGGTCGTCCAGATGATTGCTCCTTTGTTTGAAACTGAGAAAGTTAGGGGTCCACCTGCTTCTGGGGAACACAGTTTATGGTTGGTTTGTGGTGGAAAGAGATAAGGAGAAGCCTGTTAGAATTCTTCTTTTCATGTCTTAATTGTGGGCTCTTTGGAATAGGGATGGAGACCCTTTCCAGACTTTACTGAGAGAAGACCTTTTCTCAACTCTGCTGATTTCCCCTGCCAGTATTAAGCTTCATGCTCGAATACTCAGACTCTTTCCTTTGAACCTTAAATCTGGTTCATATGACACCTTCCTCATAGAATGTCTCCTTGTTACTTTCCGTACTATATATCTACAATAGGAAAGTTCCTTTTTGGAACCTGCTTGGGTGATATTTTGTTTGCTGTATGTGATACTATTTTGTATTTTTTTTGACTAGCTGTAAATTTAGGCTGTATGATCGTTTGAACATGTATGCATTTATGATCTGTTTCCTTTAATTCTGCTGATTGATCTAATTTGTAATCTGAGTTCATTTGATAATAAATCTTTAAGGTTTGATTACTATCCTCTCTGTTGTTTTTGGGGAGCCATATTGGTTTCACTGTACTTGAAATGCATTGCTGATGTTATCTCCTCTTTTACACTTCAAGTTGACAATCAAAAGGTCCATACAACCAGTGGGGGATTCTGTTTGATGATTTTACCAAGAGATTGAGGTTCAAGAAACCCTGCTCTACCATAATCTTCAAGACTAATCGGTTAAGCTTCTCCTAGCAAACTGGTTTAAAAGCAGTAAATAATGACTGCAACAGGTCTCATGATTTGGAAAAAGAGATGAATGAGAGTTGAGCTACCGTTCTTTATTTAAAAAAAAAAAAACCTTCAGTAAGTCTTCATAGTGTTGTGGCAGTGAACACTGCCTTAGCAAATGGCTTTCCAATCACTTCTTCTGCCTGCCTTATATGACGATTTGCCAGTGTTGGCCTGAGATGGCATGGGTAAATATTCAATCAAGTGTATAAAGTGAATCACCTGCTATCTCTGTGGGTCCATTATCAACTTACGGGAACTGTAGCACATTCCCATTTTTGATAAGGTCTACAGCAAGTCTTTGGTTGATCTATTCAGGGATATGTTGAAGTCATCAACTAACAGAATCCTGGGTGCTATGGTTATCCGGTTTAATGCCATATTGAGGATTTTGTCCAGACATCTGGAATTGTGTTTATGTGGTCCATATTGTATTGCAACAATAAAGGAGACATTTGAGTTCATTGTGCACCTTGAAACTGTCCATTCAAGTGATGAGTAGTTTGGGATGAAGTCTTCTGTGAAGGTAAGTTAGACAGAGTAGACCAGCCAAAAGGCAGCAGAACCCTTTTCAGGGTGCAAGTCAATGACTCAATCAATGTGTTATTGGAGCTGAGTGAAAAAGGACTGTCACTGCATTGTGATGAAGTAATCTTTAAAGAGATGTAGCTTCAGCATTTTCCTAAATTAGTCCATGTTTCAAGCAGCCCTAATGGATACAGGGATTTTCTTCCAGATCCTGGTTGCATACATGGGGAAAGTTTGTTATCCACCATCAATGGTCCATTGGTGGATCACTTTATTTAGAAGGGCTACACAGATTGAGAACCCTTTTAGGGATGTGATCACTATTTATAGGTATACTTACATGCAGAGAAAGAATGGAAAACGAACAGAAGGGGAAAGCAGGGATGAGAAACCTGCAGGAGTGCAATAAAAGGCAGGAAAGGTAGGGTAGTGGTAAAAACAGACACAAGGTGAATTAAGATGAGACTGCCTTGGTATCTAGTTATACTGGTATTCGGCAGCACCAGCTGTAGGCGCACCAGTGGCAAGCTCAAAAGAAACCCCTTCAACTCCTACACGCCCATTTATTTATTTATAAAATTAAACACTGCTGCCAGGATGAAATCTTGCATAAAAGGAAAAACTAAGAAGTAGCTCTAGCAGAATGGAGGAACAAAAATTGCAAAAAGAGGTAGACTTATTATTTGTAACCTCACTGGGACTAAAACCCTGTACGATTAAATCTTGTACATTCAGTTGAACAAAGTCCAAATATTATTAGAGACATTACTGTTCTGCAGTCAAGAAGAAGACTGACATCAAAAGACAATTCACATCACAATGTTTACTTGTGTCGCATAACTAACATAATTTACAAACAAAATTATAACTTTTTTACTGCATACATTAAAGAAAATGTCAGAGAGCAACATTGATGTCCAGGTGAACATTAGGACCGTGGTGACGGACAATACACTGTTATTAAAGGTGACAAAAATGCAGTATCCAGATAAGAACACCACATTTTAATAGACCATCTCATATAGTGCACAAATCAATTGCATACAGCTATGGCTTCGACATTGGTCTACAACAAAATTCAAATTCTTTATTGTTTCTACTTGTTTGACCTTCTTTCTGGAGAATGTGGGTCGACATATTTCGGCCTTATAATTTTGGCCTCTTCAGGACTATGCGGAGCAAATGTCACCCCAGGTATGCGCCTTCAGGATGGAATACTCGAAATAAGGGTGAGACGTTCCTTCTGAATCATTTGTGGTCTGTGTGTAAGCAATCAATGACAAAATAACATAGGAAGCAGCCCACCTAATAATGACGGGCCCAAATGTGGAAGGCTTGTGAACTCCACAGATGAGGTATGGTGCGCGGTCGATCATGGGTTTGGGTTGCGGTGCGATCCACAAACCTGCATGTAGTGAAGCTCGCTACACCATCTGTGATGAAGTATTCTTTAAAGAGTTGTAGCTTCAGCATTTTACTAAACTAGTCCATAGTTTGAGCAGTCCTGATGGATACAGGGATTTTCTTCCAGATCCTCTGTGCATACATGGGGAAAGTTTGTTGTCTACAATCAATGGTCCATTGGTGGATTACTTCATTTAGAAGGGCTACACAGACTGAGGACCCTTTTTGGGATGTGATAACTATTTATAGGTATACTTAAATGCAGAGAAAGAATGGGAAACTAGCAGAAGGAGGAAGCAGGGATGAGAAACCTGCAAGAGTGGGATAAAGTGGCAGGAAAGGTAGGGTAGTGGAAGAAAGAGACACAAGGTAAATTAAGGCAAGCCTGCCTTGGTATCCAGCTATCATGGCATTCGGAAGCACCAGCAGTAGGCGCACCAGTGGCAGGCTCTTAAGAAACCCTTTAGACTTCTACATGCCTATTTATTTATAAAATTAAGCAGTGCTGCCAGGATGAACTCTTGCAATAGAAATATTATCACAGTGGTGCACTGTTAGGGGTATGAGGCGTGTTCTGAGTTTTAATTGAATTATTTGCAGCTAGTACAGACTTTCCCTTCCTCACCTGTTCACCATAAATTGGTCCTTTTTAGCTCTTGGATACAGACAGGTTAGCTGTCTGTTGGTAAGACTTATTGTTTCCAATACTTTACATATACTTATAGAGGGCTTTTGGTAAGCCTTTTGCTTATGATCGGATGTTATTGTTGTCTATCTCAGTTATGTGCCCATGATTTGATCTTGTTTCTCCTTATTCTTGCTTTTGTCCTGTCCAAGACCTCAGTGATCTGACTTAATGTGCTGTATCCTTCCACAGCATACTGATAATGCATCTGCATCTGGCCCCCTTTCTTACCCCCTGCGATAGGCCTTTCTTGGGCGCCTGAGGAATAAAAGAAGTTAGGATCAATTTCCATTCACTATTACAGTGTAACACATTTGGTCACACAGTAAAGCTCAGAGTCAATATGCTAGATTACAAATCCAGAGACAAAGTAATATAGTAATATAAATCAGTCTCAAAAACATAGTCAATAGCAGAAAAACAATGAGGAGTTTTGTCACAATAGTGCAAAGTATAAGAAAAACTGCTTGATGGTTAGATTGAAGCTTTGGCCCTCCTGCCTATTAGGCATGAGGGAATATTAATTCTCCTTAACTAACCTACATCATTTAGTGCTAGAAGTAGACCCTACTTAGATCCAATAAGATAGAAAGGTGTCAGCATAGCAGAACTTTTCTAGAAGTTCTCCAAGAAATGAATATTGCATAGCATAAAGCCACACAACAATAGTAGCGCTTAGAGGTCTACACCTCTCCTAACCTGCAAGGAATCAGAACAAAGCTAAAGATTATTGCCTAGTTATACCTACAGAAAGAACCTTCTAGAATCCTATATTAAAGGTCTCATAGTTTTGGATTCCATCTCCTCATTCTGCACAGACAGTAGTCCTCCCTTTGCTCGTTAGTCTTATCGTCCTTACCAAGAATACTCCCTTCAAGCTTCTCTATCTCGTACACTGCACCTGCAGAGGAGAGAAAAACATTGCACTTGAAGCAAATATTCACTTTGAAGGTTAAGTGTTGTGAAACCAAATGCTTAAGCTCTTTGGACAGGTATTCAGTGAAAATATTGAGTTGCAAATGTCGACTTACACTAATATCGAGTTTTATATATCGTGACACAGAAATATCAACAGCAATAATATTGTGGTCAAGAATATCGACTTTAAGGTAAGAAATATCGATTTTAAAAATATAGAAGTCATTAATATTGTTTGCAAAAATATAGTTGTTTAAAATATTGATTTTTAATTACTGTTATGTATTTTAGTATATATTTTAAATGTATGTGGTGTCTTTTTTTTGTATAAGTATTGTTTAAGTTTTTTAATATATGTGTTACATTTTTAGTAGCTATTAATTTTATTTTAATAACATTTTGCGTTTTTTAGTTTTGTATCGGGTTGTGGGTTTATAGGGGAATAGGGTGGGGAAGTAATTTAGGGGCTGATTACGATGGTGGTGAACCTACCACTGACAGCTGTCAGTGGCGGGTTCACCGCCATCATGAGGCCATTTCCCGCCCACCATATTTTAATGGTGGACGGGTCCATGGCAGTCAGAAACTCCGACAGCCACGCATCCGACGGGCTCCTTGAGCCCGCCGGTGCTGCAGAGGCCCGCGTGATCCCATATATGGCGGCGGTGCCTATCAAGCACCGCTGTTGGGATTACGATGCTCCATCCCCACCAGCCTTTCCATGGCAGTTCACCCACCATAAAAAGGCTGGCGGGGATGGACTTTGGGGGCCTGTAGCGGGCCCCCCTTTAACCCGGGCACTTCAGTTTTAGGGGGCACCTATGGTGCCCCTTTACATTTCCCTGCGCCATGTGGCAGGCACCACATGGTGCCTGCCACGTAGTGCAGAGAAATGTAAAAAGTGCATTTTTAACATTGCGGCGGGTGCTGCAGCCAGCAGCACACGCCACAATATAAAGTATGCAAAAACAACAATTGATGAACAGAATGCAGAAGAATGTCATACATTCAACCCAGTACAGAGAACTGGGCCTAAATCCATCGTTTTTTTGCTCCCCATGCAATTCCAGTTTGAACCCAGCCATATGCAAATCAGTCTTGACCCTGTGCCCAATGGGAACAGTCCAGCCCGAGCTGCTAGGCCAGGTCCTTTCTGGACTGGAAACAAGCATCCTAGGACCAGTTTCGGGGTTTTACCCCTCATCAGCCAGGATAGCTTGACTCCGGTGGCATGGAGAGCACGGGACCCACGTCTGGGCATACCTGTCCCACTCGGGTTGACAAATGCAAAAATCACAATTGATGGACAGCATGCAGAACAATGTCATACATTCACCCCAGTACAGAGATCTGGGCCTAAATCTATCATTTTTTTGCTCCCCATGCAATTCCAGTTTGAACCCAGCCATATGCAAATCAGTCTTGACCCTGTGCCCAATGGGAACAGTCCAGCCCGAACTGCCAGGCCAGGTCCTCCCTGGACTGGAAACAAGCATCCTAGAACTGGTTTCGGGGTTTCACCCCTCATCAGCCAGGATAGCTTCTGCATCCCGTCCCTCAATTGTGTGTCTTTTGCTTTCTTGCCCTAAGTGCACCGGGTATGCCCAGACGTGGGTCCCGGGCTCACTGTGCCATTGGATTCAAGCTATCCTGGCTGGCTGATGAGGGGTGAAACCCCGAAACCAGTCCTAGGATGCTTGTGTTTTGGGTTTATAGGGGTGAAGGGTGGGGAGTAAATAAATTTTACTTACTTTATAATTAGTTGTTAAATACTATTAGTTATTTAATTGAAAAAAAAATGCATTGTGTAATTATTTTTTTACAGTTTAATTTTAGGTGTGGGTTGTTGGGATTATAGGTGTAAAGGGTGGGAAGTTAATTAACTTTCATGTGTTTTAATTTGTTTTTTAATTAATTATATTTGTTTAATTGATAACTCATTATGTTAATTATGCAAAGACATTTTTTTATTTTCGATGTGGGTTGTGAGTTGCGTGGTGTTATAGGCTAGGAAGTAAATAGACTAAATTAATGTAATAATTAATGTTCTTGTTAATAAATAATTTCTAAATAAAAATATTTATTTGTTTCAAAATTATTTTAATTTAATTTAATATAATATTTGTAGGTATTTGTGATATATATTTAATATTATAATATGTTTTTAATCTTTTTATTTTTAATATTAAATATATATTTTTTTTTTTTTAGCATATTTATATTTTTTTACTCACTTTAAAAAAACTTTTTTATTCTGTTGAAGAGATTTTGTTTTAATTTTGAACTGACTGGAGTGAGAATAGTAAATGTTATCCCTCTGCAATCCAACACTTTCCCTATTGATGCACTGACTGGAGTGGGAATAGTAAATTTTATACCTCTGCTATCCAACACTTTCCCTACTGTTGCACTCACTGGAGTAGGAATAGTAATTTTTACCCCTTCGCTATCCAACACTTTCTCTACTGTTGCACTCATTGGAGTAGGAATAGTACTTTTTACCCCTCCGCTATCCAACACTTTCCCTACTGTTGCACTGACTGGAGTGGGAAATTTAAGTTTAAAGATTTTTACATAGTTGAATGTTTTAATTTATAATAGAATGTTTTTTTAACATAGATTTTTTGTTATTGGTATATGTATATACATTTTATAAATTTACATTTATAAAACACATTACAGGGAAACATCCTGAACAACGACTCCGGAACAACGAGTTCCGGAGTCACGAAAGCGGAACTCCGCCCTGCCCGAACAACGACTCAGCCTTAACCACGCATGTGCGTGGTTAGGGCTGATTCGGTCTAGTGTTCGGGCAGGGCGGAGTTCCGAGGAGCGTCGCAGAGGAGATCGTCGAGGAACAGGTAAGAGGGGTAAATTTTCAGGGGGTGGTGGGGGTTTAGGTTTAGTTTTTAGGGGTTTGGGGTTTAGTTTTAAGGTGGGGGAATTAGTTAAAAAGGTGTTGTGTTTGTTTTTAGGGTGTGTGGGTGATTGTGTATATTATTAGGGAAGGGGGAATGAGTTATTAGGGTTTGTGGGTGATCGTGTTTATTTTTAGAGTGGGGGAATTAGTTTTAGGTGGGCGGGGGAGATTGGTGTTAGTATGCAGGGGTTGGGGGGGTTTGGGGTTAGTTTTTCGGGGTTTGGGGTTAGTTTTTAGGGGGTGTGCGTGATCGTGGTTGTTTTAACCCCTTCCATGCTCATGACGAGCTCAGCTCGTCATGCTGCGCAGTGCTCGTGTGCGCATGACGAGCTGAGCTCGTCATGAACCCGTCCGCTTAATGAAACGCCTCGCACAGGGCGAAAATCGGCCGCGCATGGAAGCGGTTAAGGATGTGTTGGTGATCGAGTATATTTTTAGGGTGGGAGGGAATTAGTTTAGTGTGTGTGGGTGATCGTGTTTACTTTTAGGCTGGGGGGAATTCGTTTTTAAGGGGTGGGGGGATCGGGGTACTAGTTGGAAAGCATTTTTTTTAACACGCATTCCTTTACCACGAAAAATCGTGGGTTAGTCAAGGTCGTGGTTGCGACCTCGTTGTTAGGGAAGTCGTGGTTGGGGAACTCGTTGTTCCAACATACAACCCACATTACAATTATCAGTTTATTAATTGTTTTAAAGTAAATATATATATATTAATTATTATATATGTGTGTTTAACTTTTTGAAATTAAGTGTGTTATATTTGTTAAAATGTATCTTAAATCTATTTTTTTAAATTAATTTTATTCCTTAATATATTTAATATTTATTACATTATTTTATATATATATATATATATATATTCACTGAAAAAACCATAGGTTTCAGGGACGTTATAGTTATTTGGACATTTCACTCATACAAAACCTGAGAAATTCGGCTGTTATAGTTAGTTGAGCTAACTATATCTCGCGCCCCCCCCCAATGCACTGCTGATGACGTCACATATTACATCATTCATGACATGGTCAGTGACATCACTGATGACATCACTGATGACATCTCAAATGACATCACTGATGACATCACTGATGACATCATCCACCTTATAATCTGATGCACCTCCTCACACCCTAATATTACCTTTGATACACCCACTCTAAAATACAGACTATCCTTTTCGAAACCATAGACACACCAATACCAGTTATTACATACCCACTCACTAATTCCTAGGTCTACACACACGTCCACTCATTCACCCATACTGTCATTCATACATGCAGTCACTTATCAATACAGCACTATCATTTGCACACATACACCTATACAGACACTCACACATCACCATTCATCCATACAGTTACTCACACACCTAGTCAATCATGCAAAGAATCATTCACACTCCCATTTACTCACCTATACAGTTATACACACACCACCTCACTTATTCATACAGATACTAACACATACTTACTCTCTTTTACAATCACTGATACAAGCACACACTCATCCATACAGCCACTCTCACAATCACTCACTCTCACATATAGTCATTTATATACTCCAACACTCACATATACTGCCTTTCACATATGTAGTTATTCACACATGTACCACTGAGACATCCATTCACTCACCAACACACCCATACACACACTCACCCACCCATACAGCCCCTCACAGATATACTCTTGAACCCATACACCCAGTGAATCACCCACTCACACATCCATGCAGTGAATCACACACACCCCACCCACCCACACAGACACTCAGGCACCCATACAGATACTCAGACAAGCAATCAATAACCCATATACACACTCATGTAGCTACTCACCAACCCATGCAACCGCTTACACACCAACAGACAGACTGATACAGATATTCACACAGTTTAATCACTAACCCATGCATTCAGTAAGACACGTTTAATCACTCACTTATACAGTCAGTCACACACCTACTAAATAATCCATTCAGATACTCATACACCCACTCATTCTTCAATACACCTTGGCGTATATTTATATAAAACATATTTAAACTTTACAGAAACACACAGTCACTGGATGATGTCATCAGTGATGTCATCAGTGATGTCATTTGAGATGTCATCAGTGATGTCATCAGTGATGTTACTGACCATGTCATTAATGATGTAATATGTGACGTCATCAGCAGTGCATTGCGGGGGCACGAGTTATAGTCAGCTCAACTAACTATAACAGCCGAATTTCTCAGGTTTTGTACGAGTGAAATGTCCAACTAACTATAACGTCCCTGAAACCTCTGGTTTTTTCAGTCAATTTCTATGGTTTTTAAATCCTAATTTCTAACTATAACGTCCCTGAAACCTATGGTTTTTTCAGTGAATTTCAAAGGTTTTTAAATGCTAATTTCTAACTATAACGTCCCTGAAACCTATGGTTTTTCAGTGAATTTCAAAGGTTTTTAAATGATAATTTCTAACTATAACGTCATTGAAATCTATGATTTTTCAGTGAATTTCTAAGGTTTTTAAAATGATAATTTCTAACTATGCCTACAGAGGTAGGACATGTGAAGAAAGAGGAAGAAAGGCACAGAAAGAAGCAAGAGAAATGCAGAAAGAGGCAACAGAAGTCCAGAAAGATGAAGAAATGTGCAGGAAGAAGCAAGAGATATGCAGAAAGAACCAACAGAGGTGCAGAAAAAGGCCTTGTTGCAAAGTGATCCTGTGCCCCCAACTTTTTACTGACTGCTACTGGTGGTAACTGACTCTGACTAACCAGGACCGGAGCCAGTGCTATGCTGAAAGACACTTAGAATACAGTGAAAACACCTACATACACTAGGGTACACTATGGGTTGGGGTACCCCTGTGATTGGCATGACCTCCCCTGTAAGGCCCTAGTACATAATAGTGCAGGGGGATTAAAACTACCTCTAACTCAGAGGTGCATAAAGAGGCAAGAGAAGTGCATAAACAGGCAGGAAAGGTGCAGAAACAGTGAACAGGGGTGCAGAAAGAGGCAAGTGAGGTACAGAAAGAAGTAAGAGCAGTGCAGAAAGAACCAACAGAGGTGCAAAAAGAGGCAAGAGGGGTGCAGAAAAAGGTAGGAGGGGTGCACAAAGAGGCAAGAGAGGTACAGAAAGAGGCAGGAGGGGTGCAGAAAGAAGGAAGAGAAGTGCAGAAAGAGGCAAGAGAAATGCTGAAAGAAGCAACAGAGGTTTAAAAAGAAGCAAGATAAGTGCAGAAAGAGGCAAGTGAGGTGCAGAAAGAAGCAAGAGCAGTGCAGAAAGAACCAACAGAGGTGCTGAAAGAGGCAACAGAGGTGCAGAAGGAGGCAAGAGGGGTGCAGAAAGAAGGAAGAGGAGTGCAGAAAGAAGCAACAGAGGTGCTGAAAGAGGCACGAGGGAAGCAGGTAGAAGGATGAGAAGTGCAGAAAGAAGCAACAGAGGTGCTGAAAGAGGCACGAAGGGTACAGAAAGAGGCAAGAGAAGTGCAGAAAGATGGAAGAGAGGTTTAGAAAGAGGCATGAGAGTTGCACAAATAGGGAAGAGGGGTGCAGAAAGAGGCAGGAGGGGTGCAGAAAGAAGCAACAGAGGTGCAGAAACAAGCAAGAGAAGTGCAGAAAGAGGCAAGAGATTTGCTGAAAGAAGCAACAGAGGTTTAGAAAGAAGCAAGAGAAGTGCAGAAAGAGGCAAGTGAGGTGCAGAAAGAAGCAAGATCAGTGCAGAAAGAACCAACAGAGGTGCTGAAAGAGGCAACAGAGGTGCAGAAGGAGTCACGAGGGGTGCAGAAAGAAGGAAGAGGAGTGCAGAAAGAAGCAACAGAGGTGCTGAAAGAGGCACGAGGGGTGCAGAAAGAAGGAAGAGAAGTGCAGAAAGAACATTAGGACCATGGTGACGGATAATACACTGTTATTAAAGGTGACAAAAATGCAGTCTCCAGATAAGAACACCAAATTTTAATAGACCATCTCATATAGTGCACAAATCAATTGCATACAGCTATGGCTTCGACATTGGTCTACAACAAAATTCAAATTCTTTATTGTTTCTACTTGTTTGACCTTATTTCTGGAGAATGTGAGTCGACATATTTCGGCCTTATAATTTTGGCCTCTTCAGGACTATGCGGAGCAAATGTCACCCCAGGTATGCGCCTTCAGGATGGAATACTCGAAATAAGGGTGAGACATTCCTTCTGAATCATTTGTGGTCTGTGTGTAAGCAATCAATGACAAAATAACATAGGAAGCAGCCCACCTAATAATGACGGGCCCAAATGTGGAAGGCTTGTGAACTCCACAGATGAGGTATGGTGCGCGGTCGATCATGGGTTTGGGTTGCGGTGCGATCCACAAACCTGCATGTAGTGAAGCTCGCTACACCATCTGTGATGAAGTATTCTTTAAAGAGTTGTAGCTTCAGCATTTTACTAAACTAGTCCATAGTTTGAGCAGTCCTGATGGATACAGGGATTTTCTTCCAGATCCTCTGTGCATACATGGGGAAAGTTTGTTGTCTACAATCAATGGTCCATTGTTGAATTACTTCATTTAGAAGGGCTACACAGACTGAGGACCCTTTTTGGGATGTGATAACTATTTATAGGTATACTTAAATGCAGAGAAAGAATGGGAAACTAGCAGAAGGAGGAAGCAGGGATGAGAAACCTGCAAGAGTGGGATAAAGTGGCAGGAAAGGTAGGGTAGTGGACGAAAGAGACACAAGGTAAATTAAGGCAAGCCTGCCTTGGTATCCAGCTATCGTGGCATTCGGCAGCACCAGCAGTAGGCGCACCAGTGGCAGGCTCTTAAGAAACCCTTTAGACTTCTACATGCCTATTTATTTATAAAAATAAGCAGTGCTGCCAGGATGAACTCTTGCAACAGAAATATTATCACAGTGGTGCACTGTTAGGGGTATGAGGCGTGTTCTGAGTTTTAATTGAATTATTTGCAGCTAGTACAGACTTTCCCTTCCTCACCTGTTCACCATAAATTGGTCCTTTTTAGCTCTTGGATACAGACAGGTTAGCTGTCTGTTGGTAAGACTTATTGTTTCCAATACTTTACATATACTTATATAGGGCTTTTGGTAAGCCTTTTGCTTATGATCGGATGTTATTGTTGTCTATCTCAGTTATGTGCCCATGATTTGATCTTGTTTCTCCTTATTCTTGCTTTTGTCCTGTCCAAGACCTCAGTGATCTGACTTAATGTGCTGTATCCTTCCACAGCATACTGATAACGCATCTGCATCTGGCCCCCTTTCTTACCCCCTGCGATAGGCCTTTCTTGGGCGCCTGAGGAATAAAAGAAGTTAGGATCAATTTCCATTCACTATTACAGTGTAACACATTTGGTCACACAGTAAAGCTCAGAGTCAATATGCTATATTACAAATCCAGAGACAAAGTAATATAGTAATATAAATCAGTCTCAAAAACATAGTCAATAGCAGAAAAACAATGAGGAGTTTTGTCACAATAGTGCAAAGTATAAGAAAAACTGCTTGATGGTTAGATTGAAGCTTTGGCCCTCCTGCCTATTAGGCATGAGGGAATATTAATTCTCCTTAACTAACCTACATCATTTAGTGCTAGAAGTAGACCCTACTTAGATCCAATAAGATAGAAAGTGTCAGCATAGCAGAACTTTTGTAGAAATTCTCCAAGAAATGAATATTGCATAGCATAAAGCCACACAACAATAGTAGCGCTTAGAGGTCTACACCTCTCCTAACCTGCAAGGAATCAGAACAAAGCTAAAGATTATTGCCTAGTTATACCTACAGAAAGAACCTTCTAGAATCCTATATTAAAGGTCTCATAGTTTTGGATTCCATCTCCTCATTCTGCACAGACAGTAGTCCTCCCTTTGCTCGTTAGTCTTATCGTCCTTACCAAGAATACTCCCTTCAAGCTTCTCTATCTCGTACACTGCACCTGCAGAGGAGAGAAAAACATTGCACTTGAAGCAAATATTCACTTTGAAGGTTAAGTGTTGTGAAACCAAATGCTTAAGCTCTTTGGACAGGTATTCAGTCAAAATATTGAGTTGCAAATGTCGACTTACACTAATATCGAGTTTTATATATCGTGACACAGAAATATCAACAGCAATAATATTGTGGTCAAGAATATCGACTTTAAGGTAAGAAATATCGATTTTAAAAATATAGAAGTCATTAATATTGTTTGCAAAAATATAGTTGTTTAAAATATTGATTTTTAATTAGTGTTATGTATTTTAGTATATATTTTAAATGTATGTGGTGTATTTTTTTGTATAAGTATTGTTTAAGTTTTTTAATATATGTGTTACATTTTTAGTAGCTATTAATTTTATTTTAATTAAATTTTGCGTTTTTTAGTTTCGTATCGGGTTGTGGGTTTATAGGGGAATAGGGTGGGGAAGTAATTTAGGGGCTGATTACGATGGTGGTGAACCTACCACTGACAGCTGTCAGTGGCGGGTTCACCGCCATCATGAGGCCATTTCCCGCCCACCATATTATAATGGTGGACGGGTCCATGGCAGTCGGAAACTCCGACAGCCACGCATCCGACGGGCTCCTTGAGCCCACCGGTGCTGCAGAGGCCCGCGTGTTTCCATATATGGCGGCGGTGCCTACCAAGCACCGCTGTTGGGATTACGATACTCCATCCCCACCAGCCTTTCCATGGCAGTTCACCCACCATAAAAAGGCTGGCGGGGATGGACTTTGGGGGCCTGTAGCGGGCCCCCCTTTAACCCGGGCACTTCCGTTTTGGGGGGCACCTATGGTGCCCCTTTACATTTCCCTGCACCATGTGGCAGGCACCACATGGTGCCTGCCACGTAGTGCAGAGAAATGTAAAAAGTGCATTTTTAACATTGCGGCGGGTGCTGCAGCCAGCAGCACCCGCCACAATATAAAGTATGCAAAAACAACAATTGATGAACAGAATGCAGAAGAATGTCATACATTCAACCCAGTACAGAGAACTGGGCCTAAATCCATTGTTTTTGTGCTCCCCATGCAATTCCAGTTTGAACCCACCCATATGCAAATCAGTCTTGACCCTGTGCCCAATGGGAACAGTCCAGCCCGAGCTGCTAGGCCAGGTCCTTTCTGGACTGGAAACAAGCATCCTAGGACCAGTTTCGGGGTTTTACCCCTCATCAGCCAGGATAGCTTGACTCCAGTGGCATGGAGAGCATGGGACCCACGTCTGGGCATACCCGTCC
The DNA here is from genome assembly GCA_963921515.1 of Calotriton arnoldi. Lineage (NCBI taxonomy): Eukaryota > Metazoa > Chordata > Amphibia > Caudata > Salamandridae > Calotriton > Calotriton arnoldi. The sequence continues at coordinate 321,259 of CAWUFW010015400.1, read as the reverse complement.
CACTCGGGTTGACAAATGCAAAAATCACAATTGATGGACAGCATGCAGAACAATGTCATACATTCACCCCAGTACAGAGATCTGGGCCTAAATCTATCATTTGTTTGCTCCCCATGCAATTCCAGTTTGAACCCAGCCATATGCAAATCAGTCTTGACCCTGTGCCCAATGGGAACAGTCCAGCCCAAACTGCCAGGCCAGGTCCTCCCTGGACTGGAAACAAGCATCCTAGGACTGGTTTCGGGGTTTCACCCCTCATCAACCAGGATAGCTTCTGCATCCCGTCCCTCAATTGTGTGTCTTTTGCTTTCTCGCCCTAAGTGTGCCGGGTATGCCCAGACGTGGGTCCCGGGCTCACTGTGCCATTGGATTCAAGCTATCCTGGCTGGCTGATGAGGGGTGAAACCCCGAAACCAGTCCTAGGATGCTTGTGTTTTGGGTTTATAGGGGTGAAGGGTGGGGAGTAAATAAATTTTACTTACTTTATAATTAGTTGTTAAATACTATTAGTTATTTAATTGAAAAAAATGCATTGTGTAATTATTTTTTTACAGTTTAATTTTAGGTGTGGGTTGTTGGGATTATAGGTGTAAAGGGTGGGAAGTTAATTAACTTTCATGTGTTTTAATTTGTTTTATAATTAATTATACTTGTTTAATTGATAACTCATTATGTTAATTATGCAAAGACATTTTTTTTATTTTCGATGTGGGTTGTGAGTGGCGTGGTGTTATAGACTAGGAAGTAAATAGACTAAATTAATGTAATAATTAATGTTCTTGTTAATAAATAATTTCTAAATAAAAATATTTATTTGTTTCAAAATTATTTTTATTTAATTTAATATAATATTTGTAGGTATTTGTTATATATATTTAATATTATAATATGTTTTCAGTCTTTTTATTTTTAATATTAACTATATATTTCTTTTTTTTTAGCATATTTATATTTTTTTACTCATTTTAAAAAAACTTTTTTATTCTGTTGATGAGATTTTGTTTTAATTTTGAACTGACTGGAGTGAGAATAGTAAATGTTCCCTCTGCAATCCAACACTTTCCCTATTGATGCACTGACTGGAGTGGGAATAGTAAATGTTATCCCTCCGCTATCCAACACTTTCCCTACTGTTGCACTCACTGGAGTAGGAATAGTAATTTTTACCCCTTCTCTATCCAACACTTTCTCTACTGTTACACTCATTGGAGTAGGAATAATACTTTTTACCCCTCCGCTATCCAACACTTTCCCTACTGTTGCACTGACTGGAGTGGGAAATTTAAGTTTAAAGATTTTTAAATAGTTGAATGTTTTAATTTATAATAGAATGTTTTTTTAACATAGATTTTTTGTTATTGGTATATGTATATACATTTTATAAATTTACATTTATAAAACACATTACAATTATCAGTTTATTAATTGTTTTAAAGTAAATATATATATATATTAATTATTATATATGTGTTTAACTTTTTGAAATTAATTGTGTTATATTTGTTAAAATGTATCTTAAATCTATTTTTTTAAATTAATTTTATTCCTTAATATATTTAATATTTATTACATTATTTTATATATATATATATATATATATATATATTCACTGAAAAAAACATAGGTTTCAGGGACTTTATAGTTAGTTGGACATTTCACTCATACAAAACCTGAGAAATTTGGCCGTTATAGTTAGTTGAGCTAACTATAACTCAGCGCCCCAATGCACTGCTGATGACGTCACATATTACATCATTCATGACATGGTCAGTGACATCACTGATGACATCACTGATGACATCTCAAATGACATCACTGATGACATCACTGATGACATCATCCACCTGATAATCTGATGGACCTCCTCACACCCTAATATTACCTTTGATACACCCACTCTAAAATACAGACTATCATTTTCGAAACCATAGACACACCAATACCAGTTATTACATACCAACTCACTGATTCCTAGGTCTATACACACGTCCACTCATTCACCCATACTGTCATTCATACATGTAGTCACTTATCAATACAGCACTATCATTTGCACACATACACCTATACAGACACTCACACATCGCCATTCATCCATACAGTTACTCACACACTTAGTCAATCATGCAAAGAATCATTCACACTCCCATGTACTCACCTATACAGTTATACACACACCACCTCACTTATTCATACAGATACTAACACATACTTACTCTCTTTTACAATCACTGATACAAGCACACACTCATCCATACAGCCACTCTCACAATCACTCACTCTCACATATAGTCATTTATATACTCCAACACTCACATATACTGCCTTTCACATATGTAGTTATTCACACATGTACCACTGAGACATCCATTCACTCACCAACACACCCATACACACACTCACCCACCCATACAGCCCCTCACAGATGTACTCTTCAACCCATACACCCAGTGAATCACCCACTCACACATCCATGCAGTGAATCACACACACCCCTCCCACCCACACAGACACTCAGGCACCCATACAGATACTCAGACAAGCAATCAATAACCCATATACACACTCATGTAGCTACTCACCAACCCATGCAACCGCATACACACCAACAGACAGACTGATACAGATATTCACACAGTTTAGTCACTAACCCATGCATTCAGTAAGACACGTTTAATCACTCACTTATACAGTCAGTCACACACCTACTAAATAATCCATTCAGATACTCATACACCCACTCATTCTTCAATACACCTTGGCGTATATTTATATAAAACATATTTAAACTTTACAGAAACACACAGTCACTGGATGATGTCATTAGTGATGTCATCAGTGATGTCATTTGAGATGTCATCAGTGATGTCATTTGAGATGTCATCAGTGATGTTACTGACCATGTCATGAATGATGTAATATGTGACGTCATCAGCAGTGCATTGCGGGGGCACGAGTTATAGTCAGCTCAACTAACTATAACAGCCGAATTTCTCAGGTTTTGTACGAGTGAAATGTCCAACTAACTATAACGTCCCTGAAACCTATGGTTTTTCAGTGAATTTCTATGGTTTTTTAAATGCTAATTTCAAACTATAACGTCCCTGAGACCTATAGTTTTTTCAGTGAATTTCAAAGGTTTTTTAAATGCTAATTTCTAACTATAACGTCCCTGAAACCTATGGTTTTTTCAGTGAACTTCAAAGGTTTTTTAAATGATAATTTCTAACTATAACGTCCCTGAAATCTATGATTTTTTCAGTGAATTTCTAAGGTTTTTAAAATGATAATTTCTAACTATGCCTACAGAGGTAGGACATGTGAAGAAAGAGGAAGAAAGGCACAGAAAGAAGCAAGAGAAATACAGAAAGAGGCAACAGAAGTCCAGAAAGATGAAGAAAAGTGCAGGAAGAAGCAAGAGTTTTGCAGAAAGAACCAACAGAAGTGCAGAAAACGGCCTTGTTGCAAAGTCATCCTGTGCCCCCAACTTTTTACTGACTGCTACTGGTGGTAACTGACTCTGACTAACCAGAACCGGAGCCAGTGCTATGCTGAAAGACACTTAGAATACAGTGAAAACACCTACATACACTAGGGTACACTATGGGTTGGGGTACCCCTGTGATTGGCATGACCTCCCCTGTAAGGCCCTAGTACATAATAGGGCAGGGGGATTAAAACTACCTCTAACTCAGAGGTGCATAAAGAGGCAAGAGAAGTTCATAAACAGGCAGGAAAGGTGCAGAAACAGGGAACAGGGGTGCAGAAAGAGGCAAGTGAGGTACAGAAAGAAGTAAGAGCAGTGCAGAAAGAACCAACAGAGGTGCAAAAAGAGGCAAGAGGGGTGCAGGGAAAGGTAGGAGGGGTGCACAAAGAGGCAAGAGAGGTACAGAAAGAGGCAGGAGGGGTGCAGAAAGAAGGAAGAGAAGTGCAGAAAGAGGCAAGAGAAATGCTGAAAGAAGCAACAGAGGTTTAAAAAGAAGCAAGATAAGTGCAGAAAGAGGCAAGTGAGGTGCAGAAAGAAGCAAGAGCAGTGCAGAAAGAGCCAACAGAGGTGCTGAAAGAGGCAACAGAGGTGCAGAAGGAGGCAAGAGGGGTGCAGAAAGAAGGAAGAAGAGTGCAGAAAGAAGCAACAGACGTGCTGAAAGAGGCACGAGGGGTGCAGAAAGAAGGAAGAGAAGTGCAGAAAGAAGCAACAGAGGTGCTGAAAGAGGCACGAAGGGTGCAGAAAGAGGCAAGAGAAGTGCAGAAAGAAGCAACAGAGGTACAGAAAGAGGCAAGAGTGGTGAAGAAAGATGGAAGAGAGGTTTAGAAAGAGGCATGAGAGTTGCACAAATAGGGAAGAGGGGTGCAGAAAGAGGCAGGAGGGGTGCAGAAAGAAGCAACAGAGGTGCAGAAACAAGCAAGAGAAGTGCAGAAAGAGGCAAGAGAATTGCTGAAAGAAGCAACAGAGGTTTAGAAAGAAGCAAGAGAAGTGCAGAAAGAGGCAAGTGAGGTGCAGAAAGAAGCAAGAGCAGTGCAGAAAGAACCAACAGAGGTGCTGAAAGAGGCAACAGAGGTGCAGAAGGAGTCACGAGGGGTGCAGAAAGAAGGAAGAGGAGTGCAGAAAGAAGCAACAGAGGTGCTGAAAGAGGCACGAGGGGTGCAGAAAAAAGGAAGAGAAGTGCAGAAAGAACATTAGTACCATGGTGACGGACAATACACTGTTATTAAAGGAGACAAAAATGCAGTCTCCAGATAAGAACACCAAATTTTAATAGACCATCTCATATAGTGCTCAAATCAATTGCATACAGCTACGGCTTCGACATTGGTCTACAACAAAATTCAAATTCTTTATTGTTTCTACTTGTTTGACCTTTTTTCTGGAGAATGTGGGTCTACATATATCGACCCTATAATTTTGGCCTCTTCAGGACTATGCGGAGCAAATGTCACCCCAGGTATGCGCCTTCAGGATGGAATACTCGAAATAAGGGTGAGACGTTCCTTCTGAATCATTTGTGGTCTGTGTGTAAGCAATCAATGACAAAATAACATAGGAAGCAGCCCACCTAATAATGACGGGCCCAAATGTGGAAGGCTTGTGAACTCCACAGATGAGGTATGGTGCACGGTCGATCATGGGTTTGGGTTGCGTTGCGATCCACAAACCTGCATGTAGTGAAGCTCGCTGCACCATCTGTGATGAAGTATTCTTTAAAGAGTTGTAGCTTCAGCATTTTCCTAAACTAGTCCATAGTTTGAGCAGTCCTGATGGATACAGGTATTTTCTTCCAGATCCTCTGTGCATACATGGGGAAAGTTTGTTGTCTACAATCAATGATCCATTGGTGGATTACTTCATTTAGAAGGGCTACACAGACTGAGGACCCTTATTGGGATGTGATCACTATTTATAGGTATACTTAAATGCAGAGAAAGAATGGAAAACTAGCAGAAGGAGGAAGCAGGGATGAGAAACCTGCAAGAGTGGGATAAAGTGGCAGGAAAGGTAGGGTAGTGGAAGAAAGAGACACAAGGTAAATTAAGGCAAGCCAGCCTTGGTATCCGGCTATCGTGGCATTCGGCAGCACCAGCAGTAGGCGCACCAGTGGCAGGCTCTTAAGAAACCCTTTAGACTTCTACATGCCTATTTATTTATAAAATTAAGCAGTGCTGCCAGGATGAACTCTTGCAACAGAAATATTATCACAGTGGTGCACTGTTAGGGGTATGAGGCGTGTTCTGAGTTTTAATTGAATTATTTGCAGCTAGTACAGACTTTCCCTTTCTCACCTGTTCACCATAAATTGGTCCTTTTTAGCTCTTGGATACAGACAGGTTAGCTGTCTGTTGGTAAGACTTATTGTTTCCAATACTTTACATATACTTATAGAGGGCTTTTGGTAAGCCTTTTGCTTATGATCGGATGTTATTGTTGTCTATCTCAGTTATGTGCCCATGATTTGATCTTGTTTCTCCTTATTCTTGCTTTTGTCCTGTCCAAGACCTCAGTGATCTGACTTAATGTGCTGTATCCTTCCATAGCATACTGATAATGCATCTGCGTCTGGCCCCCTTTCTTACCCCCTGCGATAGGCCTTTCTTGGGCGCCTGAGGAATAAAAGAAGTTAGGATCAATTTCCATTCACTATTACAGTGTAACACATTTGGTCACACAGTAAAGCTCAGAGTCAATATACTATATTACAAATCCAGAGACAAAGTAATATAGTAATATAAATCAGTCTCAAAAACATAGTCAATAGCAGAAAAACAATGAGGAGTTTTGTCACAATAGTGCAAAGTATAAGAAAAACTGCTTGATGGTTAAATTGAAGCTTTGGCCCTCCTGCCTATAAGGCATGAGGGAATATTAATTCTCCTTAACTAACCTACATCATTTAGTGCTAGAAGTAGACCCTACTTAGATCCAATAAGATAGAAAGGTGTCAGCATAGCAGAACTTTTGTAGAAGTTCTCCAAGAAATGAATATTGCATAGCATAAAGCCACACAACAAGAGTAGCGCTTAGAGGTTTACACCTCTCCTAACCTGCAAGGAATCAGAACAAAGCTAAAGATTATTGCCTAGTTATACCTACAGAAAGAACCTTCTAGAATCCTATATTTAAGGTCTCATTAGTGTCCACCTTCAAATGATTCTCTTTGGCAGTCACACTCGGAACTCTCTTCTTTGATCAACATATTTGAAACGTCCTTGGATTCCATCTCCTCATTCTGCACAGACAGTAGTCCTCCCTTTGCTCGTTAGTCTTATCGTCCTTACCAATAATACTCCCTTCAAGCTTCTCTATCTCGTACACTGCACCTGCAGAGGAGAGAAAACATTACACTTGAAGCAAATATTCACTTTGAAGGTTAAGTGTTGTGAAACCAAATGCTTAAGCTCTTTGGACAGGTATTCAGTCAAAATATTGAGTTGCAAATGTCGACTTACACTAATATCGAGTTTTATATATCGTGACACAGAAATATCAACAGCAATAATATTGTTTTCAAGAATATCGACTTTAAGGTAAGAAATATCGATTTTAAAAGTATAGAAGTCATTAATATTGTTTGCAAAATATAGTTGTTTAAAATATTGATTTTTAATTAGTATTATGTATTTTAGTATATATTTTAAATGTATGTGGTGTATTTTTTTTGTATAAGTATTGTTTAAGTTTTTTAATATATGTGTTACATTTTTAGTAGCTATTAATTTTATTTTAATTAAATTTTGCGTTTTTTAGTTTCGTAGCGGGTTGTGGGTTTATAGGGGAATAGGGTGGGGAAGTAATTTAGGGGCTGATTACGATGGCGGTGAACCTGCCACTGACTGGCTGTCAGTGGCGGGTTCACGGCCAAAATGAGGCCATTTCCCACCCACCATATTATAATGGTGGACGGGTCCATGGCAGTCAGAAACTCCGACAGCCACGCATCCGACGGGCTCCTTGAACCCGCCGGTGCTGCAGAGGCCCGCGTGTTCCCATATATGGCGGCGGTGCCTACCAAGCACTGCTGTTGGGATTACGATGCTCCATCCCCACCAGCCTTTCCATGGCAGTTCTCCCACCATAAAAAGGCTGGTGGGGATGGACTTTGGGGGCCTGTAGCGGGCCCCCCTTTAACCCGGGCACTTCCGTTTTGGGGGGCACCTATGGTGCCCCTTTACATTTCCCTTCACCATGTGGCAGGCACCACATGGTGCCTGCCACGTAGTGCAGAGAAATGTAAAAAGTGCATTTTTAACATTGCGGCGGGTGTTGCAGCCAGCAGCACCCGCCACAATATAAAGTATGCAAAAACAACAATTGATGAACAGAATGCAGAAGAATGTCATACATTCAACCCAGTACAGAGAACTGGGCCTAAATCCATCGTTTTTTTGCTCCCCATGCAATTCCAGTTTGAACCCAGCCATATGCAAATCAGTCTTGACCCTGTGCCCAATGGGAACAGTCCAGCCCGAGCTGCTAGGCCAGGTCCTTTCTGGACGAGAAACAAGCATCCTAGGACCAGTTTCGGGGTTTTACCCCTCATCAGCAAGGATAGCTTGACTCCAGTGGCATGGAGAGCACGGGACCCACGTCTGGGCATACCCGTCCCACTCGGGTTGACAAATGCAAAAATCACAATTGATGAACAGCATGCAGAACAATGTCATACATTCACCCCAGTACAGAGATCTGGTCCTAAATCTATCATTTTTTTGCTCCCCATGCAATTCCAGTTTGAACCCAGCCATATGCAAATCAGTCTTGACCCTGTGCCCAATGGGAACAGTCCAGCCCGTACTGCCAGGCCAGGTCCTCCCTGGACTGGAAACAAGCATCCTGGGACTGGTTTCGGGGTTTCACCCCTCATCAACCAGGATAGCTTCTGCATCCCGTCCCTCAATTGTGAGTCTTTTGCTTTCTCGCCCTAAGTGCGCCGGGTATGCCCAGACTTGGGTCCTGGGCTCACTGGGCCATTGGATTCAAGCTATCCTGGCTGGCTGATGAGGGGTGAAACCCCGAAACCAGTCCTAGGATGCTTGTGTTTTGGGTTTATAGGGGGTAAGGGTGGGGAGTAAATAAATTTTACTTACTTTATAATTAGTTGTTAAATACTATTAGTTATTTAATTGAAAAAAAATGCATTGTGTAATTATTTTTTTTTACAGTTTCATTTTAGGTGTGGGTTGTGGGATTATAGGTGTAAAGGGTGGGAAGTTAATTAACTTTCATGTTTTTTATTTGTTTTTTTAATTAATTATATTTTTTAATTGATAACTCATTATGTTAATTATGCAAAGACATTTTTTTTTATTTTCGATGTGGGTTGTGAGTTGCGTGGTGTTATAGGCGAGGAAGTAAATAGACTAAATTAATGTAATAATTAATGTTCTTGTTAATAAATAATTTCTAAATAAAAATATTTATTTGTTTCAAAATTATTTTTATTTAATTTAATATATTTGTAGGTATTTGTGATATGTATTTAATATTATAATATGTTTTTAATCTTTTTTTTTTAATATTAAATATATTTTTATTTTTATTTTTAGCATATTTATATTTTTTACTCACTTTAAAAAACTTTTTTATTCTGTTGATGAGATTTTGTTTTAATTTTGAACTGACTGGAGAGAGTATAGTAAATGTTATCCCTCTGCAATCCAACACTTTCCCTATTGATGCACTGACTGGAGTGGGAATAGTACATTTTATCCCTCCGCTATCCAACACTTTCCCTACTGTTGCACTCACTAGAGTAGGAATAGTAATTTTTACCCCTGTGCTATCCAACACTTTCTCTACTGTTGCACTCATTGGAGTAGGAATAGTTCTTTTTACCCCTCCGCTATCCAACAGTTTCCCTACTGTTGCACTGACTGGAGTGGGAAATTTAAGTTTAAAGATTTTTAAATAGTTGAATGTTTTAATTTATAATAGAATGTTTTTTAACATAGATTTTTTGTTATTGGTATATGTATATACATTATATTAGTTTACATTTATAAAACACATTACAATTATCAGTTTATTAATTGTTTTAAAGTAAATATATATATATATTAATTATTATATATGTGTTTAACTTTTTGAAATTAAGTGTGTTATATTTGTTAAAATGTATCTTAAATCTATTTTTTTAAATTAATTTTATTCCTTAATATATTTAATATTTATTACATTATTTTATATTATTTACTGGCGGTCGCCAGTAGATAGTTATAGTTAGGACCTATTTTCCATAGGAAATCCGCGACATTCTATTTGAAATAACTCATGCGTCGGTTGACGAATCTTCGTGAAATTTTCAAACTTTATGGCCCGCTCCGGTCCGGTCCTACCCTGAAAGTTTCGGTGTGATTCGTCAAGCGGGGGCCGAGAAAAAAGGGGGTCCCAAAGCGTGTTTTCCCCATTCATTTTCCCATAGGAAACTTTAGCCACGGCTACAGCCCGAACTGCTGAACGGAATTACACCAAATTTGGCAAAGAGGTAGTTCTTGGTTCAGAAAGAACCCTTTTTGTTAAATGGTGTAAATCCGTTCAGTAGTTCCTGTGAAAATCAAAATGAAAATCACATATATATCTATGGCCGCGTCGGATTCGCGCACCCTCCCGATCACGAGCTGCTTGCTAATTGGCTGTCAACACTCCAAATCAGGAAGTGTTGGCAGCCATTTATCCTCGGTAGAACCGAGGGACAGAAACAAGTGTGCAAAACGCACAAAGGGGGCAGGGTAGAAACACCCTGACACCCTAGGTCTGCTCAGGGGTCCCACAAGGACCCCTGGGCAGAAAAAGCATTTAAAAAAAAAAAATTAGCAGGATGCGCTCAGGGTGTGTGGATCCTGCCGAAAAAAAAAATCAAGCGCGCTTCGATGCAAATTTGCCCCCGGGTGGCCCAAGTCCCGGGGGCATGCGGAGGGTGGGTTTATTGTTTATATGGGGGCCTCTAAGGCCCCCAAGCCCAGGGACCGCCACCCCGGGGCTTAATAAAAAAAATGGTGCGGGAGGGCTCTCCTGCCCTCCCGCAGCCCCGGGGACCACCACCCCGGGGCATCTTTTTTAAATTTTAAATAACGTGTGGGGGGCTCCAGCCCCCACATGCCCCGGGACCACCACCTCCCCAGGGCACATAGAAAATAAATGTGGGGGTCCGTTACGGACCCCAGAGCCCGGGGACCACCACCTCCCCGGGGCTGTGCAATCCAGGGGAGGGGGCCGCGCGGCCCCCTCCTGGAGCCTGTAATGGCCCTGGGGACCACCACCCCTCAGGGCCGGCTCCTGCAGTGTGCCGGGGTGCCTACCCCCGGGACACTGTAGTTTGCTATGACAGGACGGGAGCCTCGCATCTCCCGTCCTGTCAGAGCAAACTGCTTTGGATATTGGAAGAGAGAGCAGGGAAACCTGCTCTCGCTTCCAATATCCAAAGCAAATGGCTTTTCCACACGGGGAGCTGCATGTTAGCAGCTCCCCATGTGGAAAAGCAATGCCGGCTCCCAAGGGACGCGGGGAGCCGGCGGGACTGTGGTGGGATTGGGGACCCCCCCACAGTCCCCAACGGAGAGGGCCAGCCCCGGGGGATGGGGTCCCCGGGGCAAGTAGTGGCCCGGGAGGGGGGCCACGCGGCCCCCCTCCCCAAAAACAAAAAAAATGTAGAAAAAAAAAGGAAAGGCCGGCCCCAGGGGATGGGGTCCCCGGGGCCTTAAATGGCCTGAGGAGGGGGGCCTCGCAGCCCCCCTCCAAATATTTTAAAATTTAAAAAAAGAGGGCATGCCCCGGGCGATGGGGTCCCTGGGGCCAATATAGGCGCAGGGAAGGGGGGCCACGCGGACCCCTTCCCGTTTTATTTTAATTTTTTAAAAAAATGAAAATCTTCATGCCCCGGGGGATGGGGTCCCCGGGGCCAAAAGAGGCCAAGGGAAGGGGGGCCACACAGCCCCCCTCCCATACAATTTTTTTTTTTTTAAAACACAAAAAAAAACGGCATCGTGCCGGAGGCCCCGCCACCACCCTGCAGCAGTCTGCAAATGCATCCCCTGGCGCGTTTGCAGATGGGGAACGATTTCCCCTTGAATACTGGGGGTCCCTGGGGGCCAACTAGCCCACCAGGAACCTCCAGTATGTGCCAGGGGGCTGCGTTGCAGAGAGGTGTACAGCGGCCACGCCCCTTTTTACACCTCTCTGCAACGCAGCTCTGTGGCGCTTTTTGGAGGTACATGGTGGGCTAGTTGGACTCCAGGGACCCTCAGGATTCAAGGGGACTTAATCCCCCAACTTAAAATGCGCCACGGGGCGCGTTTGCACAGTGGTGAAGGGAGGGGGCGGGGCTTCAGGTGACATGTGTGCAAACAGGCCCCGTGGTGCATTTTAAGATGGGGAATTAAATCCTCTTCATTCCTGAGGGTCCCTGGGGGTCAACTAGCCCACCAGGTACCTTCAGTAAGCACCACGGAGCTGCGTTGCAGAGTGTTGTAAAAAGGGGCGTGGCCTCTGTACACCTCTCTGCAACGTAGCCCCCTGGCGCATACTGGAGGTTCCTGGTGGGCTAGTTGGCCCCTAGGGACCCTCAGGATTGAGGAGGAATTAATTCTCCAACTTCAAACGCGCCACAGGGCGTGTTTGCAGACAGGTCACCTCAGGCCCCACCCCCTTCCTTCACCATTGTGCAAATATTCCTCTAAAATCAACCGAACTACGAATTCCGATTTACTCACCTGTTATCAGGAGAGACCTCAGTGCTGCATCTTTGAGCCCAGTACTGATCCTGAAAAGTAATTTTAACCGTACTTACCAGTAACTTGAATTTCCTTCCATAGGCTAACATTGACTGGTTTCACTTGGAAATTCTTCTAAGTGTGGAGTTTTGGAACTTTATAATATTCCTCTAAAATCAGCCGAACTACGAAATCCGATTTACTTACCTGTTATCAGGAGAGAACCCAGTGCTGCATCTTTTAGCCCAGCACTGACCCTGAAAAGTAATTCTAACCTTACTTACCAGTAACTTGAATTTCCTTCCATAGGCTAACATTGACTGTTTTCACTTGGAAATTCTTCTAAGTGTGGAGTTTTGGAACTTTATAATATTCCTCTAAAATCAGCCGAACTACGAATTCCGATTTACTCACCTGTTATCAGGAGAGAACCCAGTGCTGCATCTTTTAGCCCAGCACTGACCTTGAAAAAGTAATTCTAACCGTACTTACCAGTAACTTGTATTTCCTTCCATAGGAATCCATTGTCTGGTTATCAGCAGAAAAGTTTCAAAGTGTCGATTTTCACAAACTACAAATATTCCTTAAAAATCGCCTGTATGACTTAAACGCATTCTTTCAACTGTTTACAGGAGATGCGCCAGTGCTGGATCCAGGATCCACCACTGAGTAAGAAAAAGTAACGATAACACTACTTACCTGCTAAGTGAATTTCCTCCCATAGGATAACATTGGTGATTCTATGTGAAAAAGTTTCCAAGTGTCAACTTTTAAAATACAATAATATTCCTTAAAAATCACTACTGTAACCAAAACGCTTTTACTCAACTGTTTACAGGAGATGTCCCAGGACTGAATCTAGGATCCAGTCCTGTGGTGAGAAAAAGTAATCCATAAAGTAACTAATTGCATTTAAGTAGAAATTCACATTGAGCTCAATGTTGCATTGTGTTTGAAATTGTGTTGCCCATTGCAACAACTGTAACTACTGTACTTAAAAGTCTATTGCCTATTTGCAAAGTATTTAAACTAAAGTAATTCATTCTGAGAAAGTATATTTTGTAATGTAATGTATAATGTAATTACAATGTAATTTAAAAAATAAAATATCTAAAAATAAATAGTTGAAAAAAATGTTGTAAATCAGTATCAAAAAAATAAATATAACAATTAATACAATTAAAAAATTGTCATTTACAAAACCTTTGAAATTCACTGAAAAAACATAGGTTTCAGGCACGTTATAGTTAGAAATTAGCATTTAAAAAACCTTACAAATTCACTGAAAAAACCATAGGTTTCAGGCACGTTATAGTTAGAAATTAGCATTTAAAAAACCTTTGAAATTCACTGAAAAAACCATAGGTTTTAGGGACAGTTATAGTTAGTTGGACATTGCACTCGTACAAAACCCGTGAAATTCCCCCGTTATAGTTAGTTCAGCTAACTATAACTCGCGCCCCACAATTCACTTCTGATAACGTCACATATTACATCACTCATGACATGGTCAGTGACATCACTGATGACATCACTGATGACATCTCAAATGACATCACTGATGACATCATCCATGTGATAATTTCATGCATCTTCTCACACCCTAATATAACTTTTGATACACCCACTCTTATTTACAGACTGCCATTCGCAAAACCATACACACTCCAATACCAATAACTATATACCCAGAGGCAAGATGGCGGACACGTCTGTGTCCGAGTGAGACAGGCTATGAGTGCTCTCCACTACTAGCCTCCCTACTATCCTAGCAGTTATCGGAGCTACTGAATGTGAAGCCGTCTAATGCACCTGGGAATGCTACTAACATTGATACATTTGTATCAACAAGATTGCCGACGCGTTTTGGAGTTTGTCGCTTACTGCGGTGTTTGGAGGAGCGGAGCGGCGGCTGGCGTCCGGCTTTCAGAGGAAAGAGTCGCGGCTGTTCTCGGGCGGATTCAGGACTTACAGGAAGATCCGGGCTGGATCAGGATCAGGATGGGTCCCAAGAGTGCCAGCAGCGGCGTGAAGGGTGCAAAGACCCGGGCAGCAGCAGCGGCTGCCACAGTGTTAGCCCCTGTCCAAGACGGAGACTCTTTTGCGGAAAGTGCTGCTAAAGCAGACATCGATGCTCTTAGAATCCCGGGTGTTGTGACGGAGAATCCGATTTTCTCCCCTGAGGTTATTCAGACTGAAGGCTTGGCTGGGGCTAAGGTAAAGATTCCTGCGATATTCAAAAAAAAAACGCCAGGCAAAGGTAAGACCCCCGTTGTTGAGAAAACAAGAAGTACAACTGCTACCTTACAACCCGATATATTGTCTGATAAAGTTAGTGTCACTGACGAATCTTTAATGAATACTTCTGCTAAAGAACAGTTAATGAGGCAAGACGTGGGAGAAAATGAGGTCTGTAATCTGAATGTGGTTGACCCGTTACAGATGGCTCCCTCTCCTCCGCAGATATCAAGTGGCTTAATTGACTCTCAGAGCGTCTTACCTTCAACTCTGTTTAACAATAACATGAATCAAGATGAAACTCATCTGGAGTCTGTGTTTAGTGGTGGAATACCTTGCAGAGACGTGATAATGGAGGCGGACTCCGGGGACTCTGGCGGAAAGTTCTTTTCTATGTCTGATGCATCTAATAACTCGGATCTTGAGAGTATTGAAGGCGACTGGGCCGATGACAGAAGTTTGGCTAGTTCCGCCCCGCCAGATGAAGAGGAAAATACTTTGTTGACTTCTGGGGTTGGAAATACTGTCCGAAAAGGAAAAGATACAGAGACTTTACCTAATTCATTGACTAGAGGTGGACAAGGCAACGATGGGTCCCCTACGCTGAATCATATCTCTTTATTACATTTAGGGGAGGCGACTGTTAGTAGGGGGTGCTCAGCTGAAGTACAAGGAGGATCTATTAGCCCCGGTGAATCATTAGAGAATGGGGTCACATTATCCACCATCTATCAAGCAATAATGTCACACCGTGAGGAGACAAAAGCAGAAGGCCTGCGGATGCAAGGCGCAGTCCGTAAGCTTCAGAACACGGTTCGTCGTGTTGTGAAGACCTGTACGGAGATGTCGGCTAGGATTGGGGAAGCGGAAGGTAGGATCTCCCTAATTGAGGATGATATTGTGCAGCAGAAAAAAGATGTATCCTCCCTACATTCCATTCGGGACGATATAAACTGGAAGTTAACTGACTTGGAAAATAGATCAAGAAGGAACAATCTGCGAATTTTAGGTGTTCCAGAAGGGACGGAAGGAAAAGACATTCGTCAATTTGTAATTGACATGTTTTCTGAAGCCTTTCCTGAACTGCGTCAATGGAAGTGGGAACTTGAGTTGCAGCGTGTCCATAGATTTCCTTTTCATGTGCGGGGTGGTACCAGAGGGGTTGAGAGTAAACCTAGAGCCATATTGATCTGCCTAAATAATTTTTTGCTTCGAGAGTCTTTGTATGACTTAGCTAGGCCAGACCGTAAGAGAAGAGGGAAGGGGTGTGAATTTTTTGTACGCCCAGATTTTTGCTAAGTTACAGTCCAGCAGCGCTGGCTTTTGCGTCAACTGATTCCACTGTTCCTGGCAAAAGGAGTACAGTCCTATTTACTAAATCCCTCAAGGCTTAAAATTATCTACAAGGACAAAACGCTTTTTTTAACTCCGAGATTGCCGCAAAGGATTTTCTGGGTACAATTTAGGGGTAGGCTCTAATATAGATAATGGAGGCATTTTCAGATTGTCTACTTTTTCTTATTTGTTTCTGTCATTTGCTGAGGGGTGTGGGGGGTTAGTGGAGGGCACCTAATCCTTTCTCTCCATCGCTATAGGGACTATTCAGTCCCTTCGCCTCATTTGGGTGGGTGTATGGGTGGGTTGGGTGGGCTTTCTGGGTGACAAGCCCATTAAGGGTGGTTGGGGTGGTGGGGCAAGGAATAGCATAGATTGTTTTTTTTTTCTTTTATTTGAGTCGCAGCAAGGTCTGGGTGAATAAAGGCAATATAAATATAGTAACTGTATTAATATTATTAGGAAGTTTGGCAGGAAGAGAATGGCAAAGCGAATTAGTTAAGTTAATCTCTCTGTTTGAAGATGGGTAAATTTTCTATCTGTACGTGGAATATTTGTGGCCTGAATAATAAGAAAAAAAGGGGGATAATGGCCCAGATTCTCAAATCAATGAGGGTGGATTTACTTTGTGTACAGGAGACTCACATCACATGGAATAATAGAAGGTGGTTAAAGGATTTGGGTATGGATCTTGTGGGCTGTACACGTCAAGGGTCAACAACGAGAGGGGTGGCAATTTTGAAGAGATTCGGATGGGGGATGTGTAAGCGTGTTAAAGAAGATCTTCTCGGTAGATGGGTGATCAGTGAGTTACTATTAGAGGGTCTTTCTATGACCATTTGTTCAATTTACGGCTCGAATTTAGATGACCCGGTAATGTTGAATGAGCTCAGTATTGAGTTAGCTGATTGGCCATCTTCTGTGATCCTATGTGGGGATTTCAATCTCCATTTACCAGGGAATGTTGACATATTAAGTAAATATCTTTATGACGGGAAGAAAAATAAAGTCTTTCAAGCTACCAGGGGCCTTGTCAAAGAATTTGGGCTGGTAGACATGTGGTGGCTAAAAGGAAAGGGAGCCCCAGGGTATACCTTTTATTCAGTACCCCATCATAAGCATGTGCGGTTAGACTACTTTTTGTAACTGCAGAGCTTGCCAGTAAGGCTAGGATTGACATTCAACCTAAAATAATTTCAGATCATAATCCTATCTGTTTAGAAATAGATATCTGCTATCGATCTTCTATAAGGCCCTGGACTTTTGAACGGAAGCTACTGGTTGACCCTGCTTATTGTGAACAAATGAGTAAATGGATAGCTGAATTTTTAAAAATAATCGTGGGTCAGCCTCTGCTCACATGGTGTGGGATGCTTTTAAATCTGGTGTCAGGGTGAGACTTTAAGTTACTCTGTTAATAAACAACGTAAATTGCGGGCAGAATTTTTGGATGAAATGAACAAATTACGGTTGTTAGAAAACGATTTTATGGTGGCCATTAGTAATGGTCAGGACTCTGAGCAGATCTCAAATAATTTGGCTATTCAAAAAATGCGGCTATATCAGAATTTTTCCACAAAGTTGGCAGCGCAAATTGCAGTATACACTTCTGAGATATACGAGGTGGGTGAAAATTCTGGTCGTATACTGGCCAAAAGATTATATCAAAAGAGGTTGCTAAACGGATTAAAAACATCTTGGACGAGCAAGGGGTAATAAGGGATAAACCAGCCGAAGTGTTAGAGGTATTTAGCAAATTTTATCGTCAGCTGTATACGGATGAAGATACTCTTGGAGTTGTGGATAAAGTAGAGGAGTTTTGTGGAGACATTGAAATCTCTAAGCTGACACATGAGCAAATGGAAGACTTAGATCTTGATAGTACCTGGGGGGAAGTTGAGGTAGCAATTACTTCTTTGGCAACTGGTAAGGCGGGGGGGCTGGATGGTATACCTCTTGAGTTTTACAGAACTTTTCGGCACGTGTTGAAAGATGAGATTTTGTCGATTTTCTTGTCTGCACAACAGGGGACCGCGCCATTATCCTGGCGGAAATCTATCATTACGGTTTTTAAAAAAAAAGACAAACTTGCCTTACTGCCGGCATCTTACAGACCTATTTCGCTAATTAATTCTGATAGTAAAGTATATGCCAAAATATTAGCAGCACGTTTATCTTGTGTCATTACTAAGTTGGTCTCACGATTTCAACATGGATTTATTCCGGGGCGTGACACGGCAGACCATGTTCGGCGTCTCATTTCATTCATGGATTGGGCATTAGCAACCAAATCTACAATGGGGTTAACCCTGTTGGATGCCGAGAAGGCATTCGACAGGGTTTCCTGGCCTTATATGTGG
The DNA here is from genome assembly GCA_963921515.1 of Calotriton arnoldi. NCBI lineage: Eukaryota > Metazoa > Chordata > Amphibia > Caudata > Salamandridae > Calotriton > Calotriton arnoldi. Next base: position 303,125 of record CAWUFW010015400.1, on the reverse strand, counting down.
GAGGTCTTGAGGTTGAAGGGCTTTGGTCCGGTGATTCGGCAGGCATTGAAATCATTATACTTTCTTCCAGCCGCCTCTATTCGAATAGCTGGCCAAGAATCAGGCTTGTTTTTAATTAGCCGTGGCACACGGCAAGGATGCCCGTGTTCACCTTTATTATTTGCTTTATATATTGATTTCTTTTTGATAAAGCTAAATCAAGCTATTGATATTAAACCGATCCAATTACGGCATATCGATTATAGAGCTTTGGCATATGCCGATGATATTGTTGTTGCTACTAGAGATATTGTCACTGCAATACCGGTAATTGAGGGATTGGCATCTAAGTTTGGGTCCTTTTCGGGTACAAACTAAATACCTCTAAAACTCAGATTTTATTTATTGGTGAGGAACCTCCTGATAACATAACAACTGTCTCTGAAGTTACGTATTTAGGGATTAAAATCTCCTTACCAATCAGTAAGATTCCAGAACTAAATATGGATCCTGTGCTTATTAAAGTAAGTTCTATGCTGGAGAGGATGGATCACTTACATCTATCTCTTTATGGAAGAGTTAATGTTTTAAAAATGCTAGTTTTGCCGAAGTTTCTTTATATGTTTAGAACAATCCCACTTGAATTTCCGGTCTCGTGTTTTAAGAGATTAGAGAGGATCAGCTCTAGATTTTTGTGGGGTAATCGGCACCAGAGAAGGGCTTATAAAAAGATGGTATTACCAAAGAACCGTGGAGGTTGGGGCATGCCTTATTTTATGTTTTATTATTGGGCAGCGGCCCTCCAATTTATTAGTCCTCTGGTAGTGGGGGATCGGGTCAAGCTTTTGCCATGTCATAGTCCTTCTATCTATGAGTTTGGATTGGGTGAAGAGGCTAATGGAAGCTTGGTTAAAATACTAGAACCTAGCTACTTTAAGAAAACAAAATTTAAAATTCTTAAAGCAGCATATTGTGTTTGGAGATCAATTAAACGACATCTAGGGGTCTTGAATCTAAATGCATATACCCCATTATCAACTATTGGGGTACTCCCATTGATTTTTCGTGATCATACGGTAAATAGTTGGCGCTCAAAAGGAATTCAGTGTTTAGGGGATTTGTATGAGGATGGACAGTTGATATCATTTGCTGAGCTACAAATAAAATATGATCTCCCTAAACATGATTTTTTTAAATACCTTCAAATTCGGAGTTATCTGAATTCGCTTGCCCCGGATGCGGAATATCAATTTAGAAAAGTCCCTCTTATTGAAAGGATGTGTAAAATAACGGCAATTGGTGAATTTTATTCTCAATTGATCAATGTACTCTCAGATGATGTAGAGATTTGTCAAAATAAGTGGGAAATTAAGTTAGGTCACGGGGGAATTGATATTATCAAATCCTTAAGTTTTGCCAATCAAGTTTTGATGTCTGGAAGGATGCGTACTCAGCATTATATGGTTGTTAATGATCTGTATTATACTCCAAAGAAGATCTCTAAATGGGGGACATCTGCTGGTTCCAAATGTAACAGATGTGGTTTATATGCAGCCGACATAGTTCATATGTTTTTTGCCTGTCCTAAATTAGCTGAATTATTCCTGTCCATTGAACGATTTTTAGGAGTAATAATGGGGATACCAGTGTCTATTACTGGGGAACTGGTTTTGATTGGTTTTTACTCAGATACTTCCGTCATCACAAGATCTAAAGCAATGGTTTCTTTTCTGTTTATTTGCATGGCAGTTTTCCGTGCTTGTATTGCACAGGATTGGATAAATTCTGACCATCCATCCTTTCTGAGTTGGCGGGCAAGACTGCTTGTAATGTACAATTTGGAATCAGCTATATACAAGACTAAAGGGAGAAGGAAGAGTGTAATGGGAGCTAAGATCTGGGCCCCCGTTACTGATTGAATCTAATGTCGAATAATGAATAACCACTGTCTATTGTCAGATTTTCTTTATTTCAGTATGCTTATATTTTTTTATATATAAGTTCTGTCTGTACCTGCTGCCGTGTTTGTAATATTTTGATTGAAAGACCTGATTTGTGAAATATGATCACTATATTCCTTGCATAAAAGGGGTAAAAAATCAATAAAGAATTAAAAAAAAAAAAAAAAAAAACTATATACCCACTCACTGATTCTTAGGTCTACACACACACATCTACTCACTCACCCGTCCAGTCACTCATACTTACAGTCACTCAGTACAGGACTATCATATGCACTCATACACCTATATAAACACTCACACACCGCCACTCATCCATAGAGGTACTCACACACCTAGTCAGTCATGCAAAAATTAATCACACACCCATTTACTCACCTATAGAGTTATACACACACCAGCTCACTTAGTCATACAAATACTAGGACATTCTTACGCTCTTATACAATAACTGATACAAGCACTCATGCATCCATACAGCCACTCTCACAATCACACACTCTCACTTATAGCCTTTTAAATACTCTAACACACATATATACTGCCTTTTACATATGTAGTTACTCGCACATGTACCACTGAGATATACATTCACTCACTAACACACCCATACACACACTCACCCACCCAAGCAGTCCATCACAGACGCACTCTTCAAATCATGCACCCAGTGAATCACCCACTCACACATCTATGTACAGAGTCGCACACACCCCACCCACACAAACACTCAGGCACCCATACAGATACTCAGACAACGAATCAAGAACTCATATAGACACTCATGTAGCTATTCACAAACCCATGCAGCCACTTACACAGCAACAGACAGACGGATACAGACATTCACCCAGTTTAGTCACTAACCCATGCATTCAGTAAGATACGTTTAATCACTCACTTACACAGTTAGTCACGCACCTACTAAATCATCCATACAGACACTTATACACCCACTCATTCTTCAATACGCCTTTCCCTATATACATTAAAAATATTTAAACTTTACAGAAACACAGTCACTAGATGATGTCATCAGTGATGTCATTTGAGATGTCATCAGTGATGTCATCAGTGATGTCACTGACCATGTCATGAGTGATGTAATATGTGACGTCATCAGCAGTGAATTGCGGGCGCGAGTTATAGTTAGCTGAACTAACTATAACGGGGAAATTTCACGGGTTTTGTACGAGTGCAATGTCCAACTAACTATAACTGTCCCTAAAACCTATGGTTTTTCAGTGACTATATATATATATATATATATATATTCACTGTTCAGCTAACTATAACTCGCGCGCCCGCAATGCACTGCTGATGACGTCACATATTACATCACTCATGACATGGTCAGTGACATCACTCATGACATCACTGATGACATCTCAAATGACATCACTGATGACATCACTGATGACATCATCCTTGTGATAGAGTGGCAGACCCTCCTCTCACCCTAATATAACCTTTGATACACACACTCAAAAATACAAACTAACATTTTCAAAACAATGGACATACCAATACCAGTTACAACACACCTATTCAGTAATTCCAAGATCTACACACACATCCACTCATTCACCAACAGTCCCTATACAGTCACTCATACATGTACTCACTCATCATATGTACTCATACACCTATACATCCTGTTACACACCGCCACTCATCCATAGAGTTACTCACACACATAGTCACACATGCAAACAAAGTATCAAACATCCATTTACTTGCATATACAGTTATACACACACTACCACACTTACTTCTACAGAAACTTACACATACTTACTCTCTTAAACAATCACTTATAGAAACACCTACTTATTTGTACAGGAACTCTTCCAATCTCTCACTCTCACATATACTCACTTATATACACCAATACTCACATATACTAGTTTAAAACATATGTAGTTACTCATAAAGACACTATTGAGACAGTCATTCACTCACTAACACACCCATACACATACTCATCCACCTATACAGTCCTGCACACATGCTGTCTTCAACACATACAAACAGTGAGTCACTCATTCATGCATCTATGCACTAAGTAATACCCCCACCGAACCATACAGACACTCAGACACTCATACTGATACTCAAAAAACCAACTAATAACCCATATAGACACTCATGTAGCTACTCACCAACCCATGCAGCCACTTATACACAAAGTGAGAGACTGATACAGATATTTTCATATTTAAACATTACTCACTAACCCATGTATTCACTAAGATACACTTAGTCAGTTATACAATCAATTTTACAAAACAAAATCATCCATTTAGACACTTATATACCCATTTATTCTTCCATCGACCTTGAGATATACATATATAAAACATATTTAATTTTCAGAAAAACACACATTCACTGGATGATGTCATCAGTGATGTCATCAGTGATGTCATTTGAGATGTCATCAGTGATGTCATGAGTGATGTCACTGACCATGTCATGAGTGATGTAATATGTGACGTCATCAGCAGTGCATTGCGGGGCGCGAGTTATAGTTAGCTGAACTAACTATAGCAGGGGAATTTCTATGGTTTTGTACGAGTGAAATGTCCAACTAACTATAACGCCCCTGAAACCTATGGTTTTTCAGTGAATTTCTAAGGTTTTTTAAATGCTAATTTCTAACTATAACGTGCCTGAAACCTATGGTTTTTCAGTGAATTTCTAAGGTTTTTAAATGCTAATTTCTAACTATAATGTGCCTGAAACCTATGGTTTTTCAGTGAATATATATATATTTATTATACTATGTATACATGTGAAAATGTCTCGGTCCCCTGTTTGCCTCGGTGGCACGGAAAAAATGGGTGGAACTGACGTCAGCACGCCGACGAGGTTCTCTTATGGCTCTGATGACGTCATACGGTGTCGCGACGGAGCCGTGCTATTATGACGTCCTCGTTGACGTGGGAGAGCTAGGAAAAGAATTTCCGTGGAATGCTGGTGCAGGGGATATTCACCTAAGTGTTCAGGCTAGTCCTTTGGGAGCAACTGTTTATGTTGCCACTCCAGAAACCGAAACCAGTGATCCGAGGGCAGAGGCCCTGCAGATGGCACACGAGGTGGGGTGCCCAGTCATGTGCACCGGCGGGGCAGCGAAGTGACAAGCACCACAAACCCACAAAAAAGGTAACAAGGGCACTGAATAACACAGGATCTTCTCTTTGTATCTGGCAGGAACAACGAAGTTAAAATGCCCTAGTACCAAAATGTAGAATTTGTGCTACAACGGTCTTCAAGAGGACCTGCGATGCTGCTTCTGCCTCCCGTACCCTGGAGGTGGCACATGGGTCACGCGGTATGGTCATACTGCGGTGGGACGCTACACTCGTTGACCTCTCATGGCACTGCTCCACACTTCAGGGAGGACGCTTTCCATTAGCTATGTTTTCTGATGACATGTCGCGCCGGTCCCGTCCAACAACAGAACTCCTTTAGATCCAAACAGACTCTTCCACTCTCTCACCGGAAGTAGAAACCAGGCCACGCGGACACTTTCACAATACAACAGCCGGGAATGCACTTTTCGGTAAAAAAACACATTCCTTCCTCCTAATTAATCAAATAAACGTCTCACTGAAGAACAGGGGCCAGCTTCGATCGGTAAACAGCCATTACAACGACTTTTTACTTTGCGATACCATTACAACGCATGCATTATCACGCATGCGTTGTACATCACGAAAGTCATTACTACGCATTTTTTAGAACGCATGGTCATTTACCACGCATGCCTTTACAATGAATTTTGTTGTAAAGGTATGTATGGTAAATGACCATGCGTCTAAAAACATGTAGACGATCCATGTCGTTGTAAGGAAACAGAGGCTGTTCCGTTTCCTCACAACGATGTGCACCGCCCCTCAGAGATGACGTGAAGCAGGAACCACGAGGAGAGAGGAACCACGAGGAGTGAGAGGTAAGGGGATTGGGCATGGGGTGGGGCTTTCTTTTCTAGGGTTTAGGGTAGTGCAGTGGTGTTTGGGTGGTGTAGGGGGTCGTGCTGGGGGTAGTGTTTTAGGGTTTAGGGTAGTGCAGTGGTGTTTGGGTAGTGTAGGGAGTCGTGCTGGGGTAGTGTTTTAGGGTTTAGGGTAGTGCAGTAGTGTAGGGGGTCGTGCTCGGGGTAGTGTTTTAGGCTTTAGGAGTAGTGCAGTGGTGTATGGGTAGTGTAGGGGCTCGTGCTGGGTTAGTGTTTTAGGGTTTAGGGTAGTGCAGTGGTGTTTGAGTAGTGTAGGGGGTCCTGCTGGTGGTAGTGTTTTAGGGTTTAGGGTAGTGCAGTGGTGTTTGTGTGAGTGTAGGGGTCATGCTGGGGGTAGTGTTTTATGGTTTAGGAGTAGTGCAGTGGTGTTTGGGTAGTGTAGGGGGTCGTGCTGGGGTAGATTTAGGGTTTAGGGTAGTGCAGTGGTGTTTGGGTAGTGTAGGGAGTCGTGCTGGGGGTAGTGTTTTAGGGTTTAGGGCAGTGGTGTTTGTGTAGTGTAGGGAGTTGTGCTGGGGGTAGTGTTTTAGGGTTTATGTTAGTGCAGTGGTGTTTGGGTAGTGTAGGGGGTAGTGCTGGGGTAGTGTTTTAGGGTTTAGGATAGTGCAGTGGTGTTTGTGTAGTGTAGGGGTAGTGCTGGGGTAGTGTTTTAAGGTTTAGGGTATGGCAGTGGTGTTTGGGTAGTGTAGGGGGTCATGCTGGGGGTCGATTTAGGGTTTAGGGTAGTGCAGTGGTGTTTGTGTTGTGGGGGGTTGTGCTGGGGGTAGTGTTTTGGGTTTAGAGTACTGCAGTGGTGTTTGTATAGTGTAGGGGGTTTAGGGTAGTGCAGTGGTGTTTGTGTAGTGTAGGGGGTCATGCTGGGGGTTGTGTTTAGGGTTTAGGGTAGGGCAGTGGTGTTTGTGTAGTGTAGGGGGTAGTGTTTTAGGGTTTAGGGTAGTGCAGTGGTGTTTGTGTAGTGTAGGGAGGTCATGCTGGGGGTAGGGTTTTAGGGTTTAGGGTAGTGCAGTTGTGTTTGTGTAGTGTACGGGGTCGTGTTTTAGGGTATAGGGTAGTGCAGTGGTGTTTGGGTAGTGTAGGGGGTCATGCTGGGGTTAGTGTTTTAGGGTTTAGGGTAGTGCAGTTGTGTTTGGGTAGTGTAGGAGGTCGTACTGGGGGTAGTGTTTTAGGGTTTAGGGTAGTGCAGTGGTGTTTGTGTAGTGTGGGAGGTCATGCTGGGGGTAGATTTAGGGTTTAGTGTAGTGCAGTGGTGTTTAGGTAGTGTAGGGAGTCGTGCTGGGGGTAGTGTTTTAGGGTTTAGGGTAGTCCAGTGGTGTTTGTGTAGTGTAGGGAGTCGTGCTGGGGTAGTGTTTTAGGGTTTAGGATAGTGCATTGGTGTTTGGGTAGTGTAGGAGGTCGTGCGGGGGTAGTGTTTTAGGGTTCAGGGTTGTGCAGTGGTGTTTGTGTAGTGTAGGGGGTCGTGCTGGGGGTAGTGTTTTACGGTTTAGGGTAGTGCAATGGTGTTTGTGTAGTGTAGGGGTAGTGTTTTAGGGTTTATGGTAGTGCAGTGGTGTTTGTGTACTGTAGGGGGGTCGTGCTGGGTTCTAGTGTTTTAGGGTTTAGGGTAGTGCAGTGGTATTTGTGTAGTGTAGGGGGTAGATTTAGGGTTTAGGGTAGTGCAGTGGTGTTTGGGTAGTGTAGGGGTCGTGCTGGGGGTAGTGTTTTTGAGTTTAGGGGTAGTGCAGTGGTGTTTGGGTAGTGTAGGGGTCCAACCAACATGAATTTGTCCTTGTGTGATGTAACCAATGCTCATGTAAAGCACTCCAATACCTGACCAGTCTGCACTATATAAAACTGCAAAAAAACAAAAAATAAAAAGTGTTTTGCACACTTCTGTCATTGGGCTATACGTGGGCTACCTCTGGGTGATATTTGTGCTACATTTGGGCTCTTTTTCTCTGGTGGCCATCTTGGGAGACTTATTTGTTATGAAGTTTCTAATTTCCTCATTTACTACAGTCTCCTCAGTAGGAAATGCTTTCAGTTTTTACTTTGATTCCATCAAGAAGGCATTCAGATGTGTCACACATTTGCCATAAATTCAGAATGTTAGCACTCTAGTTGTTCATTAGATCACTGTAGTAAAGCTACTGCTCACCAAGGAGTTAACTGGAAGTCAACTGCTGGTATTGAAAGTGATTGTTTCAGTCTGCATGTCAGAATTTTCTAATGAAATAGAAGAGGATTTGAGATCTCACTTAAAACATGCCCTGGGAAGCTGCAGTAGAACACAAAGGCAATCAAGATGGCTTCGGGTGTGCCATACTTTTGTCATAAGTAAGGCTGTTAGCACTCTAGTTGTTCTTTAGAACACTCTGGGAAGCTGCAGTAGAACACAAAGGCATCAACTGACAGGCTGCTCCTGTTGAAATATAACAGGAAGATATTTGAGATCTCACTTAAAACGTCCTAATCTTTCTTTCTACAGCACTAAACCATAATTTCTATGGCAAAATGAACCCCCTCATTTTGTTCCATTTTAAATTAAATGTTTTAAGTGTTACCAGTTTATTCCAATCAAGATGGCTTCAGGTGTGCCATACTTTTGTCATAAGTAAGGCTGTTAGCGCTCTAGTTGTTCTTTAGAACACTCTGGGAAGCTGCAGTAGAACACAAAGGCATCAACTGACAGGCTGCTCCTGTTGAAATATAACAGGAAGATATTTGAGATCACACTTGAAACACGTCCTAATTTTTCTTTCTACAGCACTAACCATAATTTCTATGACAAAATGGAACCCCATCATTGTGTTCCTTTTAAATTAAATGTTTTAAGTGTTACCAGTTTATTCCAATCAAGATGGCTTCAGGTGTGCCATACTTTTGTCATAAGTAAGACTGTTAGCACTCTAGTTGTTCTTTAGAACACTCTGGGAAGCTGCAGTAGAACACAAAGCAATCAACTGACAGTCTCTGCCATTGTTGGATGTACATGTTTTACTGAGAATGTCAGACTTCATTCTCACATGACTGAGAAAGATAATGTGAATTTACAGAAAATATGCTCTCATTTTAGCTTTTGGAGCACCTTCCAAAACTGTATGGGACAAGCATGTGAAAATAGTTTTCTCTCAAACATGATTCATGATATCCCAGCAGAAGGTTTTCACAGGGTAAAATCACCTTAGAACACACCACAATTCCTGAAATTAGTATGGTACCATCAACAAATGAATTCTAATGTAACTAAAGTCTGTTATCACCCTTTATAGTTCTCCTTTTGGTAACCTCAAAATCTTCGATTCACTACAATGCATTTCAATGGGGTACTATCATTTATATTGGTCCCAAGATGGCTGCCAGCAATTCCAGGATGAAGTGCTGACAGCCAATCAGATCTCACGATGACATGTGTGGTTAGGCTCCGCCCAGATATATATGTGTTTTTACTTTTGATTTTCTCAGCAACTACTGAACGGATTTACACCATTTAACAAAAGGGTTCTTTCTGAACCAAGAACTACCTCTTTGCCAAATTTGGTGTAATTCCGTTCAGCAGTTCGGGCTGTAGCCGTGTCTAAAGTTTTCTATGGGAAAATGAATGGGGAAAACACGTTTTTGACGAATCACCCCGAAACTTTCAGGGTAGGAGCGGACCGGAGCGGGCCATAAAGTTTGAAAATTTCGCGAAGATTCGTCAACCGGCAAGAGAGTTATTTCAAATAGAATGTCGCGGATTTCCTATGGAAAATTGGTCCTAACTATAACTATCTACTGGCGACCGCCTAGTAGATAACATATTCACTGAAAAAACCATAGGTTTCAGGGACGTTATAGTTAGTTGGACATTTCACTCGTACAAAACCTGAGAAATTCGGCCATTATAGTTAGTTGAGCTAACTATATCTCGCGCCCCCCAATGCACTGCTGATGACGTCACATATTACATAATTCATGACATGGTCAGTGACATCACTAATGACATCACTGATGACATCTCAAATGACATCACTGATGACATCACTGATCACATCATCCACGTGATAATCTGATGCACCTCCTCACACCCTAATATTACCTTTGATACACCCACTCTAAAATACAGACTATCATTTTGAAACCATAGACACACCAATACCAGTTATTACATACCCACTCACTGATTCCTAGGTCTACACACACGTCCACTCATTCACCCATACTGTCATTCATACATGCAGTCACTTATCAATACAGCACTATCATTTGCACACATACACCTATACAGACACTCACACATCGCCATTCATCCATACAGTTACTCACACACCTAGTCAATCATGCAAAGAATCATTCACACTCCCATTTACTCACCTATACAGTTATACACACACCACCTCACTTATTCATACAGATACTAACAAATACTTACTCTCTTTTACAATCACTTATACAAGCACACACTCATCCATACAGCCACTCTCACAATCACTCACTCTCACATATAGTCATTTATATACTCCAACACTCACATATACTGCCTTTCACATGTGTAGTTATTCACACATGTACCACTGAGACATCCATTCACTCACCAACACACCCATACATACACTCACCCACCCATACAGCCCCTAACAGATGTACTCTTGAACCCATACACCCAGTGAATCACCCACTCACACATCCATGCAGTGAATCACACACACCCCACCCACCCACACAGACACTCAGGCACCCATACAGATACTCATACAAGCAATCAATAACCCATATACACACTCATGTAGCTACTCACCAACCCATGCAACTGCTTACACACCAACAGACAGACTGATACAGATATTCACACAGTTTAGTCACTAACCCATGCATTCAGTAAGACACGTTTAATCACTCACTTATACAGTCAGTCACACACCTACTAAATAATCCATTCAGATACTCATACACCCACTCATTCTTCAATACACCTTGGCGTATATTTATATAAAACATATTTAAACTTTACAGAAACACACAGTCACTGGATGATGTCATCAGTGATGTCATCAGTGATGTCATTTGAGATGTCATCAGTGATGTCATCAGTGATGTTACTGACCATGTCATGAATGATGTAATATGTGACGTCATCAGCAGTGCATTGCAGGGGCATGAGTTATAGTCAGCTCAACTAACTATAACAGCCGAATTTCTCAGGTTTTGTACGAGTGAAATGTCCAACTAACTATAACGTCCCTGAAACATATGGTTTTTTCAGAGAATTTCTATGGATTTTTAAATGCTAATTTCTAACTATAACGTCCCTGAAACCTATGGTTTTTCAGTGAATTTCAAAGGTTTTTTAAATGCTAATTTCTAACTATAACGTCCCTGAAATCTATGATTTTTTCAGTGAATTTCTAAGGTTTTTTAAATGATAATTTCTAACTATGCCTACAGAGGTAGGACATGTGAAGAAAGAGGAAGAAAGGCACAGAAAGAAGCAAGAGAAATGCAGAAAGAGGCATCAGAAGTCCAGAAAGATAAAGAAAAGTGCAGGAAGAAGCAAGAGATATGCAGAAAGAACCAACAGAGGTGCAGAAAAAGGCCTTGTTGCAAAGTCATCCTGTGCCCCCAACTTTTTACTGACTGCTACTGGTGGTAACTGACTCTGACTAACCAGGACCGGAGCCAGTGCTATGCTGAAAGACACTTAGAATACAGTGAAAACACCTACATACACTAGGGTACACTATGGGTTGGGGTAGCCCTGTGATTGGCATGACCTCCCCTGTAAGGCCCTAGTACATAATAGGGCAGGGGGATAAAAACTACCTCTAACTCAGAGGTGCATAAAGAGGCAAGAGAAGTGCATAAACAGGCAGGAAAGGTGCAGAAACAGGGAACAGGGGTGCAGAAAGAGCAGTGCAGAAAGAACCAACAGAGGTGCTGAAAGAGGCACGAAAGGTGCAGAAAGAGGCAAGAGGGGTGCAGAAGGAGGCAAGAGGGGTGCAGAAAGAAGGAAGAGGAGTGCAGAAAGAAGCAACAGAGGTGCTGAAAGAGGCACGAGGGGTACAGAAAGAAGGAAGAGAAGTGCAGAAAGAAGCAACAGAGGTGCTGAAAGAGGCACGAAAGGTGCAGAAAGAGGCAAGAGTAGTGCAGAAAGAAGCAACAGAGGTACAGAAAGAGGCAAGAGTGGTGCAGAAAGATGGAAGAGAGGTTTAGAAAGAGGCATGAGAGTTGCACAAATAGGGAAGAGGGGTGCAGAAAGAGGCAGGAGAGGTGCAGAAAGAAGCAACAGAGGTGCAGAAACAAGCAAGAGAAGTGCGGAAAGAGGCAAGAGAATTGCTGAAAGAAGCAACAGAGGTTTAGAAAGAAGCTAGAGAAGTGCAGAAAGAGGCAAGTGAGGTGCAGAAAGAAGCAAGAGCAGTGCAAAAAGAACCAACAGAGGTGCTGAAAGAGGCAACAGAGGTGCAGAAGGATTCACGAGGGGTGCAGAAAGAAGGAAGAGGAGTGCAGAAAGAAGCAACAGAGGTGCTGAAAGAGGCACGAGGGGTGCAGAAAGAAGGAAGAGAAGTGCAGAAAGAAGTAACAGAGGTGCTGAAAGAGGCGCAAAGTGTGCAGAAAGAGCAAGAGAAGTGCAGAAAGAGGCAACAGAGGTACAGAAAGAGTCAAGAGAGGTGCAGAAAGAGGGAACAGGGGTGCAGAAAGAGGCACGAGAGGTGCAGAAAGAGAAAAGAGGGGTGCAGAAAGAGGCAAGAGATCTGCAGAAAAAAGCAACAGAGGGGCTGAAAGAGGCAAGTCACCTGCAGAAAGAAGCAAGGCAAGTGCAGAAAGAGGCAAAAGAAGTGCAGAAAGAAGCATCAGAGGTGCGCAAAGAGGCAAGAGGGGTGCAGAAAAAGGAGAGAGAAGTGCAGAAAGAAGCAAAAGTGGTGCTCTAAGAGCCAAGAGGAATACAAAAAAGAGGCAACAGCAGTGCAGAAAGAACCAAGAGAAGTGCAGAAAGAAGCAACAGAGGTGCAGAAGGAGGCATGAGGAGTGCAGAAAGAAGGAAGAGAAGTGCAGAAAGAAGCAACAGGATGCTGAAAGAGGCACGAAGGAGTGCAGAAAGAGGCAAGAGAGTGCAGAAAGAAGCAAAGAGGTACAAAAAGAGGCAAGAGTGGTGCAGAAAGAGGGAAGAGAGGTATAGAAAGAGGCTAGAGACTTGCACAAAGAGGGAAGACAGGTGCAGAAAGAGGCAAGAGGGGTGCAGAAACAGGTAAGAGAACTTCAGAAAGAGGCAAGAGAATTGCTGAAAGAAGCAACAGAGGTGTAGAAAGAAGCAAGAAAAGTGCAGAAAGAGGCAACTGAGATGCAGAAACAGGCAAGAAAGGTACAGAAAGAGGCAAGACAAGTGCAGAAAGAGACAACAGGGGTGCAGAAAGAAGCAATACAGGTGCAGAAAGAAGCATGGAAAGTGCAGAATGAAGCAACAGGGGTGCAGAAAGAGGCAAGAGAAGTGCAGAAAGAAACAACAGAGGCGCAGAAGGAGGCAAGAGAACTCCAGAAAGAGGCAAGAGAGTTGCAGAAACAGGCAAATGAGGTACAGTAACAGGGAACAGGGGTGCAGAAAGAGGCAAGAGAGGTTCAGAAACTGGTAAAAGGGGTGCAGAACGAGGCAAGAGGGGTGCAGAAATTTGCGAGAGGTGCAGAAAGAACAAGAGCAGTGTGAAAGAACCAACAGAGGTGCAAAAAGAGGCAAGTGAGGTACAGAAGGAGGCAAGAGAACTGCAGAAAGAGGCAAGAACGTTGCAGAAACAGGCAAAAGAGGTACAGAAAGAAGAAACAGGTGGGCAGACTGAGGAAGAGAGGTGCAGACAGCGGGAAGAAGGGTGCAGAAAAAGGCAAGAGGGATGAAGAAATTTGGAACAGAGGTGCAGGAAGAAGCCAGAGCAGTGCAGAAAGAACCAACAGAGGTGCAGAAAGAGGCAAGAGGGGTACAGAGAGAGGCAAGTGAAGTGCAGAACAAAGCAAAAGAGGTGCAGAAAGAACCAACAGAGGTGGAAAAAGAGGCAAGAGGGGTGCAGAAAGGGGTAGGAGAGGTGCACAAAGAGGCAAGAGGGGCACAGAAAGAGACAGGAGGGGTGCAGAAAGAGGAAGAGAACTGCAGAAAGAAGCAGCAGAGGTGCTGAAAGAGGCACGAAGGGTGCAGAAAGATACAAGACAGGTGAAGAAAGAAGGAACAGAGGTACAGAAAGAAGCAAGAGTGGTGCAGTAAGAGGGAAGAGAGGTGTAGAAAGAGGCAAGAGAGTTGCACAAAGAGGGAAGAGGGGTGCAGAAACACGCAAAAGGGGTGCAGAAAGAACCAAGTGAGGTGCAGAAAGAGGCAAGAGAGTTACAGAAAGATGCAAGTGAAGTGCAGAAGGAGGCAAGAGAACTGCAGAAAGAGGCAATAGAGGTGCAGAAAGGGGCAAGTGAGGTGCAGAAAGAAGCAAGATAAGTGTAGAAAGAAGCAACAGAAGTGCAGAAAGAGGGGTGGAGAGAGAGGCAAGAGGGGTGCAGAAAGAAGCAAGACAGGTGCAGAAAGACACAAAAGAAGTGCAGAAAGAAGGAATAGAGGTGCAGAAAGAGGCAAAAAGGGTGCAGAAAGACGTAAGAGGGGTACAGAAAGAAGCAAATGAGGTGCAGAAAGAGGCAACAGACGTGCAGAAAGAGGGAAGGGGGTGCTGAAAGTACAAGAGATTTGCAGAATGAGGTCAAGAGAAGTGCAGAAAAAGAAAGAAACGTGCAGAAAGAAGCAACAGAAATGCAGAAAGAGGCAAGAGAGGCGCAGAGGGAAGCAAGAGTGGCTTGCACACCATTAGTACCAATTTAACACCCACATTTAGCAATCAGTAACAGGTGACCATTATAGGTTTGCAAAGGGCCTTCCACCACGCTGTAACACTTGTCGCTGCATGTTTGGCAACGTTTGAGCCGTTTGAGCTAGAAACAAGGCTTTTTTTGTTCAAATCCACAGATTAGGGTGCAGATGATGAATTATGTGGCTAATGCACAAAATGTATAATTGTGCTAAAGTCGGTGCAACCAAACAGTCACATAATTCCAGTGGCCCTGCTCATACCTCTGACTAGGTCCACAAGTGCTCCTTAGTGATTCCATCTTTTTTTGTCTCACTGAGTTCATAGTTGAGCTTCTATGGAAAAGAGGAAGACTAAACCTGAGGTTACCACTCCACAACACAGACTACCATACCACATAATTACTCTCCATAACACATAATCCCACTCTACATAATTCCTATACACTAAATACCACATACTTTCTATCCATATAATTTCACTGCACAACATACCACATAATTCCACTACACACAACGTACATCCACTCCACAAAACATTAGTAAAAAACTTTTGCATTTACAACGCCAATAGCTCTAATTCTCGCAAATGCGAAACCTATTACATTGCAAACACTTCTTTAACTAGTAGTCGCGTTTGCAGAGCGGTGGAGAAAGGGTGCTGGGCCTCTGACCAGCGCTCAGGAATTCCGCTGCGTAGGGCTTACAGGAGGTACCAGTAGGGCTTCTTGGCCCCCAAAGTCCCTCAGGAGTAAATTGGACTTCATCCCCCATCCCGTAGTCTGCCAGGAGGCACATTTGCAGAGTGGTGGAGAAAGGGGGCATGGCCTCCGACGTTTTAGCAATCCCACTGTGTGGGACTTACTGGAGGGTAACAAGAGGGAGGTAGTTGGCCTCAAGGACATCCTTGGGGGTCAACTACCCTCCTATTACCTCTAGTAAGTCCCACACAGCAGGATTGCTAAGTTCTCAGAGCAGGCCATGCCATGCCCCCTTTGCCTACCACTCTACTGGTGCGCTCTTGGATGGGGATTGAAGTCCCCTTCGCTGCTGGGGGTCCTTTAGGGGCCAACTAGCCTACCTCTTACCTCCAGTAAGCCCCACGCAGTGGGATTGCTGAGAGGTGGACAAAGGCCACGGCCCCTTTCGCCACCACTCTGCAAACGCGCCCCCTGGCACGTTCTAAGTTGGGAGATTAAGTCCCCTTGAATACTGAGGGTCCCTGGGGGCCAACTAGCCCACCAGGTACCTCCAGTAAGCGCCACACAGCTGGATTGCAGAGAGGTGGGCCGAGGCCACGCCCACTTTTTATACCACTCTGCAAATGCGCCTCTTGGCGCACTGCTGCTCGGGGGATGAAGCCACTCATGTCCTGAGGGCCTCGGACCACCTCTCTGCAATCCAGCTGTGTGGTGCTTACTGGAGGTACCTGGTGGGCTAGTTGTCCCCCAGGGACCCTCAGTATTCAAGGGGAATTAATTCCCCAACTAATAACGTGCCAGGGGGCGCGTTTGCAGAGTGGTGGAGAAAGGGGGCGTGGCCTCCGGCTAGATGCCGGCTTTTTTTTATATATATTTTTTAACAAGGGGGGCTGTGTGGCCCCCTTCTTTTAAATTTTTGGGGCCCTGGATACCCTATCCCCCAGGGCCTGACCCCTTTTTATAAAAAAAAAAGTAAAAAAATCGGGAAGGGGGCCGCGTGGCTCCCCTCCCGAGGCCAATTTCGGCACTGGGGACCCCATCCCCCAGGGCATGGCCAGACTTTTTTTATATTTAATTATTTGGAGGGGGGGCCGCGTGGCCCCCCTCCTCAGGCCAATTATGGCCCTGGGGGCCCCATCCCACGGGGACGGCCTTACTGTGTTTTTTCTATTTTTTTATTTTTTAATTAGAGGGGAGGGGCCCCGTGGCCCCCTCCCGAGCTACTTCTGGCCCCGGGACTCCATCCCCCGGGGCCTGGCCTCACAGTTGGGGACCGTGGGGAGCCCTAATGCCCCCACGGTCCCGCCGGCTCCCGCCTCCTGCGGGAGCCGGCATTGCTTTAGCACACGGGGAGCTGCTGACATGCAGCTCCCCTTGTGCAATGCAATCTGCTTTAGTTTTTGGAAGCAAGAGCAGGTTTCCTGCTCTCGCTTCCAAAAACCAAAGCAGTGTTTGCTATGGCAGGGCGGGAGGCGTGCTCCCGCCCTGTCATAGCAAACAGCAATTTCCCGGGGGTGGGCACCCCGGGATATTGCAGGAGCCGGCCCTGGGGGATGGCAGTCCCCAGGGCCATCAAGGGCTCCAAGAGGGGGGCCACGCGGCCCCCCTCCCTTCATTTACATAGCCCCAGGGTGGTGGTGGTCCCCGGGGCCGGGGGTCCGTAACGGACCCCTGAATTCACATAATCAGTGATGTCATTTGAGATGTCATCAGTGATGTCACTGACCATGTCATGAATGATGTAATATGTGACGTCATCAACAGTGCATTGCGGGGGCACGAGTTATAGTTAGCTGAACTAACTATAACGGCCAAATTTCTATGGTTTTGTACAAGTGAAATGTCCAACTAACTATAACGTCCCTGAAACCTATGGTTTTTTCAGTGAATTTCAAAGGTTTGTTAAATGCTAATTTCTAACTATAACATCCCTGAAACCTATGGTTTTTTCAGTGAATTTCAAAGGTTTTTTAAATGCTAATTTCTAACTATAACATACCAGTCGGGTTTCCAGAGTGGTGAAGAAAGGTGAGCGTGGCCTCCGAAACACCTCTTAGCAATCCCACTGTGTGGGATTTACTGGAGGTAACAGGAGGAGTAGTTAGCCCCCAACGTCAACCTTGGGGGCCAACTACCCCTTTTATTACCACCAGAAAGTCCCACACAGCAGGATTGCTAACTTCTCACATCAGGCCCGCCCCCTCCTTGCACCACTGTGCAAACGCACCCCATGGTGCATTTTAAGTTGGGGGATTAATTCCCCTTCAATCCTCAGGGTCCCTGGGGGCCAACTAGCCCACCAGGTACTCCAGTAAGCGCCAGGGAGCTGCGTTGCAGAGAGGTGGTCCAAGGCCACGCCCCCTTTTTATACCACTCTGCAACGCAGATCAGGTCTCAAGGGGATTTAATCCCCAATTTACAATGTACCAGGGCGCGCTTGCACAGTGGTGCAGGGAGGGGCGTGGCCTGATTTGACAAGTGACAAGGATTGAAGGGGAATTAATTCCCCAACTTAAAACGCACCACAGGGCGCATTTGTACACTTGTCACATCAGGCCACGCCCCCTCCCTGCACCACTGTGCAAACGCGTCCCCTAGTGCATTGTAAATTGGTGGATTAAATCCCCTTGAGTCCTGAGGGTCCCTGGGGGCCAACTAGCCCACCAGGTACGTCCAGTAAGTGCCACAGAGCTGCGTTGCAGAGGGGTGTAAAAAGGGCGTGCCCTCCCAAATATAATTAACATAGCCCCGGGGAGGTGGCGGCCCCGGGGCTCCGGGTGCCCCCGCGGGCCCCCGCAATTAAAAATTATAAATTATAAATTGGGCAATGCCCCCGTTTTTTTAAAATAATTTTGGCAGGATTCGCGACCCCAGTGCGAATTCCGCTGAAATTATTTTACAAAAATGCTTTTTTTGGCCCTGGGGGTCCTTGTGGGACCCCCTGAGTAGGCCTGGGGGGTCAGGGTGTTTCTACCCTGCCCCCTTTTCTTGTTTTTCACCTTTGTTTCACTGTTTTCTTGTGACTCGGTTCTACCGAGTCACAAGATGGCTGCCAACACTTCCTGGTTTGGAGTGTTGGCAGCCAATCACAGTGAAGCTCGTGGTCGGGAGGGTTCGCGGATCCACCGCGTCCCTGGATATCGAAACTTTTATTTTTTGAATTTCTCAGCAACTACTGAACGCATTTACACCATTTAAAAAAAAGGTCGCTTTCTGAACCAAGCACTACCTTTTTGGCAAATTTGGTGTAATTCCGTTCAGCAGTTCGGGCTGTAGCTTGGCTAAAGTTTCCTATGGAAAATTGATTTTGACACTTTTATTTTTTGAATTTCTCAGCAACTACTGAACAGATTTACACCATTTAACAAAAAGGACTCTTTCTGAACCAAGGGCTACCTTTTTGCCAAATTTGGTGTAATTCCGTTCAGCAGTTCGGGCTGTAGCTTTGTCTAAAGTTTCCTATGGAAAATAACATGGGGAAAACGCGTTTTGGGACCCCCCTTTTTTCTCATCCCCCGCTTGGTGAATCACCCCGAAACTTTCAAGACAGGAGCTGACCGGAGCTAATCACTAGTTTTGAAAATTTCGCGAAGATTCGTCAACCGGCGCCAAAGTTATTGGGAAAACAAAAAACGCTTTTCCTATGGAAACTAGGTCCTAACTATAACTACCTACTGTCGACCGCCAGTAGGTAATATATATATATACGATAATTTGTACAACTATATTCATGGCATCGATTTTTTTTTTCTCGATAGTTTTGTACTTACCATTATAAGTATAGGATATAGATATTTTTGACATCAATATTTTGGTCACTATATTTTTGTATGGGGATATTTTGAGTGTTGATATTTTGTCAGTGTACCCTTTGGACAACTTTAGCATAGCAAGCATCTCAGCACACATTGCAACTACATGATTACAGATACATAGACAGCCACAACTATAAATGCAAAAGCACTATTTGAGTAAATACATTTCCCTTTGTATGATAAATGCGAGATATTATTTAAATCAGTACATGGATACAGGAAGATCAACAATGTTATTCAAACCACAGTTGTGCAGATACTTAGGAGAACTGCAATTCATTGTTCCTTGTAAAAGAAACATTAATATGCTCACACATATAAATGTCAAGGTTACACTGTCAATGCACTTCCTATATTGATTCAAGTGTACTACACATCATTAATCATATTAAGTCACACAGTTATATGAGGCCATGAGCAAACATATATATGGCCTAATTAATCATGAAAGGGTGGAGCCAAAATTATGCTGCTCCAGCCCCCCCCTGATGGCGAAACAAGCCATCACAGATAACAATCTGATCTTATCAGACGGACCATCTAAACTTTGTGGTCTTGAGCATCTTTCGTCTAGAATCCTCCAGACTTTTCATTTCATCATAGTATTTAATCTGACTCTCCTCTAACTCTACATCTGCTGTCTTCCTCTTCACTCCTAGTCTGACCTGTGCATACTTATATCCCTTAAAGATCATTAATAAGAATATTGTACAAAGAGCTATTATCAGAAGGGGCTTCAAAATAGCACCAAGAATTCCACTTCTCCGGTTCCTGAACTACCTGCCTAATGCAGACAATCCATTTCCAATAGCTTCCCAGGCTCCTGTCACTTGTAACTCTTTTAAATCTTTTGTCAACCCAGATATATTCCGAATATACTTCTCCAAGGCCGGGCTTTCATCAGGAATATAAGTACAGAATTGCTGGACATTAGGCATTCTACAGACTCTACCCTCTTTTGCAAGTAAAAGGATGAACGCAAGTCATTTTTCTAAAACCATAGACCTTATCGCAATCATCTCAGTATTTACAAGCAGTAAAGAATTTGCGGTACTAGTAGCTAACTTGCCCACTATTGTAGACAATTTTCTAATCTTCAGATCATTCAGAATCACACCTACAGATGGAATTATGGCACCAAAAATATCTCCTACCACTTTTGCTGCACTAACACCTCGCTTTGTTTTATATTTCTTGCCCCACACTGGATCATCAAAATGCTCCACATGGTAAATTTTCAGGAAAACTATACCAAGATAGCATGTACCATGCCATCCATGGGGCAATCTAAAATACGAAGTCTGTCCACAAATTAAATACACTCCAGGAATCACAGGATCTTGTCCCTCTAGATAAAGATCATTCTTTCCTCTCACTTCAAAAACATGTTCACAGTCACTCGTTTCTAAAAATAATTGATCAATAGAACTCTGGTCCACATGTATACACAGCTTCTCTTTATGTTGCCTATCTTAGGCTAGAGAGGACAAATTTCCCTTCAACTGATGTTTTATTTCTTTACTAGTCCACCCGGGATGTCTCTTTAGGTCTGTATAACTTTCAGATTTGGACTCTAGATATCTCCTTCTGTCTTCCACTATGTTCACAAATTTCTTTTCTACGTCTGACATTGAACAAGTCAAGTTATGCCTATGTGCATTTGTAGTGTCTAATTACTTGAGAGACGCAAAATATTTACCTGCAATCTCTGTACCCTTAAAATAAGAATTCTTATTCAAATGTTTAAACATATAGATATCTGAGAGAACCAAATCAAAATTTAAAAAATAATATTAAAAACTACCCTGCCTATAAAATAAGCTTAACATAAGACTACATGAAATCCCATACATCAAAGGAATGTGGTGGTAAGTGATGCCCTCAGCAACAGACGCAGGCAACTGAGTGCATACATAGCAATCTCTCACATTCATAGTATCAAAATATTCATACAACAATCTAAAATAAGCATTGGGGAAATAATCTCCCCTTGATAAATCTGTGTGAAACTTCTTAGCCCCCCACTACTGTAATTTACTATCATCAGGATGTAATACGGTAGGAGCAATGCTAGATCTCATTTCTACTGACCTATATGTGGCTGGATATAACCCTATAAGCAGTATTATTATTACTACAACTACAAATATTAGTATACCTGTTTCGCTGTATCTATGCCTATTAGCATTAACCTTAGTATTGGCTTCCATTTCTTTGTTAGACTCTAACCGTTGGGTGGAATGTAGCAGCGACGAAGTCTTTTCTGTCTGTTTTCACCTATGCACACAGCAAAACCAAGTTCAAATGATATGCAACAAATTATGTCCAAAGTGTTTGTAAACCATCTTTCTTCCCTTCAAGTCTAGTTAATTTCTCTAATAATAAAATGTTCAAGTTCACTGACAATCAGTTCCAAGATGAAGTGTTTCAGTCCATCAACTAGCACAGGGAACTCATTTGCATGCAAGAAAGGAAACTCAGCTACATACAGAATAAGATGTCTTAGGGCACTCAATTTCAATAACAAAGGAAGTTCAAACGTGAAATCAAACTGTAGATCAAGTTTCTGAAGTTTCAGTTGAATTTTCACAATGATTCCAGAACTCTAAGAATTTGCTCTCTCTGTCATTTGTAAGGAAATAAGTCCATTCAGGGGAAGAGTACCTCCGACAAGGCACTCTTGCTCATTTCGGCCTTCTGAGTGTGTTCCCTTCTCCTTCACTCTTCTGGGATGACTGCGAGATCACCTTCTCCCTGCAGGATCAGTCTCCCCCTCTCCTGCTGCCTTGTCCAGCGTTCTCCTGCTACCACTTGCGGTTCCACAGCACTAGGCCCTTCATCAGGGTCTGATTCTGGCTCAGTCACAACCACAGGATTAGCTTCTTTTTCTTCATTTTCAACAACTGACTCTCCAGTACCCCCTCAGACTGTACAAGTGCTGTCTCAGAGTCTTGCTGGACCCTAACAAGTTAACTAACCTGCTCCTATCATCTCTAGACCACAACTGGCGCTTCTAGGTGAGGTGCTGTTATGTCATCTAGGGGACACAGAACTTGGAGAGTATGTGCAGCATACATCCAGTTGGGAGACCTCCGCACATCACAGCAGTCGTGGTGACCAGGATCACCTGGTATGGCCCCTGCCAACAAGGCTCCAAACAACTCTTCCTTATGTGCTACTTTACCAGGACCCAGTCCCGGGACTGAGATCATGGCATTGCTCCTGAGGAGATGGGGCTATGGCAGCTTCAACCTGATGAGACACAGAACACACCACATCAGACAGTCCTTTACAGTATTCAAGTATCACATCATCAGTAATGTTCACAAGCACATGCTGGCAACCTCATTGCCCTGCCAATGATGATCTTGTGGGGAGACAATCCAGTGCTACGATCAGGTATGCTGCAAAGACTCATCAACACAAGTGGCAACGCATCAGGCCATTTCAAAGATGTAGCAACATACATTTTGGCAAGCCTGAATTTCAAAGTCCCATTGGTCTGCTCCACCAGACCCGAAGCCTCAGGTTGGTAGCTACAATGTAGTCTCTGTTCAACTTGCAAAGCAGCGCACAGCATCCCGAGTGCCTCAGTCAGATTTCAAAGAAGTCGGGAAGCCAACCCTTGGTATTAACTCCCTGAACAATGATTTTGTTACTGGGAGACTGTCCTTTCTTCATGTGGGGTATGCTTCAACCCATTGTGAGAAAATATACAACACAACCAACACATATCTCAATCCATTACACACAGGCATCTCAATTAAGTCCAACTGCATCCTATTGAAAGGAACACCTGACCTTCCTATGTGACTAAGTGTGACTGCAGTCCTTTCCCCACATTATTCTGTTGACACACAACACATCTGTGACACAATGCTTCAGCTATCAATCTAAATCTTGGATTAAACCAGGTCTGTGGAAACAACCTGGCCATCGTGTCCCTCCCTCCATGGGTTGGACAATGATAATGCCTAGCCATCAGAGGTAAAAGACTGTTGAGCAACACTGGTCTTTCATCTGCTGAAACCCAAACCTCCTGCCTCTTGACACCACCTGCCTAGACCCAAGTCTGCTGTTCTGCCTCTGACACTTTGTCCTGCAATCTCTTGACTTCTCCCCAAGTATCTGGTGTTAACAAAAGGTTGTAGTTTGTCTCGTCTGTTCCTTCATTTGTGTATGGACCATTAAAAGTACAAGCAGTGTAAGTATGGTATTTGGCAATTTCATCAGCATATCTGTTGCCAACTGTCACTTAGTCATCACCTTTACAATGTGCCACACGCTTAACCACAGCTGTTTGTGCGGGCATTTGCAATGCTTCAAGAAGTTTTTGGGCTTGCTCGCCATTCCGAATGGGCGAGCCTGAGGATATCATAAACCCTCTCTGGGACCATAACTGTCCAAAATCGTGAACACCAAAGTCGTACTGACTATCTGTAAAAATGGGCGCTCTCTGCTGTTCTGAGACAAAGCATGCTCTGGTAAGAGCAATCAATTCAGCTACTTGTGCGGAGAACACTTCTTGGAGCCACAAAGCTTCTACTACTCCTGAAACTGTACAAACTGCATAGGCAGCTCACAAATTTCCTTCATGGTCTAGCCAAAACGATCCATCTACAAACAGTGCAAAATCAGATTCAGGTAGTGGCTCATCTTGTATATCTGGTCTTGGCTTGGTGCATAGTTTAGTAACATTGAGACAGTCATGCTCCACTTTATTTCCATCATTATCACCCTTAGGAAGCGGTAACACAGTGGCGGGATTTAAAACAGAACACTTCTTCAACATAACATTTTTAGCCGCCAGTATTATCTGCTTATACAGGGTCAGACGGCTGTTTGTCAAATGCTGTGTGCAAGTACGCATCAACGGTATTTCTGCAGAAGTAGATACGTACACTGTTAAAGGATGACCTATGAAAATGCCTTTACATCTCTATATGCTGACACCCGCGGTCGCCACTGATTTAAGACATCCAGGCAGAGCCACCGCTGCTGGATCTAAGGTAGCAGAAAAATATGCTACAGGCCTGCGTATATTTCTGTGAGTCTGTGTAAGCACTGAGAGAGCACAGCCCTCCTCTCACTGCAGAAAAGCGAAAATGCTTTATTCTAATTAGGCATTCCTAGTGCCGGGGCATGGTAGAGGCTTTCTCTCAACTCTAGAAAGGCAACCAAACAATCTTTGTCCCAAGGCACTGGATCCGACACATCCTTACGTGTTAGCCTCTGTAAATGCTTAGCCACTAGGGAAAAGTCGGGTATCCACTGGCAACTGTAGCGCACCATTCCAAAGAGCATCCTGACTTCTTTCTGAGTTGTTGGCGGTTTCATTTGCAAAATCTTCGAGATTCTCTCTTATGACACCTTTCTGACTCCTTTCTCAATGTGATGAACAAGATACAAGATTTCATTCAGACAATAACTGCAACTTTCCGAGGGACACTTTATGTCCATTCTCAGCCAAATGGTTTAGCAGTGCAATCGTGTGAGTTTTGCATGCTTCACGAGTATTTGACGCAAACAACAGGTCATCAATATACTGTACCAGGACAGAGTTACAAGGCATAACCAGAGTTTCCAAATTCTTTATAAGGATCTGGTTAAAAATGGAAGGTCTCACCGTATACCCTTGTAGGACTCGACACCATGCCAAAACACGGTTGCCGAGCCTGAACCCAAAGAGGAAATGTATGTCTTCATGCACGGATATGGAGAAGAATGTCTAGCACAAATCAGTAACAGAAAACCACTCAGCCTCACATGGAATTTGAAATAATATCACAGCAGGACTTGGTACCATGGGACAACAGGGAATCACAATGTTGTTAATCTTGCGAATGTCCTGCATTATGCGGTACTTACCGCTAGGCTTCTGCAGGCCCATAATGGGCTCCCCATAATCTCCTTCAATATACCTTGTTGGATCATTTTTTCAATCATTGGAGTTATTACAGCAATCGTTTTCAGGGGTCAAGTTACACTGTGGTGTTCTGGGGTATTCTGCATTTGACTTTAACTGTGTACTGACAGGCTCAATTCCTTTAATGAGTCCTATGTCCTTTCCTGAAAAATCACAGACCTCCATCCTTACAGTATCTCTGAGGTTCAAAGGTAGTTCCTCACCTGTAATCATAGGGTGCAATGCAACAACTGGGGTTTGATTAACTATTTTAAAGGCCACATCTTCATTGTGGGTCTGAAACTCCACACCTCTCGATGTACAATAAATGGTGCAATTCAGCTTCCACAACAAATCACGCCATAGCAAACTCACAGGACTTGAGTCACAGACCATGAATTGGTGATTATCTAAAAATTCCCTATTTTTACAGATACTTCCTCAGTAATGGGATTTCTTATTTGTTGATTAGCAACTCCAACAACTTGGACACTTCTTCCCGAGAGGGGTAGGTTTGGAACTTCAACTGTTTGTACAGTAGAACGGGTAGCATCAGTATCAACCAAGAATGCCATTTACCTCACTATCTACATATGGGCCACTCTGGGCCACTCTGATCTACCCTCAAGACCGAGCCAAGAATGCAATCTTCCTCCCCCTCAGGCACTCTCAGGTGGACTGAGCAGAACCAAAATTCTCAATAGTCTCTAACATGGGATATTTCTGAGAAGGAATGTTACCATGAAATGAGTTTTGATTCACATTAGGAACTTGATTTGAAGCAAACCTGGGATCAGCAGCAACTTGCTGTGGCATTGGGTGTTGTGGAACTTGCATCACCTGAGGCACATTAAAATGTTGGGACCTTGGCCTAGGTATGTTCTGCAGCTGCATATAATTAGGGGCTTATTTGCAAGAGGCCTGAGCCAGCAGAGTGCCACTTTTTTTGACGCTCCGGTGGTGCAGGCCTCTCAATCATATTTATGAGGCAATGGAAAGCCAAACTATGTGGCTTTGCATGGCCTCATAGATATGGAGTAAGGCAAGGCAGTGCAAAGCGCTGGATTGCCTTACTGTGCGTCAAAGAGGCGTTCCATGGGCGTTGCAGTGGGTGTGCCCGCGCAACACCCATAGATTTTGATGCTGCCCCAGATTTACAAAATCCCATGAACCTGGTGTAGTGTAAAAACCTTATGCCTCCCCAGAGCAGGTGTAACGAGGAGAAATGGTTTCATTTCTCTCGTTTTTCCTCTTTCCATGTGTGCTGCATTCTGCAGCACACATAGAATGAGGAAAATGCCTCTCTGGATTGTTATTGTGCAAGAAGTTTCCCCATTCTGCACAAAAGCAATCCTGCCAACAACGCAGACACCCTTGCACCATGGTGCAAGTGTGCCTTCATTGGCACAAGGCAGCCAAAATAGTGCCAGTGCAGTGGGAAAAACAGGAATGCGCAGTATATCATAAATACAGCGCATTCTTGCCCTTTCCTTTTCATGCAGGGCAGTGCAGCAAACTAAGTTGCTGTGCTGCCCTGCGCCAAAAAACTCATATATGAGGCCCCTAGTGTTCTGCCGCTATATATTCCCTGGATTCTGCCCTTGATTTGGTAGATTAAGACAACATTCTCACTTCCAATGCCCCAATCTATTACAGTAATGGCATGGATTATAACTTTTCAATGTGGCTACATCAATTTCCAGTACTCAGATCATTAGGGATTCCCCTACCTCTCTCCTGGGATTGAAATCCACCTGCACCTTGTGTAGCAGGAGCTCCCTGAGCGTACACTCCCTGCATAGGGGGTGCATTCCCAACAAATGGAGGACCTTCACTTCCCCTCTGAGCAACTTTTATCTGTGCTACCATGAGCTTTTCTTTGAGTTTCTTCTGCCTCGTGCCAATTTCATTGTTGCAATACTTAGCTCACTTACAAGATCTCATCTACTGACTTGTCCTGCCAGCAAATCAAATGCTGCTGAATCATGATGCCAATCTCAGGTCTCAATCCTGTCACAAATCTAGACACAAAATGTCCAATATCCTTTGGCTCCAATGCTTCCATTCCACTATACTGTTTGAACGCTTGCAACAGTCTCTCATAATATGCGTGAATGGTCTCCTGATGGTTCTTGGGTCATACGATAAATTTTGACCCAGTCAATATCTTGAGCTGACACTTTAGACTTCAACCATGTCATTACCTGATTGTGCTTCCTCATTACTATGGCTGACGTTCCATTAGTCAGAGGATCTCTCGCTGGTTCTCTCTCAAGCCATTCTGTAGCTATTATACATGCTGTGCAGAAACCACTTGGAACCACAATGTTCAAATAGAGTATTTAAATCTGTCCACAAAACCTTCGAAATATTTACAAACCGCTCAACTTGTTTATACCATTCCACAGGTTTGTCTCTTAACCTGGAAAACTCATTAGTAAATGACGCAAGATCACTTCTACTCCAAGACACATGAACATAACCTCCATTAGGTACCTCTCGCAAAGGTAAAATTGTAGTACCTGGCCCTCCCTCTACAGAAGGAGGCGGTTCCCACATGGATCTTTTGGGACTTTTCTTTTTCAACCATTTAACTTCCCACTTATCCAGTGCACCCCATATCCGAATGCTTTGGATTAACTCCCGAATTTGCTTCTTTTACCCTGGTATTCTCATATTTTCTAAATCTTGATCACTAAAACAAAGCCAGTGATATTTCTGCAAAACCTTGTCCCGTTCCAAATCAACTCCATACTTCTGAGCTGTTTCAGATAATTTATCATGAGCTTGACTCACTCTCCTAGTAACATCCTTACTCACAAACAAAAGTTCATTTTGTTGATAAATATCTATTCAAGCCAATTCATTTATCATCTCATCCAATTCAAGTTTTAATTTTACTACATCTACCAAATACCTTTCAATGTTGATTTAATTGTCCCTTTACTTATTTCTGTACATTTGTTTTGATCGGAGCCTTCTCTGGGGCTCTTGACTCAGTTGGAACAGTCAAGTCACACATAACGCTTCCTGTGCAGCTGAGGTTATATATTGGCACTACAGGACCAATAGTAACCGGGACAGTGAGAGCATCAGGAATATTTGAAGCTGCAGAAACAGTCAGAGCTGTGGAGTGGACAGGGACACAGATCCCTGAAATCCCTCCTATCGTATTCTGGTTCACACCCATAGGGGTAACCCCCCACTGCATTCGAGCTTACATTTACCAGTGCAGTGGTGGTTCCTTAATTCCCACTAACATTTGCACTTCCACCTCCCCTTGCTTAGGTTTTGTCATTTGGAGGAGGATGCTCCTACAACAACACATCTAGAAGACTGTCATTAGTAACACTGTCACCATTTTAACCTCCCTTGGCTGATTGCTTTGCCGCATTTCCTCTCTTTCTCCTTTTCATCTCTGACCTATCCTTCTCAAGCCACTCACCCATCAATGATGGATATACTTTAGCTCCCTCTATCATATCAGTTCTCCACTTCCTCTGTTCTGCATCCCACCTTGCTTCTGCATGTGTACGCACTGCCTTTCTAGTTCTTCCCTGATATCTCGCTTTCCCTCTCGCATGAGCCGCATGTTCCCAAGCATTGAGCGCTTCAAAGTTTGTAGGTCTAGTCTGTGGTTTCATTTCATATAAGATCCTTCTGTTCTACATCCCACCTTGCATCTACATATGTATGCACTGCCTTTGTAGCTCTTCCCTGATATCTCTCTTTCTCTCTTGCATAAGCAGCATGCCTCGAAGCACTGAGCGCTTCAAACTGTGTAGGTCTGGGCTGTCGTTCCATTTCATATAAAATCCTTCTCAAATTCTCAATAATCCGTATATTAAATGCACCATAGCTAGGAAACGCCAGTGCACCCTTTTCTCAGTGATCTTGAGCCATTGTTTAAGCCAAATAGTGTGTAACCCTTCCTTTATCACTATATAATGACCTGCAGTATGCTCAGGTGGTGCCTCTTCTCCCTCTCTGACAGGTATTGGCACATCTCCCCTAACCAAATCTTGTATCACTTTAAAACATTGCATTTTCAAATAAATATGTCAACAATCACAATCAGAATTGTTCCTTTCAAAAGAGGGAATAACGATATTCATGCAATTTGTGTTCAGGACCTTCAACCAATACCAGTGCAACACCCTATGACGTAACCAACCAATAGCAGCGTGGTTTTACACCAACCGACCAATTCCTATGAGGCACACCGTGACGTCAATCTCACTCCTTACAGCAGTTCACCCTTTTTCACAATTTTAAGAACTCCCTCTCCTCAGCAGAAGCACACAACCAAATGCAATATATTAACAACAAATAACAATTGTCTGCTTTACTAAAGAAATCAACAGAATACAATCGCGCAAGAAATACCTTGATTTATTCTAACACACATTTGAATGAAACCGCGACCTGCGGGGAATAACCCTGATCAGTACAGCTTCCCTCTGTGCAAAAGGGTCCACTGCACTAATCATGCCACTTTCACACATAAAGATAAACATCCCTATCTCAATTAAACTGTCGATGATGTCTCACGACAGACTCCGCAACATCATAGCAGACAATAACAATATAGCGTCTTCTACACTTTTGATACCATCCCGGGATGTTAGGCCACGTCGAACCCATTAACAACTTGTACTTCTCCACATTAAACACCACATTCACACGACACTCACAACACCTCCACTAAACATCACACAACTATTAATACACTGCAAGCTAAGCACAAACTATACACACAACCCTATTGATACTCACTCCTCCACTGCTACTACTCTGCCACCAACAACTGGAACTCCACCAATCCTCCAAATTGAAACATGGACCATGGAACTGGGACTAAACTGACACTGGGACCGAACTATTTTTATGTAAAGACTCCTAACTCCCTATCACAAGACCAAAACCATCCCCTGCTACCATTTTGATTACTCATCTGCATTGGGCCCCTTTCTTATCCCCTGCGATAGGCCTTTCTTGGGTGCCTGAGGAATAAAAGAAGCTAAAACCAATTTCTGTTCACTATTACTGTGTAACCCATTTGGTCACACAGTAAAGCTCAGAGTCAATAAATGGGATTAAGTATAGATATATTACAAATTCATGGCCAAAGTAATATAAATCAGTCTTAAAAACATAATATATAAATACAGGATTACCACCGAAAACCAAATCTATGCACAAAGTTTATCCTCAATAACAGAAAACAAATGAGGAGTTTTGTAGCAATAGTGCAAAGTATAAGAAAAACTGCTTGATGGTTAGATTGAAAGCTTCGGTCCTCCTGCCTATAATGCATGAGGGAATATTAATTCTCCTTAACTAACCTACAATACTTAGTGCTAGAAGAAATCCATACTTAGATCCAATAAAATAGAAAGGTGTCAGCATAGCAGAACTTCTGTAGAAGTTCTCCAAGAAAAGAATATTGCATAGCATAAAGCCACACAACAAGAGTAGTGCATACAGGTCTACACCTCTTCTAACCTGCAAGGAATCAAAACAAAGCTAAAGATTATTGTCTAGTTATGTCCACAGAAAGAACCTTCTAGAATCCTATATCAAATGTCTCATTAGTGTCCAACTTCAAACAATACTCTTTGTCAGCCACTCTTGTAACTCTCAACTTTGATCAACATATTTGAAACGTCCTTGGATTACATCTCCTCATTGCAATCAGATAGCAGTCCTCGCTTTGCTCGTTAGGCTTATAGTCCTGCCAAGAATACTCCCTTTGAGCCTCTCTATCTCATTCACACAATGTGCCTTTCTCTATTCATTAGTTCACAGACTGCACCTGCAGAGGAGAGAAAATATTGCACCCAAAGTAAATATTCATGTTAAAATTTAAACGTTGCGAAATTCAAATGCTTAAGGCCTTTGGACAACTTTAGCATAGCAAGCATCTCAGCATACATTGTAACTACGTAATTACAAATACATAGACAGTCACACTTATAAATGCAAAATACTATTTCAGTAAATATATTACCAGTATTTATGATAAATGCAAGATATTATTTAAATGAGTACTGGATACAGGAAGATCAGCAACGTTATACAAACCACACGTGCATATATATATGAGAACTGCAATTCATTGTTATTTGTAAAAGAAATATTACTATGCTCACACATACAAATGTGCTTGGTTACATAGTAAATACACTTCCTACATTTATGCAGGTTCACTACACATCTTTGATCATATTAAGTCACACAAATATATGAGGCCATAAGTAAACGTATATGTGGCCTGATTAATCATGAAATGGTGGAGCCAAAATTAAGCGGCTCAAATACTTAAGAGGGCTCTTTTTTTATTTTGGTTAAAGCACTCTGTTACTTTATTTTATTTTTACTTTTTAATTGGGCTCAGAAGCTACAAAGTTCTGCCAGCCTCCTCACTCTTTCATTCTCTCACCTAATCCCCGTGACACACACAAACCCACACACACCAACACACTTGCCTTATGGGGACTAACCTTTTCAATGTTTTTTAAAATATGTAAATAACAAACAAACATTAAGAAAAAAATTCAGGATGCAGAGTCCTGCTTCAAATTTGCAAATATAGCTTTATTTAGCCACGCTCACAGAACCATGCCTATGGGGACCTGAACACGTGTTACTAACCTAGGGGCTCATTACGATGGTGGAGGGACCGCCACCGCCGGACCGGCAGTGGTGGTCCCTCCGCCATCTGGCTCCCATTTCCCCCGCCACATTAGGATGGCGGGGGAATCGTTCCGCAAGTGTGGCGGGCGCAAAGAGCGCCCGCCACGCTTCCGCCACAGGCAATCGTTGCGATTGTCTGGCGGAGCGGTTCAGACCGGGGATATGGTGGCAGTGCCTAGCAGGCACCGCCCGCCCGATCACAATGCTGGCGTCAGCCAGCCTTTCCATGGTGGGGGGGCCAGTTGTGCACTGGGGGGGGTACCCATGGTAACCCCCCTACATTTCCATGCACAAGGTGGCAGGCACCGCACGGTGCCTGCCACGTTGTGCAGGGAAATGCACAACATGGCCATTTAACATTGTGGCGGGTGCTGCAGCCACCAGCACCCGCCGCAATCTTAAATTGCTGGATGCAACCGCCGCGGTCGCTGTCGCATTGTAATTAGGGGTGCGGGACCGCCGCAGTACAGGCGGGCGGTCCCGATCCCGCTACGATGGCAGGTGGACTCAAGTCCGCCCGCCATCGTAATGGGCCCCTTAGTGAGGACAGACTCCAAAATTGAATACATTCACAACCAAATGGTTAAATGTTTATTTTTCAGTGCTCTACTGAGAACAAGTGAAAGTTTATTTATATATGAATAGTCATTTTTCAGAGGAGCACACAAAAAACGGACTTTGATGATAATGCCTTTCTCACCAGAAAAATGTAGCCCAGCAATTCCATGCAAAGGAACTCATAGACACGTAGCCCATTGTTAAGTGCTCAATAATGTTAAGAGATAAGGAAAGTACATGTAGGAAAAATATTTGACTCGCCATAGAACATGCAATGGGGTTAGATGAGAAAGGCAGGGTTAGACTTCTTGGTTTCTTTTTCATCAACTTCGTTACTGCACATTGTCTGCTTCAAATGACCATGTAAAATCGTCCCCTTAGAGATGGAATGTGATTATACTAATATTTAAGAACTGGCAAAGATAGTTTGTGATGATAGTCATGTTCAAGTCCCGCAGAGATAGTGTGTGATTGTAGTGATTTCCAGGTCCCCCCAACACACGCACATATATAATTGTATATATTTTTACTGGGCCAGGCAGTTGGAAAGTGCTCTTTTTTGCCCATTGCATGACTTGTTTCACCCTTTTATCATGTTAATTTACCAATCTATATGTCCGCCTGCAGCATGAGACATGTATGTCACAGTGCACGCATCAAGAGCATCATGAATCATGTGTACACATTGATAGCGTGTTTGGAATTAGTTTTCTTTAATCCAAAACCTATTCCAAAATTGCCAGCCTTGTGTGTACTTGTATCACGTGCATGGATATTCGTCTTGACACAAGCCTGCGATTGGAAAAAAGCATTGGTAAGGCCAATAACTTGGTATTTGAGAGCCGAGACCAATTGACTTTGCCAATGCATATTTGTTGTATCAGGACACAGAGGTATAAACATTTACATTGGTACCATCGAGGAATGTAGATAGCAGTGAGAGTGCAATGCAATTGGCTCAATGGAAAAATTCTACTCTAGGCAAGTGACTTGGATCTTTAACCGAAGACCTACATACCAAATAAAATCTTTTCAGAGCAAAGGATCTAAGAAAAGATGGGTGTTGTTGATAGAATTCCAGGCAGATCACCATGTATAGGTAAGGAATGGCCTTGCTATTCGTAAGTGTGTCAGACACTGAGAGCCTGATTCGCAAACTGCACTTTGTGGTGCGTTTTGTAGTACTAAAAAACGTACTAGAAAGAGTTATTCACAAACTGCATGCGGAGCTCACACCTCTGCATTACGTATACATATTTGTGTGGAGTTATTCACCACGACTGCAGAGTCTCCATACACAAAAATATACATTTTAGTACTAAATGTGGGAGGGATTGGAGGGAGTGGATGAGAAAGGGACAGACTTACTACAAAAGGTGATGGGCTTAGGGAGGAGTTAGAGGTGTTTAGGGAGGGTAAGGGAGGGGCTTGGGAGGCATGTCACCCACCTACACAAAGGTAAACCAATTACTTTACACAGTGGGTGAAGACATGTAACTTACACTTTTATAGTAAATCTACACTCTGAGTTTGTGAATATCAAAAAGTAGTAAATTTACTCCAAAGTGTAAATTACTCAAAAGTGTTAATGAGGCACTACATTTCTCCCCTCTACTGGACGCCTCTAATTCTCATTATGCCTGCTGATTTAAGTGGTAAAGACAACAGATTGCCGTGAACTTATGGTACAATTATAGCGATTGTGTCTTTAGGATATGTAAATCGTCAGCATAATAGGAAGCGAGGTAGGTATGTTCATATAGGTTGAAACACAATTGGAGTGATGGTACTCAAGAGAATTGCTCTAGAGGTGGTCTTGGAAGTCCCACTTTTTTCACATTGGAAGAAGTAACATGTTCTTGAATATTCAAGGTTATTATGCCCATGGGATAATTTTTTCAGAGCAGAATGGGCTTTGTACTTATAAGGAGATATGTCATGGCCTTTAGGATAGTCCTGTCATGTATACCCCATACATTGTCCCATCCACACGACAATAATGATTCTAAACAGGTGACGTTTTACCTAGTAGCTTGCTCATGTCTCTTTGACACAAGGCTCTCGGTACTCTATCATAATCCCTGTACCTGACGTACATAAACACGTCCTCAGGCATGGTATAATTAGTCTGTATAAGGGACACCACTATTTCATCCTTGGCCAACAGCCAGCTGTGCATGATCGCATTTGTTTGGAAAAACATTAATGATTGTTTCCAAAACATTTATGGTTGGTTTCAAAACAAATCGATTCTAGAAGAAACCCTGGAGTGACCACTCTAATATATAAGACCCTTATTCCCCCCTACAAAATAGAGGAGAATTTCTTCCAAGCTGTCACGGGGTCCTGCATGCTGAATGTTCGACATGCAGCGGTCTGACATCCCTTGCGGGGTGCCATTCTCGACGCAGAGACGGGGTCCTTCATTCTCAACCATCAGGTGAGGGGGCTGGTTTTTCCCTAGGGGTTTCTTGGCTACAGATACACATAGCTACAAGCATATACATGATACACATACTAATCTAGGCTAGGTACATTTAGGCAAATTACTTAGGGCGCGCATTTTAGGAATATGCAAGTGCTACTGTTTTTATCTGAACTGCTTATGTTCATCTTATTAGCACTATGGTAGAATTGTATTTACTATTTACTATATTGGTACTAGCAATCTCTTTTGGATACTTCTGTCTCCTGATTGTCGCAGCACATATGTTTTACACAAGACTGTCGCTGGACCAATAAATACTTATTGAAACATCCTAATTGCCATCCTGTGTATTTTCTGAGAGTAAGAAAGCACGAGTGTCTGAGCGAAACTTACTGTACTGTTTTCCACGATCCCTGAGGAATCAGGGTTGTCATGTTCAGTGGTTGCCAGAAATTAACTACACCACTGTAGGATACGGGGGGGGGTGCTAGTGGCACTGTAGAGCTAGCTGGTCTAACGGCTGACATATCCTGTGGGAGTGTCCGGAAGCGGTTGGGACACCAAGCCCTCAGTTTTGGTCATCCAAAACGCACAGATCCTGGGGATTCCTAGGAACTACACGACATGGCGCCGCCAACGTTGGTTTAGTTCTTATATTGACAGTGTAAATCTGAGTATTTCAGTCATGCTTTCTCAGAAAGCCCTACTCACACTTTTCAGAGACATCTGTGGTGGGAAGGGAAATCCACCTGAGCAGAGCAGATATACTCTGTGTATTGGCTGAAGGTTTAAACAAGCTTGTAAGGATAAAAGGTTCCCCACATTGTGCAAAACCCTACCTCTTAACTTTTTCTCTTCTCTTTTAAAAATGACTGACCCCGCGAGTAGCTCGGGGAAGAAGAGTTTGCAAACGCTCTTAACATTACAGAGAACTGCAGACATGCAGTAACTATGAAATTGCTAGAACACGGCGTACCCTCAACAGGTGGCTGTGTTACCTTTGTGATTGAGGCACACGAGGTGTTCGGATCAGAGGTATTCTATTCTTGGGTTCAGTTCCCACCTGCAGATTCGGTGACTAATTTGTTCCACAGATACATTGCAGTTGAACCACCAAATGAATACATTCCATATGAAGACATTGAAGTCCCGTTAACTTACAAGCAACACAGAAACTGGTTTAAAGGCGCCCTCCCACACACAACATCTGTCGTGAGATTCGGTCCGCTCAGCATAGAAGGAGTGACCTGGCTGGTCTTAGCGACATACACTCCACATCCCGAGATAGCTACCAGTGGATGAAGTCCATACAGTATACAAAGACATAGTCAGGCTATACAGACACATTGTCCAGTTCGTCATGCAAACATTGACAGTCCAACCTGCAAGAAGTGCTCCAGTTGGTCCACATCAGACCACACCCACCATTAACCCACAGACACTGAAATCAGTAATAGGGACAATTCCTTCCAAACTGGAGCAGATTCCGTTCTAGATTGCACAAAAAATAGAGCAACTGGAAGCAGTATTTCCCCATACTGGTCCGCAGGAAAAACATAGAATGCTAACCATTTGCTTACCCATGGGGATGGTTCCCTCCATCGAGGATTGTACCACTTGGGGAACAATCTTTGCTGCCGTCTACATCAGAATACACGGTACCCCTTCCATAGCAGTCGTTCCAGCAGTATTAAAACAGATACAAAATGAGTACGGGGCAGGACCTGCCCTGGACTTAGGGATGAAACTGATGGGTAATTGTGCCCAAGTCTCTGCAATCATGCTGAGCAAAATAAAGAGGGATGCAGCAGCAGTGGCCATACACAGCCGCCTAAGGGAAATAGCACCTATGAATAAGGAGCGAGAATTACCAAAAATTATCGAGGAAAACTATGCTGAATTAGGTAGAGATCATTTGGGAACCAAAGCAGGGAAGCCACAAATGGCGGGTAGTTACCGACAAGGACAACTCGAAGCAAGTACCCACTTCTTCTAAAAAGAAATGGGAAAATAAAAATTCTAATTATAACAATTCAGAAAAGAATTCACGATCAAGGGGTGGGTCTCCCCAACTGGAGTTCTCTGAAAAGAGGTACAACCTTAGGAATCATGATAATATTAGGAAACCTGACAGGTATCAGGACACTGATACACGTTCCTTTCGTACCTTCCAGGGTTCATCAAAAAACTCAGAGAGGGATGGGCGATCAGAACAAAAGCAAGAAGATCGACCAAAGACAAAAAGGGAAACACATCGTACTTCAGATTATATTATCAAACAGGAAGAGCAACCTAAAACAAAACCTCAAATCAAAAAGAAGAAAGTAGCTGGCTTAAAATTAGACATGCCCAGGTTACCGAGGACTCAGCTTCTGAATGGGGAATAGGCTCTGACGATGCTAGACAGCGCGGCAGAAGTAACAATAGCTTGCCACAACCTGCAGGATTTTCTGGTGAAATCAGTATTGAATGAACACATCATGGTGGAAACACCTGATACGAGAGTTAGTGTCCCACATAGACTGTACGAAATTACACTCTAAATAGAGGGGGACATCTCAAGAAAGGTTAAAGGTCTCTTTTGGGAGAACTTAACATATGGATATGAGATACTGCTAGCAGAAAAAGATTGGCCGCCTGAGTTTGTGATGGATTGCCCAAAAGGGGAAGAGTCATTTTGCCTGCTTTCTCTGACCTCGTTCCAGAATCTCTAAAACATTCATAGGAGCAGGAGTGGGCGCTAGTGCTAGCTCCGGCATTATACCGCAACCATGTAGGGTGGGACGTGGAGTCTACCCACCACAAAATCCCATTAAAATCTACTCCAAATCCACAGAGACAGTACCCTATTAAAAATGATGCAAAAAGACAGGTCAAGGAAATCTTAGACCAACTCGAATACCAGGGTGTGATTGAGACTTGCACCTAACCGATGAACAATCCTTTGTTTCCAGTAATGAAACCTGCCAACACATATCGTCTAATTTTGGATTACAGACATTTAAACACATGCACGCGAACATTTGAAGTTCAAAATGCACACAGTGCCGCATTAATGAATAACATTGTGGGGAAGAAATTCAAAACAACATTAGATATCTCGAATGGATTCTTCTGCCATAATATAACTCCAGAAAGCAGATATTTGAGAGCATTTTCTGCCCTCGGCACTCAGTGTCACTTCTGTCATTTGCCCCAGGGGTATAAGAACAGCCCGGGGCTATTCTCGGCAAGAGTGTCAGAAATATTACAAACTTGCAATGAGGAGGCAGTGTCCTATGTAGATGACATCTATCTGATGGACAATAAATTACTTGAACACTTGTGCAGGGTGAACAACATAATTGTGGGTTTTGCCAACTTGGGCTGCAAATTTAATTTCAAGAAATCAAAATTGCCCATCTCAATGTCCTATTTTTGTATTATGAGCTGTCAAGTGAAGGCAAGAGCCTGGCAGCCAACTTTTTAGAAAAGTGTGCACTGCTCCAACCTCCAAAGACTCTCAAAGGTTTGCAATCCATATTAGAATTTCTAAATTTTTGCAGAACATACATTTTAGATTACGCAGAAAGAGTAAAAGCTTTCTACGACTTAATCAGACCTGATTTCACACCACATCAGTGGACACAGCAACACACTGATACTCTACGTTCAGTTCAGACTGACATGATAGCATCTAAACATTTGCACACACGTGTGAATACCACTAACTTGGTGATCCGGGTGGTCCCGGGTTTATCAGGATATACATATATCACTTTCAATGAAGGTGAGATAGTCCCAATTGCATACATATCACATTTATACACAAATGCTGAAATGCAATTTGCGGCAACTGAAAAAATATTGACCGCAGTACTGACTGCTGTAGTGAGAGAAAGAGCACTAGCACAGGGAAACGCATTATCGTTGTAACCCCAGTACTGACTTTAGAAGCTGTTACCAAAGCGAGCATTCCAAATGCGAAACCACTGCATCCGCGATGGATACAATGGGCTAATTCTCTCACTGCAGCAGATGTATATTACAAATACGATTCTACATTAAAAACATAAGCGTTCCTGCAGTACGAACAAGAATACCCTCTCCCGAATGAAATCTTGCCTCTAAAGAAATATGAATACATAATTTATACTGATGGTTCTGCTCAGCCAGCCATCGGAAGTAAACAGCAGTATAGCACAGCATGTGCTATAGTGAAGGGTCATCTGCTGTATGGTAAATTCCATCCCAGCAATACAACTACGCAATCTCTAGGAGATTGTACCACGCAGCTGGCAGAACTAAAAGCCCTGATGCTGGCACTACAGTATACGGATCGGGAATTCCCCACACTGATAGTGTGCGATTCCTTTTACTGTGTGCAGTCCTATAATGAATATCTTCATTACTGGGGCCAGAATGGGTTTAGAGATTCCAAGGGTTGCACAATTAAACATAAATTGTTATGGGAACAAGTGGCAAAGGTGAAAGCATTCCTGCCACGGGCTCAAGTTATTCACACCTTGAGTCATCAGCATGTTGGGATATACATTGAAGGGAATTCACTGCTGAGGAAGCCGCCAAGCCGACAGTGCGAACTGCTGCCGTTGCTGCAATCACTCGTTCTAGCACGAGGATAGACGGAGACATACTGATAGCTGTCCACGCCTCAAAGAGCGGCTCTGCCGTTCCGAAGGGCTTTCCACTCAAATATTCCTATAAATTAGATGCTCAAAACACACCGTATGCTCAAATTCCAGGAGTGGGGGATAGAGTTATACCAAACATGGATCGCAGATTAGGTTTAATACTAGCTGCACACGAGAGTCTGGGCTCTGCACACGCAGGAGTGACCGCTACAGTTTCATTACTAAAGCGGCGATCCTGGTGGCCAAGTTTGTCAAACCAAACAAAGGCTTATGTCTTAAAGTGCGACATCTGTCAGCAGATGAAAGGTTCTACCGTAGCACGGCCACCACAAACACCATTACTCTTTTCAGACAGACCTCTCGCATGTGTCTATTTGGATCACTGCGGCCCCTTAAATTTAGACGGGGCTTACAAGTACATCTTGGTGGCAGTAGATTAATGCTCTAGATTTCTATGGGTTTGGCCTCAGCACTCGGCTGATGCTCGAACTGTTATAAAGGATTTGCGAGTCTTTATCTGGACATACGAATTTGGCACGTCACATTCCGACTGTGGCCCTGCATTTAGCTCTCGGGCTTACAAGGAAGCCATGGAAAGTATGGGCGTGGCCTTGCGGTACTCCTCCCCCTACCATCCCGAGGGAAATTCGATGGTGGAGAGGAAAAACCGTGACCTAAAGCAATCCTTAACAGCAAGGGTATTAGGTGCCGGCAGTAGTTGGGTCAATCACCTATATGGGGTCCAGAGGGCACTAAACAATATGCCAAGAAAATCCTTGGGAGGACGTACCCCTTATGAGATCCTGTGTGGGACAAGTATGTGGGTACCTGACCTCGATTGTGCCAGCACAGTGGCATATGTAGAACCATTTGAATTGAATGATCATTTGGCTGTTTTACAGGAACTCAATGAATTCCGGGAATTACAAAGAAACATCCAAGTAAAACGCACCGCCACTGGGGAAGTAAAACCGGTTCCGGCAAGACCTGTCTGGGTCCCGAAGGTTGGGGACCTGGTCAGAGAAAAGATCGTGGACAAGAAGGAGTTTGGGCCATCCTACAGAACACCTGTACCTGTCCTGGCGGTTCAAGGAACAAGAACAGTACTTCTTCCGCCTCTTGCCGGCAAAAAAGAAAAAAGATTTGTCTCCATTGATCTGATCAAACCACACTATGTGGCCGATTCTCAACAGCAGGCCACGTGGAATCCTGAGTAGCCGCAGATCTCCTCTCGCTACTATACAGGAAGTTCAGATGGAAAGACTAATAACGTTTCACGACTCTCCCGCGTAAGATGCCGGAGTAGCAAATAACGGAGTATGAATTACACCTGTTGAAACTGAACAACATCTGAATACAGCTGAAACGCCAACTGCAATTCAGCCCAATAATGAAGTTTACATCAATGTGCCTTCACAAGAAGCAACTGCCAGTTCTTCAAACACTGCTGAGCTGCCAAACGTAGATCGAACTGCGTCTGGCTACTTCATCAACTTCGATGACTTTTCTTCAGATCCAAGTGAACCTGAGCAAACGCCACCCATTTCCAAGAAAGAAAAATTTCGACAATTCTATCTCTGGCTGAAAAAGACTTACTTTGTGTCCCCTTGGCTGCATCTTTGGTTTGCATTAGGGATCCTGTTCCTGTTAATTTGGATTGGTATAGTAACTGTCTTTTTCCTACTACTGAATGGACATTACCTCCCACAGCGCTCTGCAGTACAACCTGTGAACTTGGTCTTGAAACCACATACGTCATCACACCGTGAACAGAGAGACTTGTCCGTAGTGAACATTACGGCAGTTTCAGTACTGGATGGTATAGTTTGGGATAGGGTTTCATTTGATGTATTTGGTCCTACTGAACATTTAAAAATTCCACACGTATTTCAAATTTCAATGAATGATTTCATTACTCCGAGTACACTGTCTGATGATTGGGACATTGAGACTGTAAATACTATGCTCTCAGATTTAGAACAATCTGCTGCATTTTCTTACAGGGAATTGTATGAAGATACACCTGACTTCGACAGTATGTATTGTTACCAGCATTATGGTCATCACTTTTTGCACAGAGCTAGTGTCCCACGCACTGTAAACACTTACCATCAATGGGAACATTGCCCGACACCACCGAAAGGTAGTTCTGCCACATTCGCACAGACATTTGCATACTTTTCAGGGTTCAATACACCAGACCCACTATCATACTATTATATGCTGGTACAGACTAATGCAACTGCGAAGAAAATTATGCTGACAAACACCAAGCTCATATATTCAGCACCTTTCATCTCCCAACTGTCTATACAAGGTTTTGACTATTGGAGGGACACAATAGACACAAAATCCATCTGGGGGGCGAAAGATTGGCAGGTTCAGGGAACAGAGGCTTTATTTAGAGCTTGCCTCACACCATTACAGATAATTTTCCTGAACAGAACAGTGAAACAGACTACCTCCTACGGGTTTGCAAAAATGAAAGACCTGAAAACACCACGCATCCCCTTACCCACACCTATTGAAGGTTTATTAAATGACACACTGATAAGTGAGGAGATGCTGGGTGCAATGATACAGAATGGTACATACAATTCATCATCTCCCAATTGGAAGGGATGGTTGGTTTGGCCTATCGACACAAATAGGTGTCAATCAAGATTCAAGGGTACCACCGGAGGGTTTAGTATCCATAGGCCCGACCCACGCTATGTACACACAGACGACCCAGGGGTAGTGACTTCTTATAGTGTTGGGAAGTTGTGCCTAGAATGGCTAAAAACCTCAACACTACAACAGGTGAAACAACACGTGTCCCTTCTAGCTGACTTCATGGATCTTAGGGATTTCTTGCTAGGTCCCAAGAAACTGCATAAGAAACGCTTCTTATATGCCATCTACAATGAACTATGGAAAGTCTCCCAACAGGATGCTGCTGAGAGATTACGTGAGATTGATAGGATTAACCTAGAAAAGGCCTTGGCTGTGGTAGACAATGGTATGACCACACTTTCTTCATGTATTTATTCACTGGGCAACATTGTGTCCTCAGCAATCGACATAATGGAACAAGATTTGTCTATTCTACAACATGGGCAATCTCAATTGCGCTCCGTTGTGCTTTTAAGCTGGACGCTACAATCACTGCGTTCTGGCCACGTGCCATGGCGGTACATTAACGGCTCAAATCTGTTTTCGGCTTATAATCTGACCGACAGACAGTTGACCATGGCACGCAGAGATGCAAAGTACACCATGCTGCTCATTGAAAAATTAGAGAAGTTACCTTTTACAGTAGCAGAGTCACCGTCTACGGAATGGTTAATTCATGGCTATATCACACTGCCAATCACGACATTCCAGTTCCAATACTGCCTTAGATACATCCAAGCAGGTAGGTATGAAGCGTTGGGTGAAGGGTACATACAGGAAACCTGGGAGTTACCATATAGATAGAGGTGCAGAAATAAGGACACTGAAGTTTTCTTAAGTGGTACCGAATGTGAGAGGGCTTTAAGTGGCTCTTTAGTGTGCAAAGAGGTGTCGCTTCATGGAGCTTGTAATGCATCAAAAGCGAACTTATCCTCCTACTTGAAAGGCTCCCCAGCTGCAGTGATTCATCCAGTTTTTGAGTTACTTTCGAATGGGAGTTATTTAATGCTGAATGATCAAGGCTGTTGCGGGATGGCGCCAGGCATCGCATATCTAGTCACAGTAAACCTCAGGGTTGTTTGCTGTAAACAAGTATTGTTCCCCCCGGCTCGCACAGTTAGGGAGGCACCACTGTGGACTTCATTGAATGTTTCCAGTATAAGGTTTGATTGGCTGAGCAGACTGAAAGCCATGTTGTTTCAACATAATGTGGCCTTAATTTCAGCCCTAGAGACTTTTGATCTCCAGGTTGGCAAGGTCTTCAGCAGAGATACAGGCCCTGGTCTGTACGAACTTCCCGATCCATTTCGGAGAAATGGTTCATCGTATCTTTAACATGTCTGATACGAGTGGGATTGTACACTTATTTAAGCGACTTGGATCAGGTCTCTTAACCACCTTTCAGACCATCTTTGGAGTAAGTCCAGCCTTCATACACTCCGTACTTGGAAGCGTTTTTGGAGGGCTTCCTTTGGTCCTGCTATCAATAGCGGGCATCCTGATTTTAATCCTATTGCTTCGCAATGGACGTCGCAATCCCTCAAGAAATGGAGAGAACACTGTTGGAACGACATTGTCATGAGCATATGGTGTTCTACCTGGGTACGCCTCGGCTTCGAGAGCTGAGTGAGCATTGGTTCCTGTCTTTTAGACTGGTCTGGCTAGACTGTGTTCTGCCTGTGTTCCGTTGCCTCTTCTGCGGGTTTGGCTGCGTATTAGACCTGTGTCTGACACTTCCATCAATTGCGCCACCGGACATAGAAGTGCTCCTGGAGCCCTTGCAGGCCCACGTGTATAGTTGTCCACAGCGTATTCCCATGTTGATGACGGCATTTCTAGAGCCTCCAAGGGATGCTTCCGCTCCTGTTGGAAGGGAAATCGGCTCTGCTCCAGAGGTACAGGCATCGGTATCAGGCATGCAGGCATCTAATT
This sequence comes from Calotriton arnoldi, assembly GCA_963921515.1. Taxonomy (NCBI): domain Eukaryota; kingdom Metazoa; phylum Chordata; class Amphibia; order Caudata; family Salamandridae; genus Calotriton; species Calotriton arnoldi. The sequence continues at coordinate 259,073 of CAWUFW010015400.1, read as the reverse complement.
CTTCCCCGGCGGCTGTTGTGGGAACCGGAGTTGAACATCTTTGCTCACTCGACATGATACTGGAAGTTCTGGAGGGATTGCCACCTGTGGATACGATGTTGAGCAATGTTGAGTCTTCAGCGCAGGATTCTTAAACAATCTGGCCTCTCCTGTGCTGGGAACCGTTTGGCAACTTTTTAAACATTTACTATTTTGAAGGTCGAAACTGACTTTGTTTTATTTTTCTTCTCTGCTCTAACTGAGCATAATGGCTTTCAAGGTGCTCAGTGTAATATTAACGACATATACAAGTTTAGAGAACCTTTTGAAAGCTTTTTAGGGAAAAATGACTTTTATGGACATTTTTTCAGGCTTTTAAAGTGCTTTTAGTATGTTTTATTGTGAATGATTTTTATGCCTTTTAATAGCATTCGCCTTATCATTGCCTAGCTGACCCTGTTGACCTTTTGATGAGGAGTGGGTGTCATGTCCTTTAGGATAGTCCCGTCATGTATACCCCATACATTGCCCCATCCACACGACAATAACAATTCTAAACAGGTGACCTTTTACCTAGTAGCTTGCTCCTGTCTCTTCGACACCAGGCTCTCAGTATTCTATCATAATCCCTGTACCTGACGTACATAAACATGTCCTCAGGCACGGTATAATTATTCTAGATAAGGGTCACCACTTTTTTCATCCTTGTCCAACAGCCAGCTGTGCATTATCGCATTTGTTTGGAAAAACATTCATGATTGTTTTCAAAACATTTATGGTTGTTTTCAAAACATATCGATTCTAGAAGAAACCCTGGAGTGACCAGTCTAGTATAAAAGACCCTTATTCCCCTAACAAATCAGAGGAGAATTCCATCCAAGCTGACATGGGGTCCTGCATGCTGAATGTTCGACACGCAGCGGTCTGACATCCCTTGTGGGGTGTCATCCTTGAAGCAGAGAAGGGGTCCTTCATTTTCTACCATCAGGTGAAGGGGGTTGGTTCTTCCCTAGGGGATTCTTGGCTATATACATATATATCTTTACACATATACATGCAACATTTAAATATCTAGGCTAGGTACATTTAGGCAAATAATTTACGGCGCGCATTTTAGGAATATGCAAGTGCTACTGTTATTATCTGAACTGCTTATGTTCATCTTATTAGCACTATGGTAGAAATGTATCTACTATTTACTATATTGGTACTAGCAATCTCTTTTGTATGCTTCTGTCTGCTGATTGTTGCAGCACATATGTTTTACACAAGACTTTCGCTAGACCAATAAATACTTATTGAAACGTCCTTATCGCCATCCTGTGTATTTTCTGAGAGTAAGCAAGCACGAGTGTCTGAGCGAAATGTACTGCAATGTTTTCCACGATCCCTGAGGAATCAGGTTTGTCATGTTCAGCGGTTGCCAGAAACTACCTACACCACTGTAGGATACAGGGGGGTGGTAGTGGCACTGTAGAGCTAGCTGGTCTAATGGCTGACATATCCTGTGGGGGTGTCCGGAAGCGGTTGGGACACGAAGCCCTCAGTTTAGGTCATCCAAAACGCACAGGTCCTGGGGATTCATAGGAACTACACAACAACTGGAGGCCTCTAATTCTCATTATGCCTGTTGATTTAGGTGGTTGAGACAACAGATTGCCATAAACTTATGGTACAATTATAGTGATTGTGTCTTTAGGGTATGTAAATTGTCAGCATGATAGGAAGCGAGCTAGGGATGTTCATATAGGTTGAAACACAGTTGGGGTGATGGTACTCAAGAGAATTGCTCTAGAGGTGGTCTTGGAAGTCCCCCTTTTGTCACATTGGAAGAAGTAACATGTTCTTGAATATTCAAGGTTATTATGCCCAGGTGATACTTTTTCAGAGCGAAATGGGGGTTGTACTTACAAGGAGATAAGGGGAATGGATAGAAGGACATTGCCAGCCACACGTGTTTAGGGCCTGAAGAAATATTATCACATCCGCCCTATCTTGATGGAATTCCATTGGCCCCCCTTGCCAGCCCACACCATCTTTGAAACCCGCTGCATTATATACAAAGTCATGTAGACCAACACCCGCGCCTACCAGGTGGACAGGCTCACCATCTCTGGTGGCTCTCAGCTCACCTGCAGCTAGGACATTACCAGACTGGAAACAAAGAAGTGTAAAACAAGAAAATAACAAAGCAAAACGCCTTTCACTTCTATGCATTCAGGATCTGGAATAACATCCCCGTATCCATCAGGACCACCTTAACGCTGCTTCAATTTAGAGAAAGAGTTGAAGACACACTTCTTTATTGAACACTCCATCATGTCTGTTCCCAGAAACCAGCTACCTGTCTAATGATTAATTGTAAGATTTTGTTAATTTTGGTTGCTTTCAGTAGGAGAGTGATAGTAACGGTTGGCCTTTTTTCTAGAGTGAACCGGCACTCTGCGGGCCCATGGGGTCCTGCAATCAGAAGGGCCTGGTAAACTAATATGTGCTCTATGGTGAAGGCTCATTTCCATTACAAAGAGAGTAATCAAGCGCAGGAACGCTGTAGAGCCAGTGTTATATGGAAAACAAGTGGAACTGAAAGAAGAGAAGGGGGTCTGGTAGGTCCAAAATGGTGACACCCTGGGATATATTTACAAGGGCATAGCGCCACCGGAGTGCCACTTTTTCTAACGCTCCGGTGACGCTGTGCTGTGCTTCATATTTACAAGGCAGCGCTAAGTCACTTTGCGTGGCTTAACACTACCTTGTAAATATGGCCCTCCTCGACGCAGTTTTCTGCCGCAAAGAGGTGTGCAATGGATTTGCTGTGGCCGTTCCCATGCAAAACCCATTGCTTTTTTACACTGCCCCAGATTTACAAAGATCTGTAAATCTGAGGCAACGCCAAAAACTAACACCTTTCAAAAGGAGGCGTTAATGTGGCACAACGTGGAGAAATACTTTATTTCTCCTTGTTTTTTGCTGCATGTCAACTGCATTCTGCAGCAAGATAGAAGGAGCAAAACACCATTAATGATTGTTTCTATGCAGGAAGCCCTTCTTGCACAAACACAATTATCCCTGCAACGCAGGCACCCTTGCACCATGGTGCAAGGACTCCTGCGCTGGCGCTAGGCAGCTTTTTTAGCGCTGGTGCACGGGAGAGCACAGGGGTGCGCCATATTCTTGTTAACACGGCGCATCCCTGCATTTTTAAACGAAGCAGCTTGGCACAGCTAAATTGCTTGCAGCACTGCGCTGCGCCTTTTCATTGTAAATATCTCCCCTTGTTTCTAGTGCATGGAGTGGTGAGTGTGAGATCACTGATCAGCAAGGTTTCTGAAGGCCAGTAGGTCCAGGACGGTGATTGACAGGTCGATGGTTTAGGTTGAGAGAGCACTTTCAGAAGTGGAAAAGAGGGCCAGTGGGTTTGACTGGTACGTCACAAACGAGATTGTGGAGGGAGAAAGGCTGGGAAGATATGTGCTCAAGGACTGATTGTTAAGAATTGGTTAGTAGGCTGTTGGGCCCGAGAGGCTGGCACTTTTGGGTGGGGTTGGGGGAGAGGGTCAAGACGTTATTTTGTATTATTTTGCTTGCCGATTGTAGCAATGTTTGTGACCTCAAACTTCCCACATTAAATCGACTTTTTACACACTACTTAGGCGTGAGTGATATGTTGTGTATTTTCACCGAACGTATGAACTTAGTTGTGTTCATTAGAAGTCACTTATATGTTCTTGGATAAAAATAAGGTAAAAGTGTGGATTTCTGCCGTATGCTGAACTTCGTGGGCACTGTGCGTGGGGCAAATGTACAAGGCAGACACAAATGAACCGATAATGTATTTCATTGGGAAAATTACTTCTCTGCATTGTTTATACGGATTAAAAGATTCCCTAATATTAAATGCTTCAATGGCAGAAAATCTGTAAGTGCCTCCCTTGTGAAATTTGCCAGGAAAGTGATCTGGTGACAGCCATAGTTAGCAAATGCTAAGTCCGTGTTAATAGCTCAACCCATGGCAACCTCTTAGATTTAACCTAGCTCATCACTAAACTTTAAAAGTCAGAGGGGCATATTTACAAGCCCCTTGCGCCACTTTTGCGTCATTTTTCCCATGTTAAAAATGATGCATAAGTGGCGCAAGGGGCTTGTAAATCTGCCCCAGAATGCCTTTATTTTTTTGCTTATGTAGTGGCTGTTTGTGCCTGATATTTTTAACTATTGACATTCTGCGGCCTCACGCCCCGGTGTCTCTTCTGTTCCCCCCACCTGCAGCCTGCGTTTCGTTTTCACTAGTCATGTGACAGCTTGGGCTCACCCCCTCCGAGGCATAACAACCACCTTCGCCACACTACTATGCAATTAATCCCTCAGCTCGGGGCAATCTCTTGCCAATTAACGAAAGCCATCTAATTCATCTCAGCCCTTCTGCTCCCTGGAGACACTGTTTTATGCCTCATAAATGCCATATTTACTGGGGATTCTTTTTTTCCTCGTAATTGCCCAGTAAAGCAGAAATATCGGCACGCCATGAGGTTTTAATCCCTCCCTCCATAGGAGGTGTCGCAATCATAGTCGAATTCGTAATGCAACTATATTTTGTAAGAACCGAGCAGAATAATGAGCTAACGACATAGATTCCATCCGGCTGGAAATTAGATCACCGTATCACAGCACAGTTATTTCAAATTCACAAGCGAAATTCTCCACGTCGCTGAGACTTTCATAAATCAGCCACAATTGAATCTGGTATAAAACCACTAGATGGCGGTAGCGCAGCAGAATCCTTGGAGGCGCCGGTCACTTCCTAAACAAGCATTTGCAATGTAAATAGGTCTCGCATTTTTGAGTTTAAGCTATTGGCATTGTAAATGATAATGCCTTTTATTTATGTTTTTAAAAATTAAAATATAAATAAAACTGAGTAATTTGGAGACCTATTTCAAATGATGAAGAACACTTTTTTTTTATTTTTTAGGAACAAACTCCTGGTTTGGGAATTGCTTTATTTCACGTGTAATAGAGACATTACATGCCCTGGACAAAAGAAACAGCATGCACTGGGAAGTTTATATCTCACAGGACCTATAATACAATCACAAAGCAACACTACTCTGCCAAAGGTGAGGCGGCCTTTAGGTTAACGAAATGTGTAAACACACCTCAGCAAATCTGACAGGGTAAAAAGCGCAATCGTGAACCAGCTTTAGCAATTCTGCATTGTTCTGTTTGGCCTCAAATGGGCTTAATGCAAGTCCCTGTTGGGGGGATGGAAATCATTTATGCAGAATTGATATTTTAGGAAGGTTTTAAATGGAACTCGGCTCCTTGGGGACAAGTGATTATTTCTGCCTGACCCAGAAGATGTTTCGATGCTCCAATATATTTCTCCCCTTAAGGCACCATGATGTCCCATGGACTTACCACTTAATGCTGAAAACACTCAGCAAGCTGACAAAAAGTGAAACGTGCTCTTACTTTGCAAATACAGCGCCTCGTATCTTATTGCTTCATTATTTTGGCATTAGTAACCAGCGCCGCTACCCTTCGTTATTTGCAGTTTCGGTTTTAATGAAATGGCCGTGGTGTGAAAACGTCATCGCTTCGAAGGCTTTGCCTCGCGCTCCCTTTTTTAATGAATCCTTCGGCAGCCATATGGCAAGCTATCAGGTCTGCAATCACTGTGCCCGTATTATGTAGTGTTACAGCAAACAAATGATGGATGGAATGCTGACAATGCAAACATTCTCCCCCAGTCAAAAGATCTGGGTTAAATCCATCGTTCTTTTGCCCACTACGCCACCCCAGTTTGGACCCAGCCATATGCAAATCAGTCTTGACCCTATGCCCCATGGGAACAGTCCAGACCGAACTGCCAAGCCAGGTCCTCCCTGGACCGGAAACAGGCATCCTGGGACCGGTTTCAGGGTATGTCACCCTTCTTCAGCCAGGCTAGCTTGAATCCAGTGGCACAGTGAGCAAGGGACCCACTTAGGGCGAAAAGTGTTACAGCAAACAAATGATGTACGGAATGCTGACAATGCAAACATTCTCCCCCAGTCAAAGATCTGGGTTAAATCCATCGTTCTTTTGCCCACTACGCCACCCCAGTTTGGACCCAGCCATATGCAAATCAGTCTTGACCCTGTGCCCCATGGGAACAGTCCAGACCGAACTGCCAGGCCAGGTCCTCCCTGGACCGGAAACAAGCATCCTGGGTCCGGTTTCAGGGTATATCACCCTTCTTCAGCCAGGCTAGCTTGAATCCAGTGGCACTGTGAGCAAGGGACCCACGTCTGGGCATACCCATCCCACTTAGGGTGAAATGTGTTACAGCAAACAAACCGGTCCTAGGATGCTTGTTTCCAGTGCAGGGAGGACCTGGCCTGGCAGTTCGGGCTGAACTGTTCCCATTGGGTGCAGGATCAAGACTGATTTGCATATGGCTGGGTCCAAACTGGAATGGCATGGTGAGCAAAAAAACGATGGATTTAGGCCCAGATCTCTGTACTGTGGTGAATGTATGACATTGTTCTGCATTCTGTCTATCAATTGTTCTTTTTGCATTTGTCACCCTGAGTGGGACGGGTATGCCCAGACGTGGGTCCCGTGCTCTCCATGCCACTGGAGTCAAGCTGTCCTGGCTGATGAGGGCTGAAAGCCCAAAACCGGTCCAAGGATGCTTGTTTCCAGTCCAGGGAGGACCTGGGCTGGCAGTTCGGGCTGGACTGTTCCCATTGGGTGCAGGGTCAAGACTGATTTGCATATGGCTGGGTCCAAACTGGAATGGCATGGTGAGCAAAAAAACGATGGATTTAGGCCCAGATCTCTGTACTGGGGTGAATGTATGACATTGTTCTGCATTCTGTCCATCAATTGTTCTTTTTGGATTTGTCACCCCGAGTGGGACGGGTATGCCCAGACGTGGGTTCCATGCTCTCCATGCCACTGGAGTCAAGCTATCCTGGCTGATGAGGGCTGAAAGCCCGAAACCGGTCCTAGGATGCTTGTTTCCAGTCCAGGGAGGACCTGGCCTGGCAGTTCGGGCTGGACTGTTCCCATTGTGTGCAGGGTCAAGACTGATTTACATATGGCTGGGTCCAAACTTGAATGGCATGGTGAGCAAAAAAACGATGGATTAAGGCCCAGATCTCTGTACTGGGGTGAATGTATGACATTGTTCTGCATTCTGTCCATCAATTGTTCTTTTTGCATTTGTCACACCGAGTGGGATGGGTATGCCCAGACGTGGGTCCCGTGCTCTCCATGCCACTGGAGTCAAGCTATCCTGCCTGATGAGGGCTGAAAGCCCGAAACCGGTCCTAGGATGCTTGTTTCCAGTCCAGGGAGGACCTGGCCCGGCAGTTCGGGCTGGACTGTTCCCATTGGGTGCATGGTCAAGACTGATTTGCATATGACTGGGTCCAAACTGGAATGGCATGGTGAGCAAAAAAACGAAGGATTTAGGCCCAGATCTCTGTACTGGGGTGAATGTATGACATTGTTCTGCATTCTGTCCATCAATTGTTCTTTTTGCACGTATTATGTAGAGCATGATTTCAGCATTACGCTATTGCCTAGAAAAAGGGCATAAGTGTCTAACAGACTACAAAGGAAAGTGGTGTGAAGAGAAGAACGTACATGATTGAGACACACTAAACAACACTGCCCCTTCCAATGACCTTAGTGAAATTTAATAGTCTCATATGTTCAGTATTGAAACTGTTCAATATTATTTACACAAAAATCATTGGAACACATTTATCTTAAACAGCTACCAACTACTTGCAAACTGACTAGTCCTGGCTTGTTGTAGGGGTGTGTTAGTTTGTTCATCATATACCTGGAGGCGCTAACAGAAAGCTCACACACAGGCACTAAAATACTAGTCGGGAAGCATACTATGTGAAATTAGTTTACATGTTTAAGCCACGTCTCTTGTAAGATTCCTAGTTACACTTTTATGTCACACTCCTTTTACCTAACACACCCACTTCATGCCAGGACTAAATTTATGCTGGGACGAGGAATGCACCAGGACCATACAACAGGATGAAAACACCTCCGCTTTGATGAACTGGAGGAAAGGAAAGCTGCTGGTGCACGAGGCTGTGTCCAAACAGTAAGGCGCAATGGAAGCTTTGCACTGGGCAGAGGGGCGCACCATAGCTTGGCATACATCGGGCATAGATGTTCTTGCTCTGCATTACTAATGCCATACTCACCCTGCTCTCTGCAGCATGCACGACCAGCCTCTGCTCCTTATGTAATGGACCATTCAAGCGCCTTGTGTAACAGCAGCACACTGCACCAAGGGAACAAGCCCAACCGCCTGAGAGAAGTAACCCAAAAGCTGCAGCCCATACTAACGACCTATGCTGGCTACAAAAATAATTAACATTTTAAATTCAACATCTACGGCACCTTTATGTCTGAATGCAGGCGCTCGCCCGGGAACTTCCAAAACTTTGCTGCGGTACGAACGTGCATCAGCCAGCGCTTTACATAAAACTACTGGCCATCCACATTTTGTCACAAAATATCCAAAATCTCGCTTTGCACGAAATAACTGAAATAGTTCCGGGGACATATCAATGAATTTATGCGGAAACTAACTCACTAATATACACGCATACTAAATAAATTAACTTATCAATATGTATTCGTATTAAGTTTCAATGCTAGAATAATACTAGTATACCTTTGAAAAATATTGTTTTTATGTGTTTCTAGTTTGGACGTGTCAGTGCCGTAGCGACTGCGCTGACAGTATAAAATGGCGGACACCTTTTTAGAAGTCGAGCGGGAGGCATTGCTTCAGTCTTTTGTCAGTTTCTTAGGCGGCTAGACGTAAAAAGGAGTGCGAATTCAGCCAGCAAATCACAGGACAAACAAGCATTTAAAATTCAATAGGACTCGTAATTACGCGAGACCTATTGCATTCGTAAGGGAAGTGCGGGCGTTGAAAAAGGCACGAACGGGAGTGGGGGTGGGGGGGTGGTGGTGCGTTGAGAAGTCACAGACTGCGGGAGGGAACGGGGGGAGGCAGGGAAACAAAATACGTTTTAAAGTAAAGGGGCCAATAGCCACGGAAGCACACAAATGACGACATGGCCGTGAGGAGGAGGGACTAAGAAGCCAAAAACCAATCACAATGCAGCATTTACGATGAAAGCCAATTAAAAAGATGGGTGGAGAGTGGGCGGAGCTTAAACAAAGCTTCCCTGCTATAGTGTATACTGCATGCCTCGCAAAGCGGGCAGCGTATGCGCGCTGCAACGCTAGGCGAGACCTAAAAACCACAAAACTACATTTGATTCTCTTTTTAACATGTGATAACGAGACTCCTCAATCCTAATATAATACCTCACGATAAAGCTCACCCACAACCACCTGTTCACCGGAAGCCATTAACCACGCCACACGATTTATTCACTCAGTTACTTGGAACACAGCTCAGCCATCCGGTTACTTACAGCACATCCCATTCGCTTACAGCACCACCTGCGGATCACGCTCACAATTCTAATCACTCAACTCAGTCATTAATGTTATGACTTAACATTGTACCTCCAAAAGCCCCTTCTAGTCACCAAGGTCAATTATTGTGTGGTAGTTGTGTTCCCTTCGAAACTTATAACATACACCTTAAGGACCAGTATTGTCCTATAATTAAGCTCAAATAACTACTAATGGTGAATAATTTGTGGCAGAGTACTTAGGTGAATACTCTCCTCATAAAATTAATAGGAAGGAGACACCTTACGGAAGAAACCAAGCATGACACTGAAGATTCATTAGAGTGCCCGAGCTTTTCATCCTCCTCCTCTGAATACAATATTAAGGGAACTCGTGCATACCTAAGGTCATATTTATGATGTGGTTTGTCTCGCTCTTGCAAGAGCGAAGCAACCCTGCGAGCAAACCTCAAGTCATATTCTGGAAGCCACGCAAAGCCCTGGGTAGGCGTTCCATGGGTGAAGCGTGGTGTTCCCACGCAACTCCCATGGTTTTTGCGGTATTCCCAGATTTACAAGCCCTTGTAATCCTGAGAATGCACCAACAAGATACGCTTCCCCAGGGGAGGCATAATGAGGAGGAATATGTTTATTTCTCCTTGTTTTTTCCTCTTTCTATGCAGCACGCATAGAAAGAGGAAAAAGCCTCTCTGGATTGTTTTTGTGCAGGAAGTTATCTCTTCCTGCACAAAACAATCCTGCCTACAATACAGACACGATGCCTGCATTGGCGCTAGGCTGCAAAAACAGTGCCAACACAAGGGAAAAGGACAGGAATGCACAGTATTGGATAAATATGGCACATTTCTGCCCTTTCCCTGTGACTCATGTCAGCACAGCAAGGTGACTTGCTGCCCGGCGGACCTGAGCAACTAAAGTCGTATATATGGCCCCTAGTTTGTCTATGCCTCAATGATCCTAGATGAATAGTGTTGCATTCTAACCACTAGTACCCTTGTCGATCTGACTAAACTGCATCATGCCCCTCTGTTTTTAATGGTCCTCTGTTAGTAAAGACACTCATGTTATTTATTGTCTTATGTTGCTTAAAAATGTGTCTAGGTATACCCATTGGTTTAATGTTTTAGGTCACTTAGCGCAATAATGAAACTCAGATGTTCATGACAGGACCTAATAGTTACGACTGACCAACATGTTTCATTGCCTCTGACTTTAATGGTCATTTAATTATGGTCAGAGGAGCAGCTTATCGAGCATTATTCACCGAAGACCAAGAGTCTGCTACTGTGATAGCCTACTAGCGGGTAAATGCCTCTTGAGGATCTCAGGCATGTAGGCTGCCGGAAGAGCACTGTGGCATGGCAGAAATCACTCACTTTCAGCTACATGCAGCATTAATTTACAGCTATTCAGCAACATCTGTGACCCACACTACTCACTGCCAAGACATGCTGCACTCACACCAGTATCACCCCAAACCCATAATTACTCACACTCCTCTTCTTAGCGACTTATACCACTTATTCACTGCTCCACTTCCAACAGCAGCCCAAACTTCTCATTACTTACCAAAGTCCCCCACAGCAACACTTTAACTTTCAATCTCTAGAAGTTTGCAGCTGCAGCATTCGGCAACCCCAGTCCCCCATATTCACTCACACCCTCTCCAGAAATGTTCTTTCTTCATGGTTAGTTGCAATATCCCTCACAATATTCCTCCATTCATTCACAGCACACTCTACATCCTCCCCAGTCAATCACAGTACTACTGGATTGCGCTGTAAATCCACATTCGCACACAACCCTGTTGCAGTAGTCACCTGTTCAAGCAATCATTCTCATCATCCACTCAGAATATCACTCACTGATAAACATGCTTATCTTGATCCACATACTTCATGTAATCAATCTCAGTCAATCACACCTCAACCATCAATTACTCTCAGCACATCCACCCCTTCACGCAACAGCACTTGTGCGCCCACACAGGACACCACTAATCGAAATTACACCTATGCTAATTCATTACTCTCCATAGCGACATTCAATTTATCTCAGCTAGAGCCATGTATGATATTTCCCTGACACTACATAGTCATGCCACGAAAAATACCTCGTGGCATGACTGTGCCACACAAACATTTATTTTTCCACCCACAAAATCCATGGCTACTTACATCATTTGATGAACTTGCGCTCCTTCAGTGACTCATATAGATCACAACCGCAAGACCAATCATCAACTCCCAACACTTGCCATTGTGTTTTATGGCATCCCTCAATAACGGATCTCAGACAGACTATCGGAACCAAAAATATTGTGTGGACAGAATATCGTGTCAAAAATATTGAGGACCAAAATATCGAGAAGGTAAGTTCAAATAGCAGTGCTGGCTCCCATAGGGCGCGCTGCAGGGCGGTGGGGCAGGGTGGAGGGGGGTAGTAAACTCGGACATTCGACGGAACGGAGGAACTTAATAATTACTTTCGTCCGTTCCGTCGTATGTCCGAGTTTACTTCCCCCCCACTCTGCCCCTCCCCCGCCACGCCCCACCACCCCGCAGCATGCCCTATGCGAGCCGCCACTGTCAAATAGGTAAGTATAGATTTACTATTCTGAACTCCACATCTATGTACCTTGACGATATAAATATCATCAAAGTACATAGATGTGGAGTTATATACAGTAAAATTTTACTTACCTATAGAAACTTACCTTCACAATATTTTGTCCCACAATATTTTTGATTCCGATATTCTGTGTAAACATCTCAATAACACCACTACTCAGCGGAAGTACCATAATTGGACACAAACTCACAGTCACTCGTTTACACCTACACTGATCAGCACTACTTGATAGGAGTGGCAGAGAACACAATGGGCAAATAGATGGGAGAAATGATTAAAAAGCTGCTATAAAGGTTTTCTGGGTTATTGGTTATCTGCTCTATGTTGTAATTTAACAAATGTGTTATTAAGTTATAATATCAAAAGCTACACTTAGAGAAACTCCTGAAATAGTAACTGTGGAATCATCCTGGAGTAACATCAACATATCCTGAAGCTCTTAATTATGAGAATGGGTGAAGTTTATGAATAAGGAAGCGAATCCCAAGGCAAATCTGGCTTTTCCAGGATCTTCTTCTGTATACCAGGCATAGCTAAAAGAAACTTTGGCAAAGCCACAAGGTCTGATTTTTTTGTTAGGGGAAGTAATAGGTAATAGTTGCGTGCCTTTGTGTGTGCTGCCACCTGCTATTCTAGAAAGGAAATCCGACAATGAAGAAAGGTTTGGGCCACCACAATGTGGGAACTAAGCTTGGGGCCCATTTGCTGAACAGCTTGCATTAGCAGAGTTAAGCTGTACCTGTAAAGAGAAATGTTATGAAAATGAGACAGAAGATGAAAGTTGTGTTGATACGAATGGCCCATAAAAATCCAAGTTATTTCCCTTGCCTGCAATTACCATTACCGGGGGTCGCCTTAAGTTTGGAGGGTCTAAATAATGGGGATTATGATGAGTTTTAAGGAATAACATAAAGAATTCAGACTTAACATGCCAATTTCTTCATGTTTTTCCCAATATTCTACCCGGAGACTTTGGCTGCCTCCAGCAAGTAAGAAATATAAATGCAATACTACTGAGCTGCTGTGTTTCTGCTAAAGTCAGAATTCAGAAGGGCCTGTAAATCCTGTTCCGAGACCCATTGGGATTGAAGGGTTACTTGTAATGAATGCCTAAGTGATGAACCTAAAAGGCATACACATCAAAGTATTGCATAGCAGATATTTTTGACAAAGGGCCAGTATTTTCTTTGCATCTATAAGAAAGCCTATGTGCACATGTCTTCACAACCAAAAAAGCTCTAAATGTAGCAAAACATTATCATCACAGCAAAGAAAAACAAATAAATCATGCACAATGGCAAACCGTGAAAAATACATGCAAGCCAATGCCTTATTTGGGGCTCGTCCTAAGCCTACTGTGTACCTTGTATTGTACATTTTTGAAGAATTGATTACATGAGGTGTACCACAGAGCTATAACTGTCTGTGGTGAGACCTAAAACGTGAGCAGTCAGTATCCTGCAGCAACCCATGAAGAAATTGCTGCCCATCCATCCAGTCAGAGATGTTGCGTCTTCCCCAGCCCCAGAGCATGCTAATGGAATACCCAACACAGGAGCTTACTCAACATTAACCACCCCTAACACGTCCCTGCATATGACGTAGTCCCTGTTCAGAGTCCGCCCCAGGACCACAAGGGTCCTAGTATGTATACCATCAATATGCTACATCTCCCCATTTGGAAAATCTAATTTCTTAAATCAGTCGGTGAGGTGCTCGCACTGGTTGGCCCGACCAGCTGATCCTAGATGATCGAGGTCCACTCTGATCAGACAAAAGTGACATACACTCAGGTGCTTGCTACAGAATGATGGATTGTCCAGGACGATGTGCTGTTAGCATATGTCCCTTGCACACCACGACCTGTAGAGGATCAGCGGCAAAAGAAGTGTCCCTTTTCCATTTTAGTTTCCGTTTAACCAATACTCATTCTCCTTTATCAAAGACTGTCTCCTGAGCATGACGACGCTGATCGGCATATGTTTTCATTTTCCTTTTCCGAGTTGTGTCGGTATCTTGAACTTGGTCAGTATTCACTGATCGATCTGAGGTCCATTGAGGTAGTTTTGACCTGATGACTTTACAAATAGCAAGGTGGCTGGACTCACACCAGATGGTGAGTGAGGAGTTGATTGATAGGCCCAGAGGGCCTGGCACATGGCTTGGTTAAGATCAATTCCTTCCATGGACGCTCATTGAATGACTTTCTTGAGGGTGCAGTTGAATCGTTCAACTACACCTTTTCTCTTGGGACTAGAGAGGTGTATTCTTTTGGTGTTTGCCGTTGAGTGGGACAAGAAACTCTTTGAATTCTTTGCTGCTAAAGGGTGGGCCATTATCAGATTTGAGGATTTCAGGAATGCCCCACTTTGCAAAAAAGTAATCAAATCATTCTATGACCTTGTCATGGGTTGTCGATGATAGGTCTTCCACAAAAGGAAAACGCTAATATTCATCAATGACTATGAGATAGTGTCTATTACCTAAATGCCCAAAGAATTCAACTGCAACCGTCTCTAAGGCATGGGCAGGAAGGTTAGACATTGTTACTGGGTGCAAACAATTGCAATTGTGGCACGTGTTTAGCTCCTTCTCGATTCGCTCATCTAGCCGAGGGATCCACACTCGATCTCTCAGGGCCCTTTGGTGGCCACGATTAGGGGTGGGTGGAAGTTTTGATTTTGCTGGCAGAATTGGAGGAATTTGGAAATTCTGATTATTCCAGTAAGATAGAATTACTAATAATTTCCGCTGCTCCACTCCGTCAGCGGAATTAATCATTCATCAGTGTCAGCACTATAAATTTGATGATTGTGATCATCTTTATTAAACCTGTTGGTGTTGTTGCTTGGGTTGAGCTTGTTTTGGCCCTTTTTTTAACAGGGACCATATTATTTTGGGTGTATTTTCACTTTTAGGGGACACCGTACTAATTTTATTCGGCGATTATCATTGATTGAGTAGAGAGATCCAGGTGAGGTGGGTGGAGCAGTACTATGGCCCCTCCAGCAACAAATTCTGCCGTTGCCACGATTATTTCTTTTGACCCCATACCTGTGACTCAGGAGGCCCCAAGGTGTGTCTGGAGGGCTGGAGCTGTCCTGAGTGCTGTGTCACTCACGAGGAGCAATTGCCATCATTTATTACTAGTTCAGAAAGTGCAGGGACTCTAGTTCTTGACCCACTCACCCAACGGAGACCTGTCCTTCCTGGGCACTGACATCTATAAAGAGTGGTGGCTGTGAATGCCTGGTATTATGAAGGGTTCGCTGGCCCCTAATGATGTGATTGGTGATGTCACCGGAATCCAGTGTCCACATCTCCTCCCAGGGCCATGACATATGTACACAGAGCGACGGCTGTCAGTGCTGGCGTTATGCAGGGTTCACCGGCCCGGGTGAAGCTGAAGAAAGTGGACGGCCTCTTCTGCATGGAGCTCGCCAAAGTGTCTGAGGTATGTACTCTCTGTTGTGCGGGATATACTCTCTCCAGAATAGCAAAATGACCTTTGAAAATGTGGTTTTGCATCCCTGCATTCCTCCTACACATGCATCACATTTTCATTTAATAACGCATGCCTTTAATTGAACCTTTCTCTCTGAACAAACATCTTTTCAGAATTAACTAATAGATCCATTTTGCAATTCACCCTGTTTTCATGGCTTTTTATGAAGACTGAAAATTCATCTCCGTTCACTTTTCACACTTCCTTTGAACTCAAGAGCATGAAGCTGACATGCCATGTAGTATATCTTTCCTGCTTGCTTTGCCTCTCACTCTGAAGTGCCTCTCGATAAATGCCTGCCTGCGATATTTGACAGTGTTGCTTAAGGAAAGGCACAGTTTTAAAAGCTTTCCCTAAGAACGACAGAATTCTAAAAGGTTGTTGCTTCTTCTAAATGGCTGTAAATCGATGGATGAGGACCATGTATTTAAAAGTAGTTGCCGTCTACTGGAAATTAAAAAATGGACAATTGCGAGACACTGGAGAACCAGACGGAACTCTGGGAATCTCGCAGAGTTTTTATATAACTCTGTGGAATTCTGCGGAGTAAAACTCTGTGAGTTCCGGCCACCCTTAGCCACAATACCACGGTGTCTTTCATGGGCCAGCTCGATGACCCGCTGTCTTAGGCTTTCAGGTATGACTATTCTCGAGCTTCTCAATATCACACCTTCTTGGATGACACCAAATTCTTCCCGTACATTTTTGAACTTTTGAAATTCAACATCATCAGCAAGGGGCCGGATACCCCTTCTCCATGATTATGTAGCAATAATTTCTCTGATGATGATCATGTCCTTGTTGGTACTGGTGGCAGCAATGATTTGTTTCTCTGATAGAGCCGTTGGTGTGCTGGACCTCACAATAAAGTTGAGATATGCTTCATCTGTCTTGGATGTTGAACTGTGACTATGTAATAGCACTGGTGAAAATTAATCTGATGGGTTTTATCTTTCCCCTGCCTGTGCACTATCTCATACTCACACTCATAGTCATACTTTTGAAGTCTTAAACCCCACCACTCAATGCGAGGAGGCATCTTGGCCTTCGGTTGCTTCGGTTTCCCAAAATTGTGAGCAATGAGTAACGGCCAGAGCTGCTGACTTTGGAACTGGGGAACCAGTTCGAGTCTCGGCGTCGGCTCCACATCCTGTGATTCTGGGCAAATCACTTAATCTCCCTGTACCAACCAAAAATGAATGTGTCCTTGTGTAATGTAACTGGTGCTCATGTAAAGCACTCCAATACCTTCGGGTCGAGTTCGCACTATATAAAAACTGCAACAAAAAAAAACACCTGGTGGTCTGTGATGACAGTAAACCCTTTTCCATAGAGGAAAACATGAAAATATGCGCAAGCCCACACCACATTTCCCCTAGCCCTACCGGACTTGCATTAACCGTTATGCTGAATGTAACTTGGGGTCGAAGTAGTTGCATTTTCAATTGCATGTTTAATGTCTCTGAAACTCCTGTTGCATTTTGGAGACCATTGAAATGATACATTTTGCTTTGACAGGTCTCTTAATGGAGCGCTCACTGTAGCAAAGTTGCAAATGTATCTTGAGCAATAACTGCCCATTCCTAGAAAGGATCTTAGCATGGTAACATCTTGGCAGTTGGGGGGGCAAGTGGATGCCAGTGCTTGCACCTTGTCTGGGTCTGGAGTAATTCTCCCATCAGAGAATGTGTGCCAAAATAACTTGAGTTTGGTTTGTGAAACCAGCACTTTGTAGCATTCAGATTGAGACCGGCATCAAGTAACTGGCACACTTGGAAAAGGGCATTATTCTGTTCCTGTTGTGTTTTCCCAAAAACAGTATGTCATCACTGTAATTGAAAGCATGTGTAACAGGATGGATAGCCTGGTGAATAACATCCTAAAACATCTCAGCAGCCGAAGATACTCCAAAACTCAGGGCCATATTATCAAGAGCGGGCGATAAAATTATCGCCGCTTTAGCGGCAGGAAACTGCTGCTAAAGCGGCGATAACGGGCTTGATAATATGCCCTATAGAATTCCAATAGAAGCCCAGGTTTGATGTCCTTCACACCAGAACCTGGGCTTCTATTGGAATTCTATAGGGCATATTATCAAGCCCCTTATCGCTGCTTTAGCGGCAGTTTCCTGCCGCTAAAGCGGCGATAATGTTATCGCCCGTTCTTGATAATATGGCCCTTAGTCTCTTATATTTGAACAAACCAACATGAGTCAAAAAGGTAGAAATGTACCTGAAGTTCTCTTCCAGTTCAAGTTGATGGTATCCTTTATTCAGGTCGAGACGGGAAAACGCTTTGGCTCCATTCAGTTGCATGATCATATCCACTCTCTGAGGGCCAGGGTGTCTTTCCTTCTCACTAGTTTAGTTTAGTTTGCCTGGCGCATACCTACACAAATGTGCATTGATCCGCTACCGTCCTTTTTCAATACTACTACTATGGGTGAAACCCATGGCATGGAGCCTGTGAAACGTTCAATTATGTCATTGTAGGAAAGTGCCCCTTTTTGCATGGTTGGCCCCCACTTTTTGCCTAATGTTAATGCTCTTTGACTAAGTGTGCCCTGGGTTCCTGCCAACCGGGTACCCAGGGCCTATGTTCTTTCCCTAACTGTACTGTTGCAAAACCCAATTGGCAACTCTCTAGCCACATGTAAGTTCCTAGTAAAAGGTACCATAGGTACCAAGGGCATTGTGACCTGGGAAGGCCTCTAAGGGCTGAAGCACTTGTTGTGCCACCCTTAGAGGTCCTGTCCCCTAACACACACACACACTGCTTTGCAGGCTGCATGTTTTGGTGCAGAGAAATGTGAAGAGTCGACATGGCAAACACCCCTGTGTGCCATGCCTACAACCCACTGCCTATGGCATTGGTCAGACACCCCTCTAGCTGGGTGCACTAAGCCACTGGTGAGGGTACAGGTGCATGAGCCCTGTACCACTTCAGTGTCTAAGTCAATTCTTATTTAAACAAAAACAAGGGGAACCGAAAAGGTAAGCAAGGACCTTGGGCGTCAGTATTTTGAGAGAACAGTGGTCCTTGTTAAGGAGCTAATATAGATATACAATCAATATAGACTAGAATCAGTGCTATATTACTACTGTCCAGCCGTACAGTAAATTTTAATGGGTAACAAAGTATGAATTTTAACACAAAACAATAAAGTGGGACACAGTCCTGCGTCCTACATAGTCACAAAACATATACATTGAACAGAACATTCAGGCAGGGCAAGAAAAACTTGTATGTAATGCGAATGGTTAAAACAAGCATGAACACGACAACTGATGCACTTAAATATCAAATAGATTAGTGTGCACGGTGTTCCAGCAAGTCAACGACATTTCGATCCTTTAAAACAATACTAGGATCATTATCAGGACATTTGTATACAAGCCTGAAGTATATGGTGCCTGATTGGAGGCAGTGGAAAGGTAGGGTTGGAACGAGCGTGGTGCGCTGGTCCGCGGGCAAGGGCCGCAATGGGCTGGTCAATGTTCGACGGAGGAAAGGCTGATTGGGAAGCCGGGAGGGAATGGAAGGTCCGTGGTGGCAAGTCAAGAGTGGACGGACAGTTCGAGGTCTAATTGAGCCGGTTGTAGATCCAATTTGGAGAACTGATTGGGAGGCCGGGGGGGAAAAATTGGAAGGTCCGCGGTGGCAATGCACGTCAGGGATAAGCGGACAGTGAAAAAGTCTCGAGGCAATGGTGCAGGAAAATGGAATGACCGGTCTTCGGTTGTGTTGCCTTGCATTGCCGATAAGACCTGTGGACGGTCGGAGGGATAATAGAAATGACTGGTCTTCGGTGGTGTTGCCGTTAAGACCTAAGCGGTGTAGGTTCTGACCGGAGCTCGATGGCTGCATACTAGAGTATTGCAGCCGACCGTCTACAGGTCTTATCGGCAATGCAACCGAAGACCGGTCATTCCATTTTCCTGCACCATTTCCTCGAGACTTTTGATTTTGGGGGCATGGCGAGAGTACTTGTGGAACTTTCTTGTGTCCATCTTTTCTTTCTGTCCTGGTGCACTTGATTTTTCTTTAGCTCGGCACATAGTTATGAAATGGCTCTCTTTCCCACAACCTTTGCAGTCCTGTCCGATGGCTGGACATTCACCTTAATGGGGAAATGAAAATCCACATCGGAAGCATAGCTTTGGTTTCTTCGAAGACGTTGACTTATTATGTGCATCTTGTTTTTGCATGTGCTTATTTTCACAGTCATGGCCGATTCATTGTGGGCTGCTCCTGCTTCCATGTCAGCAGCTTGTTGGTCTGCTCATTCTTCTGCTTTCACAGCCATCAGCATTTTCTCTAGACTGTGTGTTTATCTCAGCATGCGCCTTCTAAACAAATCTGAAAAGGCAGCCATCAATGACTCTGAGGCGCATGGCTTCTTCATCAGTGAAATCACAGAACTTGCAGTGTTTAATTAGTGTATCAAGTCTTTCAACAAACTCGTCCATTGTTTCACCAACCTGTTGTTGTGCTTTGTTGAAGATATGCCTTTCATAGTCGACATTCGGCATTGGGTTTAACTTGGCTTCCAATGCTTCTTTTACCTTTTGGTACGATTTTGCATCAGTTTCTGCAATTTTCTTGAGCACTTCTTTCACTCCATCAACTGCAAGGTTTTTTAAGTATTTGATAATCTTCTTTTCATCTTCTTGTTGTAATGGGATGTCAATGAATACCATGAAATGTGCAGGCCGGACAACAGCAATACCAATAAATGCAATGTCAACCTATGCCATAACCTGTGCCCGCACAACAATGTCAATACCCATAAATGCAATGTCAATGTATGCCATAATCTATGCTCGCACAACAGTGTCTATACTGGCAGTAACAATGTCAATGTATGCCATAATCCATGCAAAAATGACAATGTTGTTACCGGTAAAAACAATGTTGATGTATGCCATGATCTAGGCCCGCATAACTATGTCAATATCAGTAAAGACAATATTGATGTACGCTATGACAACTGTACGCATAATGTTTAGAATGTTGATAAAAAGGATACTAGTGACTGCCATATTATTTTCAGGAGTTCCAGTGAACTCGTATCATTGCTGTCAAATTCACCCAAGGTGACCTGTCCATCAGCCCAGAGTCAGAGATATGTGGTCAGGCAGGTCCTGCGACCCACGCCTATCGAATACCAGGTCACAGGTGGGGTCTCTCTTAACCCAAAGGCAAACTCGTGTCCAGGGAAAACCCTAATCGATCCCACAGATAGATAGTTGCACCACAAACTGGTATGAGGAAATTGGCCCCAATAAAACATATTTGGCCAAAGGCTCGCATTCCCCCAAAAACACCACAAAGCTAGATTCCACGTGTAGATAGGAACACTCAGCCAATCAGGACACGACATGCACACCACACGTAGTGATCACGCGCTTCTCATGCCGGACATCTGAACACATACCCACTAGTCCAAACTAGCTCTCCCCGAGGTCATCTGTGTCCTTATCAGATGCCCAAGCTTGTTAATTTATGACTGAGATGCTTTTCCAGGAATGCAGAAATTACTTTATTGTACCTCACAAGATTATAAAATGTCAGACAAAACTTTGTACACCAAGAGACTTTCCTCAGACGCATTCTGTCGAGACTCTCCCATCCACTGCGATCAATTAAACCAACTTGTTCCTGTTTTGCCAAACACCTCTTCACTTTTCATTTCTTAAGGTAAATTCATATCCGAGCAATATTCTTTTTGCTCTGCATCGATAAAGTCATTGAATGTTGCAATCCACGCAGTCCACCTGGCACCAATGTTCTGCTTCTTAAAAGTGTCGAAGGTCGGTGGTGGCTTCAGGAACATGGCTATAGTGTATTTCGTGCTCCCTTTTTCTGCCATTGGGAGCACCTGCTATTTAGACAGCTTTCGCTGTACCCGGCAGCACCTGCACCATCTGCAAGCACAGCCCTTGTGATTGAACTTGGGTCACCATGCCCCATCTGAGGTCATAGAATGCTTCACTTGTCCTTGATGGTGAGCAAATTCTCTGTTTCTTGTACCTGATTGTCGCTGCCATTATCTTTCTCCTTTGTTTGAGTAATTGCTCCATATTTGGGGCATAGCACAGCGTCTCCATCAAGCGCTTCACTGGCGATTTTGGCGGACGTTTTGAATGTGCTCCCCTGTAGAACCTTCGCTTTCTTCTTTGGCTGCGTCTGGGCTGGAGCAGGGCTTTGACTCCACATCAGTAGCGGTTTCTTAATTGGGCTCTGGGGCTCCGCCCATCTTCACCTGCTTTGCAACCTCTGTTTTAATTTTTAAGAGTAACTCGGGCAGAGAGTACAAGTAAACTAACTAATAAAGAACGCAATGCTGCCTTACACTCGCATGTAGCAAAGGTCAGGCAATTAGGAACTTCCTGAGGCCTTAGCATCTGACAAAAGTTATGTATTAACGTTGGGTTTGCCATTGTTGCAGCCCTTCACCATTGCTTTAATGGATGCTGTAGTTTGGCATAGCAGGAAGAAGCTCTGCGTGAAGCTTCATGTCACTTATCCCAGAAGGCTTCTCGCTGAGTTTGTGTGCTTCTGCCAAGCTCTGCCATTGTGGGGGAGGACTACAGTAGACAGTGCGTGTGATGTTTTAGCACATACCCAAAATGCACGGGCAACCGAATACAGACTGTGAAACCTTTTGCAGGCCGTATTGAGAGACTGCATCACTTGAGCGACTTGTTACCTGTGAGGTGAACAGGACAGAGTGTAAGTTAAATGGGAATTGACTTGACCCAGTGCAGCTGGCAGTCTGCATTACCAAGACTGGAGTAAGTCAGGTATGGAAAAAATAAAACGCTATAATCGATGCTAAGGTTTTGCCTCTTTGCTCGTTTCAGCTACGTTAACCACGAGGCACTGTCCTAGCAAGGTGTAGTGGATTGCTGGCAATTATGTTGTATCATTATGTGACCTGCGTTCTGCCACTTCCTTTTCCATGTATTCAAATTAGTGTTTTGTATGTGAAATAGTTCTTTTTTTTTAATTGGGCCAGTGGACACTGCATCGACAGAATTGATCTGACAAGTGCAGGGTTCCTGTGTGAAGAAAGTACAGGAATGTCTGCTGCTTTTTTACCTACATGAAAGAGAGCCCAGAAAAATAATTAAATGATTGCTGTTTCTGGAGTCAATTTTGCATTAGTGCTCCTACTGCAACAACACTAATGGCATTGTTGCAAGGGCAGGCGAGGGCATAAATATTTTTTAGACTCTTGTTTAAAAAGTATTTTTTTAATAAAAACCTCTCAATGGAGTAATATAATCTGTTGTACTACAGTGAAACATTTCTGAATGTTAAAGAAATACACTTTTACGGATTTTGAAGGGACTCTAATTTTAAGGTAGTGCTTGCTGCACGATTTATATTCCAAATATATTGATGGCCTGGCACGGGCTCTTAAAAGGTAAGAGCCAGGGGGAAATTGTGCAGACAAATACAACATTATCTTTGTTACTATAAAATCTCAGGGAGGAGCCACTTCTCTCTCTATACAGTTCCCCAAAACACAGGATATGGGCTTGCTTGCATGGTGCAAACTGGGGAATGGGTTTATGCATCACCACTTTCAAAGTTCACCAGCCACCACTGCTCCACATGTACCAGTCGCAGACTGCTTTGCATCAATTTGAGGCACATGTAATACGCACAAGCAGTTTGCCGTACCGTAGCAAACTCTCAGGGAGAGCAGCCTTGTTTTCTTCGGGGCACATATCCCCGACTCGTCGCCAAATGTAGCGTCTTCCCCAGCCCTGGAGCATGCCAATGGAATATGCCACACGGGTGCTACAGTGAAACACTTCTTTATTCTTCAGCATACACTCAATGCGCATTTAATCATACTCAACATTAACTACCTCAACACCTCCCCGCACATGGCGTAGTTCCTGTTCAGAGCCTTCCCCAGAACCACGAGAGTCCTAGTGCGTATAACATCAATATGCTACAATGGACAGTCTGTGATGGGATGGACATGGATAATGCTAGGGTGAATGGTATCTTGGTGACGCCACACACAAAGGTCTAACCACTACCTGCTGTTTCAGCATTTCTAACAGAGTGGTAACAACCAATCAGAATAGGTCCCTGTGATTAGACCCTTCAGATTGGATCCTGGAAACCCATTCATAATGACGATTTACAGTTTGTGTCTCCTCGGACCATTTTGCAAGTGCCTTCTCTATATTTGTCAAACAAATCCACCCTTATTTCTATACTGCCAAGAAACAGTTATTTGGGTTTTTGTAGCTATCATATGCTCTGCAGGCAAACTGAAAAAGGCGGATTCCTTAATTTTAACATTTTAGCAAAAAAGCTCACCCATCACTGCTCCAGACACCATTCTGGAAGTAATACAGCTCCATCCTGAAATCATCATTGAGTAATACAGCCCCATCCTGAAATCATCGTGGGATTCACCAGAAGTTATCTTGAGGCCACCCTGGAGCAGTAAATGATCATAACTTTTCCAATGAAGTAATCACACTACCATTACACTAGAGTCATCTCATTTAAATATTTCGCCCTATACACATGCTTCTGGGAGATTTCAGGTGACTTCCCCAGATCTTTAATGAAACAGAGCAGAAGAAGTCATCAGGTGACTTCAGAATGACTCCAGGATGATCTTCCTTTTTGACTTGGGTAAGAAGTTCACAATTAGTGTGGGTCCATAACTTTCATATCAGAACTTTGACACTGCCTATACAAAACAATTTAAAGCTGCCAGTTAAAGTTTATATGGCATATTCACCCGAGCTGGTGAGAAGAGCTGACATGCCGGAATACAGCTCCAGTTCAAGACCACCCCATTTGTGACCAGGAACTTAGGGTGAGCTGCTTAAACTAAAGAGAAGGCTACACCCTTTCCAAGTCCAATCTTTCACAAAGACCACTGCACATGACCCATATGGCAATCGACTTTCGATTGTGCTTATGCATATTAGAGGTCGAGCAACAAAGCAAACCCTTTCATTGTTACTCTATATGTTAATGTTAATCCAATTCTATATAAAAATGCTAAATAAACGTGCATGGAAAATAACATTCCAGAAAAATTATAACAATTAATGCTGCTTATAAAAATAGTGAAAACCTGACTGTTGCACCCTTTACTTGTAAACATGCTCCACTTCCCTTGTCAATGAGCGGCTAATGATTAAAGGGAAAGACACAATATCAAGATGGCCGTTCAATTTAGATGAGAACACCAATCTTCACAGGAAGTAATCAGTGCTGGTACGTATGCAGAAGTACTTTGGCACCCGCTTTACACCCACTGGGTAAATGACATGATGGTCTGTTTGAAAGTAATTGCAAAATGTGATTCGTGGCATACATGATGGTAGAGGCCTTTCTTCCTCTATAGTGCTTACAATACATTTTGACCTAGAGGTGCAAATACTGTATTATAAAAAATTGTAAACATATATATGAGTAATTCATTTTTTTATGGATCCATAACCATAATAGTGTGGCAAGAAAGAGCCTGATGGGGTGGGTTTGCATCTCCTACAGGAATGGGTGGAAGAAAATCAAGAGACACCTCTCTCACAAGTGGTATTTAAGTGGGTTACTCAATGGTGGATCATGCAGTTCTACTGGCATGCCTGGCCAAGAGTGGACTACATTTATATACATGATTTAGAGGTTTCTTATTGATATATTGCTATTGAGGGTCTGTTAGTAATTATACAACAATTATCCCTAAAAACATTTCAATTGTTCGATGGAAAAGGGCATGGGACGTCTCTGAGGACTTGACAATGACTAAAGGTGACTCTTGGGTCCACTCTATCTACTCAAGGCTGTTAATGCCCACCACATTATGTTACACAAGGAAAGAACTGTACAGAAACTGGTTTCGCTTTGCAATGAAAAGTAAAGCTAAATAGAACTACCTTTAAGGGAGAGATAAATTAATAAAAGCAGGAGGAAGTTTGAGAGAGGAAAACGATTAAACAGAGGAGTTAGAAATGCAGGGCACTATACGGAGATGAGAGCGTGGCCTGACTGCCTACCAGTATACCCACAAGACTACAGGTCCCCACTACTGCCGCCACTATATTTTCAATTTAAATCCTGGTGACTTGTTGGAATTCTGGGGTTCGATACGTATCTCATTAAGGCTGATTTCTACTGATGCTGCTGCCATAAAAATGCTGATGCATTTGCCTGCTGGAACCTCTGAAGAGAACTGCTAGATGTGACCAGGTGGGTCGGGGCTTTGCCTGCTACGCAGAGGCAGAAGCCCGCAAACTGCATCTCTCCTTGCTGACGTGTGCTGTGGCGCATGAGACATCTGGGGCTGTATTGCAATAAGTGCACAAAGTGCGCCGGGCGCAAATAATGACAATGCGCCCTATTAGGATGTTTATGCTGCCCCCACGGCAGCCGTGAAACTCGCGCTGCCCTCAGGGCAGTGCATTCATGTGAAAAACACAGAGCAGCTGCTCCGTGTTTTTACAGTGCAAGCGGAACCCACCTGCATTTTTACAGGGGAATAGAGATCCCCTTGCAGGCGAATGCAGTCAGTGACTGCACCCACCTGCAAGGGGATGTCTGGGGGGTCCACGGGACCCCTTTAACCCCTGCAGAGGGCTGCTCTCAGGAGGCACACTGACAGTGCACCACCTTTTAAATGGCGCACTGTCAGTGCGCCTCCTGAGGGCTTCTTTGCCTCTGCGCCCGCGTCCATAATATGGCGCGGGTGCAGAGTCAAAGGAATTCCCTCATTTGCATAGGGCATGCCCCTATGCAAATGAGGGAACATCCTCTGAAGGTAGTGCTGGTGCTTTAAATGCGCCAGCGCTATTGGTATTAGTGAATGGGATGCACAAGTGTCTGCGCCCCCTTCTATAATACCATAGTGCTCTGGGGGCGCAAAAAGCGGGCACAAACACCTGTTCTGCCCCTCGGGCACTTATTGTAATACGGCCCCTGGTGGCTTCATGGAGGAAGCGTCGTCCGAGGATGCTCTGTTGAAGGAGCATGAATGGCCAACAGAGGTGTTGCACATCTCCAGCAAGGGGATGCTCTGCAACATTTTCGAGGTTACTGCAACATTTGAGAGGTTAGAGTCGATGCATGTCTAGATGTTGCTTTATGAAATGAAATAAGTTAAACCACAGTATATTTTTTCTTACCTAAACCTAGGCCCAGTCCCTAAAATTTCCACTGTTTCAGAGGCTCTCAAGGTATATGTAGGCGGGATAACCCCCTCTAAACAGATAGATGTTCTTAAGTCCATTCGTACTCAATTAATAACAATAAAAGCCTATAAAGCTGGCCAGGGACAGAGGCCTACCAGCCAATTGAAATGTGAAGTTTACTGTTCTTTGGGGTGTTTGCTGAGAAAGAAGTAAACTTTTTGTCTGAATATGCCCATTTGCCCTACAAGGCTGCAGTGGTGAAGAGGAAAGACCCGGGAATACTTTAACATGGTTCACAAAAAGTTATACAACACAGTCCATTGTAAGTGCAATACAAGATGACTTAGGTTAGGAGATGAGAAAAAAATGAGGTATATTAAAGCTGTTCACAGAATACTTTAAGAACCTATATGCCTCCAAATTAAAACTAGACGAATCACAGTTGGGCATCTAATTAGATGAGCTTATCCTTGCATGGCTGGATGATGTCCATAGGCAATTAATACTCATGCCAATAGGCCTAAGTGAGATCAAGGTGGCTACTGATGGTCTGGACCAGGGGAAAATGTTTAATTGGGGAAAGTCAAAAATATTTCCATTACCCATACCTACCAATGGAATAGACCCAGACTATGCTGTGGTGATATAAAGATTTTGTCAAATACCTGGGTATTTGGACCCATAAAGTTTGCAATATTGACCTTAATAAAAACTATGGACCCGTTTCACAAAAGTAAACTGAGACGAAAGTTTAACTTTACGACTTTTGGTATTCACAAAGGGCATTTACTACTCGTCAATGCCCTTTGTGAATACCAAAAGTTGAACTTTATGACTTTTGTTATTCACAAAGGACATTTACGAGTAGTAAATGCCCTTTGTGAATACCGAAAGTCGTAAAGTTAGTCTTTTGTCTCATTCTACCTTTGTGAATTGGGCCCTATGTAATTGAAAACTGACAAAACAAGTTGTGAGATGGATATTGCTGCCGCTCTCCATAGCCGACAGGATAGCACTAATTTAAATGATACCATTACCGAACATTTTGATAGATGTTTACAAACACAACAATCCCATTACCCAGAACATTCTTTCTTACACTTTGGTCCATTGGCTCCCATTTGATATGGACGGGTGAGACTCAGCAAATAAAATGGGAAATTATGACACTCCCATTCGAAAGAGGAGTTTTCCCGTGCCTGATTTTGTGTTGTGTTTCTATGTGGAGGGCTCAATTTGCAACACACAGGTACCACTATCCACATGGGTCACCACATCTGGTTATTAAAAGGGAGGAGATTTTGACTGGCATACCGGAAACTATCAGCTGCCAAATGCAACGGACCAAGGTCAGCGATCAAGACTATTGCATGCATAAGTTAGTTATAGCATGAATTGGTTCATAGTTTTTTGCCCATCTTGCCAGTTCGGAAAGGAGTCAGCGATATTCAAATCAGCCTTGGTCCTGTTTCAATAGGAACAGTCCAACTGAAATGTCTGAGCCAAGTCTCCTTTGAACGGGAACACAAGCAACCTCAGAGCGATTTAGGCCTGTATGGGCCTCCGTGGTAGGGTGCAGATTGAGTCCCATGACACAGTGAGTATGGGACCCACAACTGGGCACACCTGTCACACCCAGCACATCACACTGAGGAGTACAAAAATGTGATGAGTGGAATGTTTGAATTCATCTCAGGTACTGATAATTATTTGAGCAGCATTTTAGTCCATTGTTTTTTTGCCCACCATGCCATTTTCAGACTGGATCAGCCATAAACAAATCAGCCTTTGACTTATATCAGTGGGAGAAGTTCAGCCCAAACTGCCATGCAAGAGCCCCTCCAAACAGGAACACAAGCAACCCCAGACTGGTTTTGACCTATGTAGGCCTTCTCCGAGGGGTGCAACTTGAGTCCTGTGAGACAGTAAGTACAGGAAACCACATCTGTGAGTACCTGTCACACCTAGGGCATTGCTTTGAGAAATACAAAAAAGTGATGGAGGGAATGCTTGAATTAATCTCAGCCACTGATAAATACTAAGGGCTGTTTCCCAGACCTTGATTTCTGCAAACTGCGCCACTTCAGACAGGAACCAGCCATACGTAAATTAGCCTAAGTGCTGCTCCAATAGGACCAGTCAAGGCCACAATGCACTTTAAATCACTGAATCACGTTTTGTACACATTAGTAAAATTGCATACATTTGACCTTTCTAGGAGCTGTAGTCGTATCAACTGTAGGGATACTCAAGGGAACATCAAATATGTAGTCACTACTAACCAGAGTGACTATTGGACACAAACATGATCATGCTTTTCTAGAATGATTGAAAATGACAATCTGGCCTCTCTGTTGTTTGTGTTGTTGGGATTTGCCAAGGACATTCCTAAGGCAGTTACATTTGCAGCCTTAGCATTACCTTTAGCTAAGCGAAGCTTTGAGTATTGTTTCTACATTGGTGAATGAAGACTCTGGACTCTTCCTTCAAAAATCTCTCTGACTGAACATACAAGTCGAACAGAGTCTGCGCTTAGATGAATCAGTGAGGGATACCACAGGTTACCAAGGTCATATTACAGAAGAAATCTCTCATTCTAACCAATGGCTACTGATTGGTTAGGAACGAGGAGAACCAACCTAGAATGCTACCCATGAAACCAATGAGGGTCTATGATGTGTAGTAGCCTCTCAGGAGCAATTGTATTGAATGCTGCTGTGAGATGTAGAAGGACAAGAAGACAAATGTCACATCTGCCAAATGAGGACAATGGCAACATATAATTATAGATGTTGAGTATCGGAGGTGTATGCAGCATTGAGGGTGTTTGATTGTAAGGTTAGGTAGAGGTATTGTATCATGTATGTAAGTGAAGTTTGGGGTTTTGAGCAGGGCAAATTAGTTTTTGAATATTGACAGCAACTTTGCCTGAATCAGTATACAGGGCCTGGATCAGCATCAACCCTGACACTGACATTGTAAACAAATTGTAAATGAGTTACCTCATAGAGTTAAACCTGAATCCCTTCTATTTTTCAGGAAATGTGTTGCTTATGACTTCTATATGAATCATTGCGTACTAGAGCTTGAGACGCCAGAGATGGGTATACCTTTTAAATTTATTTAGCATAGTAAGACCTCTTTTGGGAGGCTTCATCTGATGGACCTTTTATATGATACAGACGAACACATACACCGAGTTGAGAACTTCACTATACAAGGCTGCTTGGTAGATGAGACAGGCTGAGTGACAGCAAGTGATCCTGGACCCCAGATGTTACATAAAATGATTAGGAGAGTCATCTGGTGAATAATGTCACAAAAAGGTAAGACAACCCAACCACACGTAATCAAACAACAAGACATTCAGAACACTTATTATTGGTGACTGTTTATGATTTAAGATTGGGTAAGAAGACAAACTTTTTACTTTTCAATAAAAGACCCCTTTAAAGCAGAAGATGGCCCTCAAAGGCTTCTACCTACAACTAGGCACTATCCTCTTGTCTGATGATTTTTTTATGAAAGCACGAATGTCAATGTTACCACCAGTTTTAAATGGATTGGGGAGGTGTATAGAACTTCGATCTGTAGTGGCAACATGAAGATCAGGTAGGGCCTGGCAGATTACCTGCGGATTAGCTCCTTCAATCGAAGTAAAGAGAGAAGCTGGTGAAACCCTTGCTTAGGGAAAGTGGACTATGAACGAACTACAAATGGGGTTATTCTGTTTTCTTTGCCAGGTCGAAAAGCTCTGCAATGTTGAGTTTTATACAAGAGTTACTATTTGCTGAGCAAAAGTGAAAAACTAAAAGAATGGTGTACTACTTGAAATGTGCTAAAATCACTGCATTTGAGTCATGTCTGTTTTAAAGATATTATTTATATCCTGCTCTGCTTACATGAAATGGTAAATAAGCATTGTGTTTCTAAATCCAAATACGAAAATAAATTTAAATCATTTTAAGCGGGGACTGGTGTTGTACAGGCTTGCAGGAGGTGCACTAGGTGAGCGCCACCTAAGAACTTGCGCCCAGTTAGCAGACCAACTCATGGGAGCCTCTTGCAAGGACATGGGGTTGCCAGAGACCCAGAATCATTTTTTTGATGCTACGGCTGCTTTTTTTTTTTACGCAATGCCCTGTTAGCAACACTTTTACAGGGTTATCGTCAATTTTTCACAGCGCCACTTTGTTCAGCATGACTTACCGAAAATGAGATGCAAGTTAGGTGTACCGGCGATAAAATTCCCCAAAAACACACAACAGGATATTTAGAAGGATTTCCCTGTACGTAGCTAAATTAGAAAATCTGCAGCTAAGTCCCATTAGTGATAGTTTTTTACCGCTAGGAATTACCTGATCTTAAAAATGACGCTAACACACTTGGATAATAGGAGAACTCCCCCAATTCATCCTTGGCATGCCCAACGATGCCATGGACCTCCTGCTATTGCAGCTAGGAGCACCAAGGAGACCACCATCACGGCAGTGCTGGAGAAGGGAGCGGATCTAAAGCATCACTCATTCACCTCTTGCAAGCGGAGGTCATAGCCCATTACAGGCTTAAGAGGGAGTCCATTGTCCGCCTCCTGAACCAGATAGTGACTGGGCTGCAGCCCACATCCCAGCGCTGCACCAACATCCCTACACAGACCAAGCTACTCGCTGTCCTCCACATGCTGGCATAAGGACTTTTCAACATACCACCGCCAGAGTGGCAGGAGTATCACAGGCATCCTTTTCCAGGTTCCTCCCCACTGTCTTGGATGCCAACATAAGCCTGACAGCTAACAACAACGTCTCCAAGGGCATATCGTGAGTGTCATAGAGGAAATCTGCACTGCTATTGCCAGTGCAGACACACAATGAATGGATACCAAATACTGTCAAAGCCCCAAGGTGTGTTGCACTTGGCCACACCAGGTCCATTGTAGAAAGGACTTTTGGTATCCTCCGAACCTGTTTTAGGTGCCTGGACATATCTGGCTGTAGACTATTATATTCACCACCCCTGATATGCAAATTCATACTTGTCTCTATACAACACAACCAGTAGCGGCCCGTGGTGGGCGTCCTGCCGGGCGGTGACGAGGGGCGGGGGAGGGGCAGGGTGGGGGGTAGTAAACTACGGAATACGGCGCACAGAGGTAAGTACACAAACAAAGAAATAAAACGAATTTCGTTGCGCGCGCTGCATCGCTGTTGCCGGGCATGCAGCACCAAAACAAAAATGCTATAAATACAGGTCAAATACCACTTTGCGATAATTTCTTAACCGCATTACACGTTAGCGTGAAGTTTTCATAGCGGCAATAAAAAAACTCACAAAGTACATGAGTTGTCAATGGAAATTCAACTCTTAACAGTTTGCAGCACAAAAATTCAAACAAACTACACTGGACTGCCACCTCCAGTCTACAATGCTGCCTGTCGATTCCTTGCCAGTTTCTGCTTAGTTTTGCACTTGGCATCATGCCAGCGCTTCTTGCAGTCCATCACTGTCCTCTTGACTTATGCAATGGAGTTCACCTTGTTGACTATGGACTGCCATATAGTGTTTTTGGTCCCCAGTGACACGTTGGAGGTGACGAAGAGCTGATGTTGATGCTTCGTCACCTCCGCAATCAGGATCTCGTTCACCTCCTGACTGAATCTACGTTTTCTCTTCCTCTTCCACTGGGACTCTGGCTTGACATCCTGGCTGTTGGGGCGGTTGGGTGGGTTGTTGTTCTGTGCTGAACTTGGTCCTGGCTGCTCCATTCTGCATTCAGATATATTTTTTTCCTTAGTGGTGTATTTGTAATCTCTTTTTGCCACTAGATGGTGAAAAGTGACGTTTGGCTGATTAGTAGAGGACGCCACCACCGGCTACACTGAGTGGATGGATACAGCATGCAATAAATTAGCCCCAGAGAAACTATGGACCCCCAACCGCTCTCAGCCATCAGCCCCCTGGTTTTCTGAAGAACTGAGGAAGCAAAAACACGCCTGTAAACGCTTAGAGCGCGCTTGGAGAAGAGGCTATAGTAACGCTGACAAAGAGTCCTATAGGCTGAGCCTTACCCTCTATAAGAAACTACTAGTTAATACTAAACGGACGATTTTAACAGAGCAAATCACTCAGGCAAAATCCTCTTCTAAAGAATAAAACTGACCACGCCCGACAACCCTAAAAATCAGAGCAGTCCTGAACTATGTGAGAACATAGCCACCTTCTTTCAGCAGAAGGTGGGAGCCATCTTTTCCTCATTTAAGCTCTACCAGACAGTGGAGACAGGGGTTTCAGCTGTGCAGGCGTACAGTGCAACCAAGTCACAATCCACTCTAGACAGATTCGCACCATTGGAGGAGCGGGACTCTATTAATCTCCTGGCCCCCATCCGATCGGGTTCACCATATGACCCATGCCCAGTGTCCGTGATCAAACAAGTCCCAGAGCGTATTGGTGCGGCACTCACCCAACTGTTTAATGCCATGTTTGAGTCGGGCCAGTTTCCCAAAAGTTGGAAAATAGCATCCATTCTTCCGCTGCTAAAAAAACTAAATCTTGATCCTAAGGACCCAAACAACTACAGACCAATCTCTTGTCTCCCCCTCCCGGCTAAAATGATCGAAAAAGTAATGAATTCTCAACACAGCACATTCCTCCAAACAAACAATATACTAGACCCAACGCAATATGGATTCAGAACAGAGCACAGCACAGAGCTGGCCTTGATAAAATTCACAGAGGAAATAAGAGAAGCTCTGGACCAAGGAGGTAACGCAGCATTGATTATGTTGGATCTCTCGGCGGCCTTCGACACGGTCCATCATGATGTTTTGATGAACTGTTTATCAGAAGGCGGGGTACAAGGTAATGCCTGAAACCTCCTGAAATCTTTCCTCACAGAAAGAATTCAACCTGTGGACTTAGATAAAGTTCGCTCCAAACCTTTTTCCCTTCCGTGTGGAGTACCACAGGGCTCTTCCCTTAGTCCCACACTTTTTAATGTCTATGTGACACCCCTGGCGGCCTTGATAAGATCTTTTGGGTTCCAGCTGACATCTTACGCAGATGATATGCAAATAGTGCTGTCACTTCGGCCTGGGCAAGAGGCTGAGACAGGAAGAAGATTTCACGACTGCATGAAAGCGGTCAGGTTGAGGATGTCTACGAACTGCTTGAAGCTCAACTCAAGCAAAACGGAGGTCATTATTTTTGGCAACAATACCAACTTCTGGACGCCAGACTGGTGGCCAGAAGAATTGGGGATCCTCCCCGAACCAACTAAGAAAGCAAAGAATCTGGGGATCATAGTTGACAACAAACTTACTTTCGGGGACCAGGTAAATGCGGTTGTCTCAGCTAGCTTTCATCTTCTCAGAATGATAAGGAAGATAAAGTAATTTTTACCGGCAGGTAGTCACAGGACAGTGGTTACTTTACTTATCATGTCGCGGTTGGACTACTGCAACAGTCTATACCTAAATATAAAAAAAAGCACCTAAATAGGCTCCAACTCGTGCAAAATGCGGCAGCCAGATTGCTGACTTGGACACCCAAGTTTGTCTCTGTTAAAAAAGAATTAAAACAGCTACATTGGCTCCCAGTCAAACAACGGATTCAATTCAAAGCCCTCTGCATGGTTTTTAAGGGAAACAACCTTAACAACGCGGTCATCGCATCGCGTTACCTTTACAACGCGGTCGTTACAACAACCGCGTTGTTACATCGCAGTACCATTACAACGCAAGTCGTTACAACGACTTGCTCTAGATGGCGCTCTAAACTAAGGAATAGTATAATTTACTATTCCAACACCTTCCCTATTGTTGCACACACTGGAGTTGGTATAGTAAATTATACTATTCCTAAGTCCAGCACGCCATCTAGAGCAAGTCGTTGTAACGACTTGCGTTGTAATGGTACTGCGATGTAACAACGCGGTCGTTGTAACGACCGCGTTGCAATCACATGCGTTCTAAACGATGTAATGGTATATATTCGGTTTTTAAGGCCCTCCAGGGAGCTGGCCCCGACCATTTGAAACAGCGTTTTCAATGGTACGTTCCCAGAAGGGCCCTCCACTCCCTGGGAGCAAAAGGAGTGATCGTACCCCCAGCCAAAAAAGTCAACTGGGGTGGTAGAAGTTTTATCACAGGTGCCGCAAGGGCCTGGAATGAACTTCCATTCCATCTTAGGAACACCACCGAGCTCATTACTTTCAGGAAAGGATTGAAGACTTGGCTTTTCACCCTATAGGCACCATACACCTCAGCAATCGATAGGCAGTGATCAGCGCCAGGACACCCTAGGGTAACCGTTGCGCTTAAGAAATTAAATTAACATAACATAACATTAGCATGGACTTTTTTGCTGCTATTTGGCCAGCCGTCCCTTTTTTCACGCTAACATGTATTTTTTTATCACCTTGATGCTAGAGTTAGCGTCATTTTTCATGGCTGGTAGCTGATCCTAACGGCATGTAGCGACATATTGTAAATACGTCGCAAACATAGCATTAGGATTTGGCGATCTGCAGCGGTAAAAAGATTGCTGCTAAGCAGCGTGAAAACTGCTTAGCGGCAGTTCTTGTAAATATGCCCCCCAGTGTCCTCCAGGTCTTCCAGGCTGGAGGTGGGGGCATTCAAACACTGTACCTATCTTCTGTATGATGCCTGGTCCACTTCCTGCTGTGGAAGACAGGCTGGTGGGTTGGAACTGCCAGTCTATGCTTCACTGCTCCGTTGTCAGCAGTGTGGCTTTGCGCATGACCTTCGTTGGGAGAAGCAAATTTTTTTGCAATGTGATGCACAGTCCTGGTTTGTGCTTGGTTCAACCAAGTGTTCAATAATGGGTATTGAAGATGAGCACAGATTTATCACTAATTACTTCTTTTTTTTTGTGAAGCTTTATATAGCGAAGCTTTAAATAGCGCTAACTCGACCCGAAGCTATCAGAGCGCTTTCCATGAGCACCAGTTGCGTTACAGACGGGCACATTCATTTTCGGTAGGCACAGGAAGATTAGGTGATTTGCCCAGAATCACAGGATGTTGAGCGTCCCTGCGAGACTCGAACCCGGTTCCGCAGCTTCGAGGTCGTCCACTCTAGCCATTAGGCCACATCCTCATTACTGACATTATACATAGTGATGTTTGCCACAGGATGCAATCCATACATAGTGATGTGTGCCACAGGATTTAATCCTGGTGGGGTTTCTATGAGAAATAAGAGCAGCATAACTATTTACTAACACTTGTTTAAGTAATGGCCAAACGACTGATAAAAGGATCTTATAGAAAAAGTAGAAAAACAGCAGTGACTTTGTAATCATTAATATTTCCCGTCCAAGGTTTGTAGGTCATAGCACGAAATTGTTGTTCTCACAGAATTAAGTACCCTGTGCGTTAAGACAGTTCTTCGTGCACTCACTTTTTACCACCAAATTATGAAATCGGATTTGTGGATGTGGTAATGTGCTGCAAGAATATTTAAGAACATTTGTTGTGGTACATTTTGTTGTGGTTTTGATGTGTTGCGTTGTTTTTGCACTCTTGTGTTTTTGTTCCGCAATAAAGCACTGTGGTTGATAGGAGTAGTGTTGTGTTCAGTTTTGACTGTTTTGTTGTGTTAAGTTTTTGCTGTGTTGTTATTTTTGCTGGTGTTACGTTATTTTGCTGTGCTCTTTCGTACTATGTAATTACTTTAGGGATGCCATCAACTTCTGGTACGTTCGAGCCAAAAGAGGACATTCCTTGAAAGTTACTGTGTCAAAAACCACTTACCACTGTTTAAGGCGCTAAAATATGCTGCTGTTCTAGCTCTTCAATTATTTAATAAATCACTCAGGCCTAAACTGTGGCGGAGACCAGTCCTAAATTAGTATTCCCAGTGCTCACTTTGTGTGACACGACTCACAGAGGTTTGTGGGACTAAAACAAAAAGAAACGATTACTTCTAGGAGGCAGCGCAGTGCTCATATAATTTAGCCTCATTTTTGTATCGTATAAAATACAGGGGCATATTAGCAAGAACCTCGTTAAAATTATCGCCGTTTTAGCGGCAGGAAACTGCCGCTAAAACGGCGATAATGGGCTTGCTAATATGCGTTATAGAATTCCAATAGAAGCCCGGGTTAGATGTCCTGCACATCTAACCTGGGCTTCTATTGGAATTCTATAACGCATATTATCAAGCCCATTATCGCCGTTTTAGCGGCAGTTTCCTGCCGCTAAAACGGCGATAATTTTAACGAGGTTCTTGCTAATATGCCCCACAGTTTCTTTCAAAGCTGTCTGAATAGTGCCTGTGGCCTATTTACCCTCTTCACCAGAGTACTGCTTCAGCAACTTGGATTGTGGCCGGATAATGTAAATAACAGCAGAACCCTCAAGGGGAGATGGGTACATAAGTGCGCTCTTTGGTCTGAAGGTCAAACCGTTATTTCCTTGGTTTCCAGCCCAGTTTTATTCTCGCGCCGCTACTTCAAACACAAGGTGCAAACGTGAAATGAAAGCGATTCTGATTCTTAAAGTCAAATGCAAACAGACGCTTCCGTGCGCGTGAGGAAAGGCGCGCAGAATAGCCAATGGAATATCTCCGAGACCGTTTTAAGACCCTAACCTATGTAACACGCATGTGGCGAAAATGTGTGCTTGTGCGTCATACTTTAACCCTTTCTTTCGAGTACCTGGAAGCAGCCCACCCACTTTCCCATTCGCCGGAAGGCAGGGTGTTATTTTACGGCTTTGTCAATTTTGCTGCGTCCTGAGGATGAGATTAACGGACCGGTTAGGAATGTAGCCATGGAGCTATATATATGTATAATTTAAATGATTGTAAAATGTGGAAGTTGATTGAAATAGCTCGGTGAGTTACTGCACTTATCAAAACTCTCGTTCAACATGTAAATCCCAGGGTTGAATTCACCCAGGGTCAATTAAGCTGTTCATTTGTCAAGGTCAACAAAATGAATCATATTCAGATTTTCCTTTATGGAAATTAAGGAAAATTATGTCAAATTATGCGTTACGCGAAATGCCAATCTGGGATTTTGGTCCATTTTTTATCACGAAATGTAACCTCACACCCATTTTAAATGCAAGTACCAAAGAAATAGCGTAACATCGCACATGCCACTAAACAACAGCCACTCGAAGTGATTCATTCACATTGTTTCCGTTCTCCTGGGATAGGATGTTTGCACAACTTGCCATAATAACCTAATTTCAGGCATTTCGTATAACAACCAGAACAGGAAATGCTGGACAATATGTATAATTATGCTGGCGTAAACCACATTTCAGCTTAATATTTACGCATTACATCAATTTCAAGTCAAGTCAAAGAAATACTTTATTTCGGCCTATAAGACCTTAAAAGCAAAGATAAAACAATTACAAGTTCATTAAAATTTATCAATATAACATTATTTATATGCTAATAAGAAAGATAAAAACATCTAAAAAGTGAGCAAAATTTGCAATATCGAATAGCTTAATAAACATTAGGTATCTCAATCATAAAATACAAAATCAAATGTAGTAAAAGGTAAAACTAAAAAAAACGATGTCCTAAATTTTAAGAGATGCAAAGAGTGGGCAATTTAAACTTGATCTTTCTTTAAGACTACGCGGCGAGCGCACCACATTGAGAACAAATAACGGGCAACAGAGTATACAATTGGCATGCCAGTATCATATTTCAGGATTCTATAGGCCTGTAGGCAGTGGGAAGTTCCAAGGTTTCTACAAAGCTGTCGTAACCAACGAGCCCTTATAGCCTTGTAGGTGGGGCAGAAAAACAACACATGCAGGTCGGTCTCCGTACAGTTTATACAAGACGGACAATCTTTCGTCGGACTACCCCCACTTGTAGGTAACAGCACGTAAGGGGAGTACGCCATGCCTGAACTGCATGTAGAGTTTTTTTTAGCTAGGGACGGCTGTATGTCATCAATGCTAGATTCTAGGAGATATTGAAATTTGACGTCTAGAAAAGATGTAGTAAGTGTACCTATCCTATGCCCCCTCTGGAGTAAGTTGAGATGGTGATCCTTGAAATTTTTTATCAGGACCTTTCTCGATGTTACCAAAGAACTTTCTTCCGGGCGATCCCATAGGTCTCCCATTCCAATGGCTACAAAAGAGTTCTTAATATAGGTGAGCCAAGGAATTTTACTTGCCCCCCTGATATTGGCCACCTCCCTCAACTCCTCCTTGTACATGGAGAGCTCTGGGGTGCTCCGTAGGCGGCGCCAGTAAAGTAAGGGTCTGAGCGCAACCTCCTGTGCCATTGGGCTGACACCCAGATCCATTCGGAGCGGAGTTAAAGGGGTGCTATTGGGAAGACCCACCAACTGTCTAAGGAATGAGTTTTCGATCCTTACAAGTTGTTCGGTTGGCCTATGTCCCCATAGTTCAGCTCCATACATGGCAGCCCCTCTAACTTGGGACTTATAAATTTCCAACACCGGCCCCAGCATCTTGTGTACACACTTCCTCTGTTGTTTCGCAAGGCCCCCTGATGTTTGCGTCAACTTTAGACTGACCTTCCTGATTTGATCACCCCACTCCATTTTCTCGTTGATGGTTAAGCCCAAATAGTCACAGGCAGGGACTTTCTCTAGAAATTCCCCGGCAAGTTGTGGATTAGGACGCTTTGAGTGGCCTGCATTGAACACCATATATTTTGTTTTCTGGGTGTTTATTTCCAGGCCCCTGTTCTTGCAAAATAGATAAAAGATATCCAGAGCCCTTTGAATACCCATCGGTGATTTTGACAGCAGGAGGGTATCATCTGCGAACATCAAGGCAGATACCTTGCGGCCCGCTAGTTTAGGCGCATCTATGTCCCCTCCCGCTGCCAATTCTCCCACTAGACCATTTATAAAGAGACAAAAGAGGGTTGGGGCTAAAACACACCCCTGTCTCACCCCTCTCTCTATGGGTATACAATCAGTGAGATCTCCATTCTTCCCATATTTAATTTGGGCATAATTGTTCACATGCAATCTTTTCAGGATCTCGCACAGATACGGAGGCGCCCCTAGGTCAGATAGGATAGCCCATAGTTTTTCTCTAGGGACTAAATCGAAGGCCGATTTCAAGTCCACAAAGATCATATAGAGACTGCCACCCTCCAAGGTTACTGTTTTCCAGTGCAATAATTGCAATCTGAAAACTTGATCGATTGTGGACATTTTTGTGCGGAAACCGGCCTGATAGGGGGTAAGAATGGAAAACTCCTCCATCCAGTTCTGCAAACGGTCCAGGAGCACTCGAGCAAAGATTTTTGTGCAACATCAATAAGGCTAATGGGCCGATAGTTTGCAGGATGGAGGGGTGAACCCTTCTTAAATATGGGGATGATTTCAGCCCCTAGCCATGTTGTTGGGATCTCCATTCCCTGTAGTATAGCGTTAAAAATACTCCAGAGGTAGGGAGCCCAAACGCTGGGTTCATTTCGATAAAGATCCCCGGGGATCTTATCTAACCCCGGGGCCTTGGCAGGTATTACTCGGGCAATTGCGGCCGTAACCTCTTTTAGAGAAATTTCTGGAGTTTCCAAGCCGGCTAGATGTATAAGGGGGGTGGGGGTTTCGGCTTGGTCAGGAGTACCCTCTACATTGGAGTAAAGTGACTGAAAATGTACCCTCCAGACCTCAGCTCCCAAGTTTGGTTCGAAAGCGTGTTTGTCCTCCTTTGTATCTGAGCTTATTAATTTCCAAAAGGTCCTCATGTCCCTCCTGTCTAGAGCGTGTCTCAAGCTATCCCACTTTTCTATTTCCCACTCCTTTTTAGCTTGTTTGATTGCATATTTATATAGTATCCTGTTTCCCTTAATCGCCAACTTATCATTACTTTTAATAGCTTTGAGCAAGTTTGTCTTAGCCTTTCGGCATTTACCATTGTACCAGGGATGTCTGGGACCACTGCCTACCTTTACTTGTATTGTTTTTACAAAGCTATCCATCAGAGCCGCCACTAATCCTTGGTGATTTTCTGCTATTTTACTAAGTGGGCGAACAGGATCACTGGACTCGCTTAATTGGATTGCAACCTCTAAATAGGGCAAGATTATTTGGTAGAGTGAGGATAATCTATATTGGGATTCACATAGGGTGCCCCATCTTACTCTTCTCCTGCAACTGGTTAGGATTGGCCCTGGTGTTTTCAACAGGTGATCCTTGGAGGCTTCTACAATGTATGGAGAGACCAATTCTAGGATCAGAGCGTTGTGATCACTGTCGAATCTAGGGACAATCTTAAAGTTGACCATCCGTTGCCAAGATTTAGAATTCACCATAATGTAGTCTAGGATCGAAGGGGAGCCCAACCTGTTATAAGTGAAATTTGCCGGACTATCAGAGTTGGAACGTCCATTGCACGCCCTAAGCGAATATTTCAGAGTGAGGGTGTTCAACTGAACAATTAGTGGTGTCCTTGCCCGTACTGGCTGGGCGTTGGCCACTGGAATAGCCCAATGCAGGTCCTCCGCGTTTAGTTCGTCAGCCTCTAGGTCCTTCAGTGGTTCATACTGACAATTAAAATCACCAGCCAGAATCACTATGTCATTATCAATGACTGTGGATATGAATGATGATAGTTTGTCAAGGGTAGGAGACTCTTGCCCGTAACCAGTTGGCCGTGAGTATACATTAATAAGCACTAACCTAGGGCCAGTTGGAGAACTCAGAATAACACAGAGAATGTCGCTAGATGAAGTCTCCACCTGCTTCACTGTGCAGCCCAGATGTGTAGCAACCCAAGTAATAAGTCTCCCAGATGGTCTGCCCTTCCCCCCTG
Source organism: Calotriton arnoldi (assembly GCA_963921515.1). Classification (NCBI taxonomy): domain Eukaryota; kingdom Metazoa; phylum Chordata; class Amphibia; order Caudata; family Salamandridae; genus Calotriton; species Calotriton arnoldi. The sequence goes on along the minus strand of CAWUFW010015400.1, from coordinate 217,514 downwards.
ATGTAGCGGGTATGCTGTAAGTTACGTAGCCAGGTCTATGAGTTGTCACCCTGATACAAGTTTCCTGCAGCATGCATATATCTGAGTCTTGGATGAAGGCCCCCCACTCTGGGTTGTCTATTTTGGAGCAGAGACCTGCCACATTCCAAGATAATATTTTAAGCTTCGATGAGAGGTTTATACGGTTGCTATGGATTTCAGACTCCCCAACAAATGGCCTGTGGCCATTCCTGACTGAGGACTGGTGAGCCTCTACAGTTGTTGGATGTGGATTCACCAGCTGTTGGACATTATAGATCTCTGAACGTTGCTCTTTGGGTTTATTGAGAGGAGGTTTACCCGTTGTCACGTTCCTTTCACCGCTTCTGTCTCCCCTACCCTCTGCTGGTCCTTGCATATGAAGCATAGAAGTGTCAATGCCTCTAGTTACTGCCCTTCTCTCATGTGGCTCATCTTTAGATGTTTCCAGTCAATCTATGTCCTCCATAGTACTAAGGGCCGCAAAGTAGTTGTTCACTGGGATGTTATATCTAGATTGGTTCCAACCTTCACCACCATCCATTCTAGATGGCAACTGCTTATGGCTAGGAGGCTTGTAGAAGAACCCCAATGGTAAAATGTGAATCCCTGTTTGCTCAACTGTCCGATTCCCCACCCTATCCAGTAATGTTTGAACAAGGTTGGGCAACCCAAATGATAGCACCACACAGTCACCCCCTAGCAGCTTCTTAGAACTGCCTAACCAACCAACCCGTCTGACCATTTTAAATTCAGTAAAGAGTGGGGAAGAGAGTCCAGATCTCGAGATTAACAGGGACAGTGCTTTATTTTTAAGAGAAGACCAGTGTTCCTTGGTGCCATCGGGCAGCGTGGGGACATTGGCTAGCACTATCGTATAGGGTGTTGCTTCCGGTGGAAGATGTAGGATGTTTGTGTCGGATATACCTCTTAGTTTGTGAAATACTTTATCTTGTCCTCTTTGCTTTGATAATGCCCCTTTGTTTCCATCTCTAGGTCTACCAACTAAAGGTTCATTTTGTATATTTAGTAAGCGTTCCTGGATGGAACTTTTAGCCTGTGGCTTATGATACACAGTAGACGGGCCTGCCTGGGACTGGGTCTGTCTCATGTGCAGGGGAGCTAATTGTGATGCAGTCGAGGGTCCAGGGTTTGGGGGTCCTGTTTGTATGAACAAAGGCCTATCGTCCCCAGTTTTTTGTGTGTCCTTTGTAACACAATAACAGTGGCAAGGATTAGTCAATGGGGGCTGGCTAATGTGCGACCCTGGCTGGCTCGACAGAGGCTGCTGCATCCGTTCGAGTTTTTCAATACTCACTTCAATACGATTTAATTTTTGAAGTAAGGGTTCTAATAGGGTGGTAACCAGCCCTCCGATTTTTTCCCAGTACTCACTACTTTTGGTGCCTTGGAAGGAGGTTGTGAGACTTGTGGGGGGTGCTATATTAGCGGCATTAATTACGGAAGGAGGCCCCTCAGCCACTTCCTCCATCTCCTCCCTCGTGGATTTGTTTTTACGCCCTCTCTTTGATGCTGGGAGAATAAGTTTGGTTTGGCCCTACTCCTTTCTTTTCCTGGGCTGGGTAGGGGAACTTATCCTCTGATTAGACTTGCTCTTCTGTCCCCTAGTGTTTATTTTAGTTTTAACGCTGACATCCCTCGACATTACACTGTCATTTCCTTCAATGGTGTTGCTAGTCGCTATCCTGTTAGGGGAAGTGCTCTCTTGGCAATCAATGATATTAAAAGCCTCTAACGTATCGAGCTGCCCTTGGGGGAGTTTTGGTTCCAGAGACAATCTACGCTCTGTTAGCACGATTTCGTGGATAAGGGCTGACTCGGCACGTATCAGAAAAGCATCAAGAGTCCCCACCACACCTTGTCCTGTAAGGGATTTTCTTTTATTCATTTTGAAAGACTATCGATATGCCTAATTTAAAATGTTATATGACAGCCTATATGACAGCCTATACCAAATGGATAGACAGCAGTCGAACAAATTGTTTCAATAGACCCAAAAAGATCCCAAAAAGAACCCTTAACCCACAGACACTTGCCCCTCCAAAAGCAAACAAAGACAGAGTTTATAACTTTCGGGCTCAAAATGTTAATAATGTGACCCTGCCCGGCCCGACCTCTTACAGTTATCTTGCAGTCTCTGACGGGCACGGTCGGCGCTGCAAAGGTCCTGTTATTGTTAATGTTTTGAAGCGCCTTCCTGACGGCGCCACTAGGGCTGTTGGGACTTGCAGTCTTTTCAGCAGCCTCCCCCATGAAATGCCCGAAATGCCCGAAATGCCCGATGAGAATGCCCAATAACTCCGATGGCGTGGGCAGCAACGATGGCGGCAGAAAGAAGCAAAGCCGCAAGTTAAAAAAAAAATAATAATAATAAGAGAGATTTTTTAGGAAAAAAGAACGTTTTCAAGAAAAAAAGCCAGAATCTGGGAGCAGCTGAGGACAAGCTGTACTAAGAGCTATCACGCCCCTGCCCGGGCGTTTGCGTCCATCGGAGGCCGGGGTCAAATGTCAGGGTGAGCAAACTTTGGCTCGGGCTCTGGCTCTGGCTCTGGCTCGAGAGACTCTGGGAGGCTCCGGTCGAAAGGCTTGGGAGGCGGGGAGCCCGGAGTATGAACCAAACCCGGTCACCACCTTCAACCACGTTCCCCCTCAGAGTCCACAGCTCGTTACCTCCGGCACGCCGTTTCAGGCATCGCGGCTCCGTCTGGCTCCGTCAGCTGGGATTATCCGGATTGCCTGTGTGTTCCTTCAGGTGCTCAGGATGCGAACTTGGCGACTCCTGGATTCTATCTTTTTGAATCAAAAGTTGCTGAAATGTGGCAGCATCCGCCGTCGTCGTCACCGCTGTCCAGGACAACTATCGTAACCGGTGCCCCAAGACGACTTATGCTGGGAATGAACAGCGTTGTTTTCGCTCCCTCTGCGCTTGTTTCGCGTCCGGTTGCAGTTTATGCAGTGATGGTCACAGAGTAGTGTGGAGTGGAAGTATGCCCCCCCGGGAAGAGATGACAATTTCGAATTTGAGATAAAGGGTGACTAAGTGATTTGGCAAGAGTCACGTGATTTTTGGCAACGAGACAACATTCTCATTAGAATTATTGGTGTGAAAAAGCTTTCTCCATGTGGGTTTTAAGATTAAGACTTTCATGCCCCTTTTAAGTTATTTTGAAAAAAATCACCAACATCCATCTGATTCTAAAGTTGTGGTTTTAAGGTTTTAAGATTAATTCGCGAGAAAATGACACTTATTTTCACTGTCCACTAGCAGTTGTGAGGAAATATTGGTTGATTATGGGGGGGGACCTCAATGTAGGAAAGGTGGAAAAAGTGGTGTGCCAAGGGTAGGCCAATAATTGGCTCTATGAGGGCTTTGACAGCAGAATAAAAAATTTGCAAATCCCTATCTAGAACCCAGGTCTCTGGGATGAAAGATACAGAACATTCTCTTCTCGAATAAACTTTTCCATCTTCCAAGCACCTTGAATTTGACCTCCAAGTACAGTTCCTAAGTTCAGACCAGTAACTCCAGTCATGACCTATCCATAAGATATTTGCTACTTTGGGTCCAAACTTTGGACAATATGTGGGAAGCATAGTTACCAGTAAGTGACAACCGTGAGGGATGCTTTAGGAGAGATAATCAGTCTGAGTATGAATGCTAAGAAGTAGCTATAGGGGTAGTTTAAGAAAGTAAAGGAGCTATAAAAGTGAGACTATTCAGTCTGAGAGGAGAGAGTGTCACCATGAGGAGAATGCAATGAAATATTGGCTACTAGTAAATATTTGTAATGCGTCTTCTAATAATAACAAGATGCTAAAATGACGACCAACATCTCTGTTTTTAGTTTGAACCATGTTTGATTAAAGGGAGTTAACATGGATGAGGAGAACAGCTGTCCACGTTCTTTCAGCAAAATTCTCGTATGGAGCCTAGCCTCTGCACCCAGTAGTCTGATTAATCTAGAGATAGCCGGTTTAGAGGTAGTCTCATTTTTAGGTAGAGCACGAACCACCATCACCTGCCAAAAATCAGAAACGATCCTGGACTTTATACAATGAATGTAAAGATGTTGGAGGATGTCTGCCCAAAATTCAGTATGTCATTTTAGCCAGGTGCACCATTAGATCTGCTGCTCTTGATTACCTTGTTAAGTTGTACAATTTTGCATAGCAGATCAATGCTTTTTTATTTCCAGGCAAAACAGGGGGATATGAATGGCCTTTATCAGGCTTTTGATTCAACGCCTTGTTTTCATGTTTTGGGTTTAATCCATTACTCTGAGCGCCTTGGAAACCCACTCTTTGGTCAATGGAAACTCAGCTTTAACATTGAACTTGTAGCCATTACAAGTGATGATAGCCATTCTGAGGTCTTAATGCCTGTGTCCGAGTTATCGCCACCTTAAGGCATCAAAAGTGGAGATAGATTTAACGCCCCATTCACAAGCGTGTGCAAACTGCAGACATCGCCAGTATTCCCGCGATAACTGCCGCAAATTTTACCCCCACGGGTGACACCACCAACTAACCCTAATGAGATGCAGAGTAGGCGTTCCTGTGCAAAAACACACGAAAACACCACTACACCACTTTCACAATGAACTGCCAGATCTGCGATGCAAACCAAAAACAGGCGATAAGCCGCAGTAGCAGCAGGGATTTAACAGCTGCCTTCTGCTGGTGTTAAGCAGGACGACTACTTGCAGTACGAAAGGGAGCCCAGCCCAGAGCCACATCGGAAGACCCACAGATGCCATGGAGCCAATGATCATGCAGCTCGGAGACCCAAGAGGGTCACAACACCCACCGACACCACTCCCAGGCCCCCCCCCAGACCACCCCCAGACAAACACATACCGTGCATGACACAAGAGCCACAAAAAGCGCATGATGTCGCACAATGACAAAAAGAAACACATGTGTGGTCAGAAGAACGAGAAACAGTCACTCATCATTGAAGTAACAACCAAAAACTTTATTGAAATACAACACAAAACACCAATGCGGAAGACTCCCGTCGGGTCCGTCCGGGACAATCTTGATGTCACAACCTGGAAAATAAAGCACAAAATCAGAACGTGTGTCATGCGCACATCAAAGGAGCGAGACACAGAGAAAGAGAGAAGGAAAGAAAGGCAGAGAAAGAAAGAAAGGGAGAGGGAGAAGGAGAGAGAGAAAGGAAGAGAGGGAGAGAGAGAGAGAGAGAAAGAGAGAAGGAAAGGAAGGCAGAGAGAGAGAGCGAGAGAAGGAAAGGAAGGGAGAGAGAGAGAGAGAGGGAGGGACACTGCCGCCCCGCGCACCCAGGCACCACTGCTCACCTGCTGCCACCGGTGTGTCTCCAACCACGTGCCGGTATACACTGCAAGCCACCAGGTCTGCAATCTGTAATCGAGGCCAGAGTCAATCATGGCAGAGTCCATCTCACTGCACACGGCAACAACACCTGTCCGTCCCTGCGCACACATGCAGCCGCACCCTACCCCCTCCCGCCGGCCAGCACTGGCTGTCCGCCCTTGCGCACCCAGGTCCCACTGCTCACCTGCCGCCAACGGTGTGTCCACCAGTGGGCACACCACGTGCCCGTGCAAGCTCCAGGCCCCGGTCCCGCCACCATGGCATGCCCCACATCATGCGGACCCGCACCGCGGCCCAGCAGGTCCAACACATGATGCTGAGTCCTGAGGCATCAATTGCAGAGACCACATCAGTGCACACGTCATCATCACAGGCTGCACACCCGCTCAGCTATTTTGGTGCCACTAACCCTGTGCAACCCCAGTCAGCGCCACGTGGTGGTAGGCCCGTGACGGCCGCAAGGCTTCGGGTGCCATTAACCCTGTGCAACCCCAGTCAGCGCCACGTGGTGGTAGGCCTGTGACGGCTGCATGGCTTCGGGTGCCACTAACCCCGTGCGCAACAACTCATGGGCCCTTTATGATTGAGAATCGTGGAACGTCCATCATCCAGTCACCTCCGGCAGTGGGGAATGTGACGTTGTCGGCCCCTTATATTGGCGGGGTCACATGGCCTGTGACGCCTGTGCCGGATGGGTGTGGTGTGTGTGCAAACCTGCCCTCAGGGAGTGGCAGTGACATGCTGACAACTAGACCAGTGACCTGCAGACCACTAGCGTGTAAACCTGCGACATGTAGCTATGTGGCCCCCCCCCCTCGGAGCGTAAGCGGAGTGGTCTGGCCTGGCATACGCCGGACCAGCACAGGGCTTGCAACAATGACTCTGAGCGTGGTTCAGTCCATGTCCGGACAAGGAAGTGACTAATGCATGTGTCCCGGTTGTAGTGTCTACGGCACCCGGAACACAATCGGCAATGTAGCACACTGTGACTGGAATCCCACTAGATGAGCATCATTGACGTTAGGGGGAATCACTGACCCTACATTCATCCACACATTCATACTTGAATGATGAAAGACATGACACAGCAGTGCGTTTCTGAATGTTTAATGCACATCCAGTGGAGTTTTGCTGCTGGAGCAGTACAGGGCCATGCCAACCCCACTTCACGATATGGGCCCGTGGAGGGCCAGCCAGAGTCCATCGGGGAATGACAAGTACAACGGAAGAGGAAGAGTACAGTCCGCAGTCTGGTCGCCGTGTCATTGGTCACCAAACAGGATATGGCAGTCCATGTCGCGGTCCAAGGTGAGTGCACCAGAGTGTATCGGGGGTCAGTGGAAGGTCATGGGGCCAAGTGCGGCACAAAGCAGCAACAGGCCAGGTGGCAGAAATGAATACTAGTCCCTCCTTCTGATCTCAATCCCATCCACGTCCTCGTCCTCGGATGTGTGCTCTGCCTCACCTGTGGGTGGTGCAGTTCCGGCTGCAGCACTGTGTGCCACTGACACATCAGGGGCCGGAGGTGGATTGTCGGCCGCACTGTGTGGCAGTGACGCATCAGGTGCCAGAGTGGAAATGCCTGCCGCACTGTGAGGCACTGACACACCAGGGGGCGGAGATGTGGATGGTGTAGGAGCAGCAGCATTCATCTGCGCCATGCCTTGTGGCAGGAATGCCATGATGAGGACCTGCAGGGCATGGTAGATCCCAGCTACATTTTGCTGATGTGCAGCGGTGGCTGCCATCCTTTCCGCCTCCATCCGCACCATGTCCTCCATGAGCCTCCACATGTGTGCCAGCTCACGGCTGAGATCGCTGGAGCCACTCTGAGCGGACAGGTGTTCTTGTCTCCTAGTCATGACTCCAGCGATGTCAGCCAGGGCTCATTGGAGACCATGGAGACGCCTTGGGTGTCCGTTAGGGACTGGAGGTGGTCCCTGATGGGACTTAGACACCTATGGATGGCGTCGAGTTTGGTAGCCATGAGGTCGAACCCCACCCGCACCTGCTCAGCCATCTCCCTCTGGCCCTCCAACACACGGCGTTGGAAGGCCATGTGTTGTTCGTGGGGGTCCTGGGAGACAGCCGGGGTTGTGGGTGCCTCCTGCTGGGTGGTTTGTGGAGTGGGTGGGGTCTCTTCGATGCAGCTGGCCTGCCCTGATCCTGGAGGTGATTGGCGGATGAGTTCAATGATGTCTTGGAGGGCTTCAGTGTCGATGCTGGGGGTGTGCGCCTCATCATCAGTGAAGAGTGGCTGGGACTGCTCTGCAGGAGGTGTTGACGGTGCCTCTGCAATGTGAAGGGGAGATGCTGTATTACAATGTGTCCACATGTATGTAGCCGCATGGTACATGTTCACATTCAGACAGCATGGCAATGTACATTGTGACAGTCTGTAGATCAGGGCCATGATCCAGAGTCATTGTGGGTGTGCACTGTGCTCTGCTTGATTGTGCATGTGTGCCATTGTGGCTATCTCCCCCATCCCCCCAGTACCTGGTGGTTACTCACCCTGTTGCTGTTGTGTTGTGTCATGTCGAGCAGTGTCCGCTCCCCCAACTCCTGCCACGGTCTCCACACTGATGACTGTTGACACCAGCTCCTCCATGTCATCCAGCTCCAGCTGTGGCGCTGGGCTCCCACCTCCAGTCTGCATTGCTGCCTTCTGGTTGCCTGCGAGTTTCTCCTTGGTTTTGCGCTTGATGTCAATCCATCGCCTCTTGACCTCGTCCATTGACCTCTTGTGCTCTCCGACGGCATTCACCTTGTCCACGATGGACCGCCATATTCCATTTTTGGTGCCCAATGACACGTTGGAGGTGACGAACAGTTCTTGATGGTGTTCCATCACCTCCGTGACCAGGATCCTATTCTCCTGCGGACCGAACCGCCTCTTCCTCTTCTTCTTGTCCTTGCCCTTCCCTGTCCCCGAGGTCCTAGGCTGGTCGTCCGGGGTGCTTGTGGGCTTCCGCTCGTCCTCTGCGCCTGCTACAGATGCCTCCATGGTGCTTGGGTGTTGGTTATTTTGTGTTTGTGTGTTTTTTCTACTTTTGTAGTGATTTTCCCGCCTGCCGTGTGTGTGTATTGCAGGCCTGGCGCTGCTTATCGCTGATTTCCTCATCGCGGTTTGGCCCATCGCATGTTTTTTTGCGTTGGGGTTTGGGTTTTTATCACCGTCGCGGTTGTTGTATCGCGGACATTGTCCGCGTTTTCGGGAGACTATCGCATGGTACCGCCGTGTTGTGGATTCCACGTTAACACAGGGCTATTTTCCCGCGATAGACTGCGATGTGTGAAGTTGCGTTAACATTTTTTGGAGATGTTTAGCGCACGTTCTTGTGAATATACCCCAAAGTTTCTTTGGTGATTAAGTTAGCACAATAAATCAAAGTACAAGCATATAAATACAATATGATGTGCGGAGTATGAAAGATCTTAGTAAGCTCTAGAAAATAGTTATAGAATAGAAGGATAAAAAGGAAGAAAGAGGGAAAAAGAAAAGAGAAAAGCAACATGATCGTATCTTATCAGAAAGTAGTTACAAATGTATAGTATCATTGTTAAAACATAAGCATCAAAGTGTGATAAGAAACAGCAGATTATATCAATTATCCATATTGGTGATATAAAAAGTCATGGAGGTTTAGGTACCGCTTCATTCCGAGAGTTATGTAAGCAGGGACTTTTTGCCAAAAAATCCAGCAAATTTATCACAGGTAACCAAAGAAGATCTCTTTTGATAGCAAGAACAATTAGATAGAAGTATGCTCTGTTAACTCTGTGATTATAGCAGACACCATACCACCAAGCTTGAAAAGATATATTAGCAGAATCTTTCCATACTTTGGTAATCTGCTGAAATGCAACTGCAAGAAGTAAATCAAGTACAGGAACATTATCTGAGTGGAAGGGCCAGTCCTCTGAAATACTCCCCAGAAAAATATTGGTGAAAGTAAAGGGTACATGTGTGTGGAAGATATCATTTATCTGTTTCCAGACCTGTAACCAAAATTGATGAGTAGGGAGACATTCGAATAACACATGTCTAAGGTCAGATAAAGTATTATTGCAGGACCAACAGGAGGGGGGAGTGTAGAGTTAATTTTATTTAGAGTGGAGGGAGTGATCAAGAGTCTGTTGTAAATAAAAAATAATGTTTGGATGGTGTTAGCTGCTCTAGAGGATTTCCGCATTTTAATCCAAATGTTGTTCCATATGGGAATTGAAAAAGAAGTCTGTAGGTCAGATTCCTGTTGCAGTTCCACAGTTGTTTTGTTTCGGTCATCTGGGGGAGTGGTTAGATTATTATATATTTGGGATGCTGAGGGAGAATTGCACAATAGAAGGGCTATGCTAGGAACCTGAGGAGTTGAGGTAAGATTATGCGAGAGTTGATCGTATGTTGATTGGATCACAGAGATTAATGACATATATTTAGCTTGATACGAGGGAGAAAATGAAAAGCGTGCTTGAGATAGTGTAAAAGGAAGACAAGAATCCTTATGAAAAAGTTGATAAATGCACCTGAGCCCCAGTGGCGGCTCGCCGAGGGAGTGCTGAGGGGCGGTGGGCGGGGCGGGGGAGGGGCAGGGTAGGGGGTAGTGGATTCAGACATACGACGGACAGAACTCAGAGGGAGTTCTGTCCGTCGTAAGTCCGTGTCCACCACCCCCCACCCTGCCCCTCCCCCGCCCCGCCTCACTGCCCCGCAGCACTCCTCGGCGAGCCGCCACTGCTGAGCCCTTTTCCTTGTCAGGCTTTCCAAAAATGGGTTTATTATTTTTTTTAATATGTTTATTATGCCAAATTGATAAATGTAGAAATTGCTCTGTAGAATTCTGATGGCAGTTAAAAATTGGTTGGATAAATTTACATGCATTTTTTATTATGGAGCGAGATAAGGATAAAGATTTGTGAGTAAAGGATAAGAATTCTCAAAAATGAAAGGTGTGAAGAATTTTTTTTTCAATATCTACCCACAGAAGAAGGATTATGGAGTTGTCTTCAATCAGCAAAAAGGATGCTTGTTTAAGAAAAATGCCATATGGTACGAGCAAAAAATGAACACCCCCATATGCTTAGGATATTTACGTTTTTGAAGGGGCATGCAAACATTTTTGTTATTCCTTAAAAACTTGAATAAAATAGAGTATATTTTTTTAAATGAAAACTGGGAATATTTATGGGGATATTAGAAAGATAAAACAATATTATGGGGACTATATTCATCTTTATCGTATCTAAGTGACCCCACCAAGATAAGAACAAAGGATTCCACCTAGAATTAAGAGCTGTTAGTGTTGCATGGACCTCTTCAGGTTGAGGGATATAGGGTCTTTTATTGAAGCATTAAACCATAGTCCAAGATATTTGATTTTATCTGTATTCCAATGAAACGAAGAAGAAGTGAAGTCCACATGAAAACATAGCTTATTCAAAGGGAGAATTTCACACTTATCAGCATTTAATTTATATCCTGAGATGGGAGCAAAGTTTGCGACTTCATTCAAGAAGACTGGCAATGAGGATTGTGGCTGTGAGAAGAAGAGCAGAATAAACTGAAAATTTTGACTGTTTGTCCCCGTATTGGAAACCCTTAATTTCTGAGTTTAAACACATTTTCTCTAAAAAGGGCTCTAGAGCAACAACAAATAATAAGGGAAAAAGGGAGCATCCGTGCTGAACACCTTGACGAAGTGCAAAAGATGGAGAAATAAGGTCATTAACTATAATGGATGCTTTGGGAGAAGAATATACCAGGGAGATTAAATTAATAAATTTAGCACCAAAGCCGAGCCAAGAAGGAGTAGAAAAATAAAGGGCCAGCTAACTCTGTCATGCGCCTTTTCGGCATCCAAAGAAATAGCCGCTAAAGAATATTTATGCGATTTGGATTTACTTAAAACATTGAAAAATAATCTGGTGTTGTCAAAATATGTCTACCTTTAATAAAGTCAGATTGTTCCCTTCCTATTAACTTAGGTAATGCAGGGAGGACATGGGAACAGTCCAGTAATAGAATGCTTATTTCCGGTCCAGGGAGGACCTGGCCTGGCAGTTCAGCCTGGACTGTTCCCTTGAGGAACAGGGTCAAGACTGATTAGCATATGGCTGGGTCCAAACTGGGGTGGCATAGTGAGCAAAAGAACGATGGATTAAACCCAGATCTGTGACTGGGAGTGAGTTGTTGAAAAGTTTCCACCATCTTGTTGTGTTTGCTATTTTTGCCCTAAGTGGCCAAGGGTATGCCCAGACATGGGTCCCTTGCTTACTGTGCCACTGGATTCAAGGTAACCTGGCTTATGATGTTTGAAATCCTGAAGCCGGTCCTAGGATGCTTGTTTCCGGTTACGGGAGGTCCAGGCCTGGCAGCTCGGGCAGGATTGTTCCCATGAGGAACAGGGTCAAGACTGATTTGCATATTGCTGGGTCCAAACTGGGGTGGCATAGTGAGCAAAAGAACAATGGATTTAAACCCAGATCTGTGACTGGGGGTGAGTTGTTGATAAGTTTCAGCACTCTGTCTATCATCTTGTTGTGTTTGCTAATTAGAAAAGCGATGACTAGAAGAATATTAGCAAAACTCAGAAAACCATACATCAAGTAACCGTAAGCTTTGAGGTGTCCATTGCCTCTCCTCTGCAATTAGCAATGCATTTTTGCAGTAAGGAGGGGTCTCCATAGGTAGTAGACTTCTTATTGTATGTTACTTAGAATAAACATGGGTGAAATAAACCAAATCTGGTACTGAGAGAACAGAGAGCTGCTCACATATCAAGAAACTTTTTCTTTTTGTCTGCTGTGGCTTTGGAAAAATCCTGCACAAAAAAATAGGTTGGATCTGGACCATGAAATATGACCTTTGACTTTAGCTGCTCTGATGAATTTAAAGAGGTCCAGCTATTCTAAAAAGTAAAGGATTACACCTCTAGGTTTCTGTGAAGTTGAGGCAGCTTGAGGAGAATGATCCAGTCTATTTGCCCTTTGTATGCTCATGAGGGGAGGTAGGTAGGCCAAAGACTTTTGGAAGAAAAGCTTGAAAAAAGACGTAGGAATGGAACCTTCCACTCCTCCAGCCAGACCATAAATGTGCAAATTATTCCTCCTTATTTGATTTTCTATGTCTTCAGCATAGTTTTTTAAAGACAAAATTTCAGATTGCAATGCCTGTACAATTAGCGCAGTGTCTTCAAGCACTTAAACCCTTCGTTCCATCTGAGTAACTCTATTGACCACATAAGACCATTTTTCATCAAGAGTTTGAAGTTTTCTGCTAGTTTCCTCCATGGAAGGTTTGAATGCCAAAATTTCCTCAAGTATGAGCTCTATTGAGACCATAGTGGTGGCCTTTATGGGGGCGGTAGGGTATTTTTTGGCTCCCTTATGTGTTGAGGCATTAGAAGATGTAGCTAGCTTAGAAGATAGTTTATGTGCAGAGATGGTGTGAGAGTCCGACATACTGGAGGGAGAGTCCTGACAAACACACCCCAGTGTCCTCCATATCGTCCAAAACATAGAAAGGGTTAAGAGTGGTGATTTTTGTGCTATTCTTAGTATTCAGTGGCTTGTTGATGTTAAGTTGCAAGTTTCTGGTCCTCCCCATATGTAGCTGATGACTGAGAGAGACACAGCATTTAATAGCGTGTAGCTTACAGGTATGGTAAAGAATATTAATAAAGTCTCTACTTACTTTAGGGCAATAATGTTAAAAAACGAGTGTGTTAACTGGCCTATTATAGCTGACAATGCCCCCTAATTCATATGTGGAGTGGCGGCATTCTGCGGTATTGGGAGCTGAGCGCAGCCAATCAGGAAATAGTGCAACCAAACCACTGCCAAGTCTGTTAGTTTGGCCGACAGAAGACGATCTAGCAGCATAAGAGGGCTTTGTCGACTGATGCTGATCGATCTACAAGAATGGGACTGCTAACAGCACTCATGTCAGGATCGGTTCCAAGATCATCAAGTGCAGCAAAATGGCTGACTTGGTTCAGTGGCTAATTGCAGCAAACTTCTAAGGCCCCATTAGATTCAATAAACTTACCCAAGTGTCTGCTCCCAGGACCCCTTAAAAGCTTTGCTTCCACTTGTAAGGCAGATACAACAGTAATTCTATAACTACTGAGAACAGGTTTGACGCGTTACATTGGTATAGAAGAATTCCTTTTGGATAAAAAAAATTAGAATGTGTTTAAGAGGGATCAAGATGATATTTTGGTATCTTTTCATACCAACAAGAGACAGAAATGTGGAGAAGACTTGAAGATCCTATGTTTTTCTTTAAACAAATAAGTAAATCAGATTTCCTGTTTTAGTCATGTTAAAATCTTCATGTCTTCTTTGTGCACATTTACAAATATTCATAATCAATATGTATTGCATTCTATTCTGCTTCCATATCAATCTGCCTGCCATCCAATTCCAGAAATAAAATAATTTTATGGACATTCTATTGAGGCAGATTCCCAGGTATGTCAGTCAGAGTGTGAACTTCCACTGTCAGGGACTCTTCTTTCAATATTCAGTGCCCTCCACACTGAAAATACTACTAAACAAGTAGAACTGCAAAAAGGAAATAACATTTTACTGATGGTATCCACGGTAAGTAGACATAATATAGAAATTTTAATATCGACATACATTAATATCGAGTTTAGTATATCGATAGTATTAAATATCGATGTAATGTATATCAATGTTAAAAATATCGATTTTAAGTGTTGTAAAAAATATCGAAGTTTGTAATGTCGACTGTAAAAATATCGTTATGTTAAAATATCGTTATTATATTTTATTTCAATATATTTAATGTTTGTTTTGTGTATAATAATAGTTAGTTAATGTTATAAAAAATTAAATTTGTATAATATTTTTAGTAGCGGGATGTTGGGTTAATAGGGGATAAGGGTGGGGAGTGTTTTAAAATAATTGATAATACATTTTAATAATTTTGAAATTTTAATTTTAAAATAGAAAATATTGTTTTAGGAGCGGGATGTTGGGTTTATAGGGGATAAGGGTGGGGAGTGTTTTAAAATAATTGATTTAAATTTTTAATAAATTCGAAATTTAAATTTATAATTTAGCAAAAATTGTTTTGAATTTAGAAATATTTTTTTAGGAGTGGGATGTTGGGTTAATAGGGGATAAGGGTGGGAAGTGTTTTAAAATAATTGATTTTAAAATTTGATAAATTCAAAATTTAAAATTAGAATTTTTTTTTAGGAGCGGGATGTTGGGTTTATAGGGGATAAGGGTGGGGAGTGTTTTAAAATAAATGAATGTATTTTAAAAAAATGTAGAAAAATAAAGATTTAAATGTGAAATATTTGAATTATGAGTGGGAAGTTGGGTTTATAGGGGATAAGGGTGGGGAGTTTTTAAAATAATTGAATTAAATATTTAATAAATTAGAAATTTAAAATTATCGTTTAGAAAATGTTATGTTTGAATTTAGAAATTAGTGTTTTATGATTTGGAAGTTGGGTTTATACGGCATAAGGTTGGGGAGTGATTTGCAAATATTGTTTAAATAGTTATAAAATTAAATATTTTTTTTAAATTATGAATAATTAATAAATATGTGTTTATAGTGTATATTTTTAATTAAATAATTAATAAAATTAATGGTTTATAATTAATATTTAAATATAAAAAGGAAGAATTAGGTAATTTTATAATTTAAATTTATTAATTAATATATTCTTATGAAAATATGTTATAACTTTATATAAATATGTATAACAAATCTTTTTAAAATTTATATATTTATAAATTAATTAAAAAATATAAATTTTAATAATTAAGTATTATGTATAGTATGTAGATAAAATATTATTTATATGTGAATTATAATATTTAGTAATAAATATTATTTAAATGAATATTTTAAATATAATTATATCAATTTTATGTTTAAAAATATTTTAAATAATTAAAATATATAGTGTAAAAAATTATTATATGAAATAAATAATAGAATTTTAATGTAGAGTATCATTTGTGATATTGTATTATTTGTATTGAGAAAAGTAAATTAGATATGTTTAGTGTGTGGCAACTGCTTTGACTTTATAGTAATTTGAGTGGGAATACTAAATTAATTAAGTTTAGTGTCCAGCACCTACCCTGAATTAATGCTAACTGGAGTGGGAATAGTAAATTAATTAAGTTTAGTGTCCAGCACCTACCCTGACTTAATGTAAATGGAGTGGAAATAGTAAATTAATTAAGTTTAGTGTCCAGCACCTAATCTTATTTAATATTAACTGGAGTGGGAATAGCAAATTAATTTGGTTTAGTGTCCAGCACCTACCTTGACTTAATGCTAACTGGAGTGGGAATAGTACATTAATTAAGTTTACTGTCCAGCACCCACCCTGACCTAATGCTAACTGGAGTGGGAATTGTAAATTAATTAAGTTTAGTGTCCAGCACCTACCCTGACTTAATGCTAACTGGAGTGGGAATAGTAAATTAATTAAGTTTAGTGACCAGCACCTACATTAATTTAATATTAACTGGAGTGGGAATAGTAAATTAATTAAGTTTACTGTCCAGCACCTATTATGACTTAATGCTAACTGGAGTGGGAATGGCAAATTAATTAAGTTTAGTGTCCAGCACCTACCCAGACTTAATAAAAATTATAGTGGAAATAGTAAATTAATTTAGTTTAGTGCCAAGCAACTACCCTGACTTAATACTAACTGGAGTGGGAATAGTAAATTAATTAAGTTTAGTGTCCAGCATCTACCCTGACTTAATGCTAACTGGAGTGGGAATAGTAAATTAATTAAGTTTACTGTCCAGCACCTACCCTGACTTAATGCTAACTGGAGTGGGAATAGTAAATTAATTAAGTTTAGTGACCAGCACCTACACTAATTTAATATTAACTGGAGTGGGAATAGTAAATTAATTAAGTTTATTGTCCAGCACCTATTATGACTTAATGCTAACTGGAGTGGGAATGGCAAATTAATTAAGTTTAGTGTCCAGCACCTACCCAGACTTAATAAAAATTATAGTGGAAATAGTAAATTAATTTAGTTTAGTGCCAAGCAACTACCCTGACTTAATACTAACTGGAGGGGGAATAGTAAATTAATTAAGTTTAGTGTCCAGCATCTACCCTGACTTAATGCTAACTGGAGTGGGAATAGTAAATGAATTAAGTTTACTGTCCAGCACCTACCCTGACTTAATGTTAACTGAAGTGGGAATAGTAAATTAATTAAGTTTAGTGTCCAGCACCTACCCTGACTTAATGCTAACTAGAGTGAGAATAGTAAATTAATTAAGTTTAGTGACCAGCACCTACACTAATTTAATATTAACTGGAGTGGGAATAGTAAATTAATTAAGTTTAGTGTCAGGCACCTATCATGACTTAATGCTAACTGGAGTGGGACTAGTAAATTATTTAAGTTTAGTGTCCAGCACCTACCCTGACTTAATGTTAATTGGAGTGGGAATAGTAAATTAATTAAGTTTAGTGTCCAGCACCTACCCAGACTTAATAAAAATTAGAGTGGAAAAAGTAAATTAATTAAGTTTAGTGTCAAGCAACTACCCTGACTTAATACTAACTGGAGTGGGAATAGTAAATTAATTAAGTTTAGTGTCCAGCACCTACCCTGACTTAATGCTAACTGGAGTGGGAATATTAAATTAATTAAGTTTAGTGTCCAGCACCTACCCTGACTTAATGCTAACTGGAGTGGGAATAGTAAATTAATTAAGTTTAGTGTCCAGCACCTACCCTGACTTAATGCTAACAGGAGTGGGAATAGTTAATTAATTAAGTTTACTGTCCAGCACCTACCCTGACTTAATACTAACTGGAGTGGGAATAGTAAATTAATTAAGTTTACTGTCCAGCACCTACCCTGACTTAATGCTAACTGGAGTGGGAATAGTAAATTAATTAAGTTAAGTGTCCAGCACCTACCCTGACTTAATGCTAACTGGAGTGGGAATAGTAAATTAATTAAGTTTAGTGTCCAGCACCTACCCTGACTTAATACTAACTGGAGTGGGAATAGTAAATTAATTAAGTTAAGTGTCCAGCATCTACCCTGAATTAATATTAACTGTAGTGGGAATAGTAATTAACATATATGTATTAATTTGTAAGGTTAAAAATTAATATAGTTGGTAGTTGTAATGTATTTTAATTATAACATAGTTAAAAATGATAATCAATAACATTATATATATAGTTAATTAAAACATATTATTTAATATAGTATATTTCATAAAAACATAGGGGCCTATTACGATGGCGGGCGGTGACACGACCGCGGTGCCGGCGGTGGCCTTAACACCCATTTACCGCATGCCGCCAGCGCTCTTCACGCCCGCCATATTAGGATGGCTACACATTGCACATTTCCCGCCCGCTGCAGTGCGACACCGACCGCCATCAAAGTGCGCCCGCCACCGCGGCGGAGTGAGCCAATCACCACACACCACCGTGCGGAATGACGTCCCGTACGCCGAAGATATCACGATGCCGGAAACAGGGCAGCGCACCGCGACGGAGAAACCGCACAGCGAAAGACGGCGGAGACATCACAGCGGAGACAGAAAAGAAACACCTGGGACACACCGCGATGGATCCTGCCCTACACGCCTTCCCGGTGCTGTACATGATCCACCACCTGCAAGTTATCCACCGCTGCGGACGCCTCCGCAGGTACGTCCAGACACAACAGTGCAAGTAACACAATACACAGCTCCAGGGTTGAAAAACATCGCATGGGAACACCACACACCCCTGTGGGGACAGGCACACAGCCATCACTGCACACACACATGTCCCACCTGTCATAAAAGCATCTCGCCACATACTGCCCACCCATGTACCGCATTCATGAACAAATGTCCCGGTCACATCACCACCGCGGTCAGTGTGCATGAAACCATGCACACAACGCAGAGCACAGGGCCAGCGCATGCCAAGGGCACGGTACAAATCGCACAGAGCCACAACTCCATCCACAACACACCAGCTACCTCCCTGAAGGGACACAACATGTGCCTCACAAGTGCCACTCCTGCACAACAACCACACAACTACAGCCACACCATGCTCCACGTCCCAACAACTGCATATACAGCCACAGCAGGACCCTTTGCAAAGGAGCACATAGCACAGAAGCCCAGGCCCCAGCCAACACACACACCACAACAACATCACACACAAGCCAAGAACACTGAGGCCAGGCACAAAATGTACACACACACAGATGAGGACCAAACACTTCACTGCACACACTACCTGACAAGTCACACACACACACACCACCCTGACTCACAGCTACATACACACACCACATGCCAGCAGTAATGGAGGACAACATATAGGAAAGCCAAAGTGAGGTGCCCACAAATGGAAGGGCAGTGACACAACCATCAAGCATGTGTGATGCACATGCAAGACAAGACACATGTGAGAACACACACAGCCCATCACAGCACACATGGCTGACACAGTCAGTCAACACAAACCACGGTCACCCCAATGCAACAACTCCTGGAGACAGCAAGGACACCCATGTATAGGCACAGGGATGTAATGAAGGCCCTGAACTCAAACACTGACCAGCCACACATAGGCATCCAAATACTGGACAAGAGAATGTCTGCTGCACAACACACAGGGCCCAGTGATACACTACATGACAGCCAAGCACAAGTAGGATATGTCACACATACCTCCTCCCACAACAGCAACACACAATACTGCCATGTACACAAAACACAACCACAGGGCTAAACAAGTACACATACAGGCACACCACTCCAGGGTCACACATGGCAGTAGTTGACAATGCAGGTGCACACACATCCACAGTCACAACAAAGTCACCCCCTTCACACCATACACTTCTCCACCACCCAAGTGCACACATTGGAAGTAAGCCATGGGACCTGGATAACTCATCACCACAAGATGTCCATACACCGACACTGATTGGCACACAGAAAGGAAGCTCACACAGACCCCATGACCCTGGCCTGCCTGCCTGTAAGCCTGTGCCCAAACTCCCACCCTGTACTGCCATTGCCCACAAACCTGACATGTGTCCACCATAGATAACATGAGCCAAGAAGGAAGATGACAACAAGATTCCATTGCCAACCACCTGCACTGCACCCATAAGTATCACAGTCATGTAGAAATGAAGTGCCTCCCACCCCTGCAAAAAAAATGAAATGTGAGACAACCCATTGGTAATGTTGAAGTGGCATACTGAGCCTGTGACACAGTAAACCATGCACACACAGAAACAACTTTATTCAGGAAGGACACTGACACAACTCACTGCAGTACCAACTGTGTTTATTCACAATTTGCATTTAGAGACAACAAATCTGGGCAAGAGCAAAGCCAGTGGGCATTTCAATATGCACAGTATTTACATGAAAAGCTGCACAGGCATGGGGCAAACAGCAGTGAAACACAAGGCAAGTACAATGTGCAGAGTAGTTACATCAGAAGCTGCACAGGCAAGGGGCAAACAGCAGTGAACAACAAGGCAAGTACAATGTGCAGAGTAGTTACATCAGAAGCTGCACAGGCAAGGGGCAAATAGCAGTGAACAACAAGGCAAGTACAATGTGCAGAGTAGTTACATCAGAAGCTGCACAGGCAAGGGGCAAACAGCAGTGAACAACAAGGCAAGTACAATGTGCAGAGTAGTTACATCAGAAGCTGCACAGGCAAGGGGCAAACAGCAGTGAACAACAAGGCCAGTGGCCAGTCCAATGTGCAGGTGAGGTACATGAGATGCTGCACAGGCAAGGGGCAAACAGCAGTGAACAGCAAGGCCAGTGGGCAGTCCAATGTGCAGGTGAGTTACATGAGAAGCTGCACAGGCAAGGGGCAAACAGCAGTGAACAGCAAGGCCAGTGGCCAGTCCAAAGTGCAGGTGAGGTACATGAGATGCTGCACAGGCAAGGGGCACACAGCAGTGAACAACAAGGCCAGTGGGCAGGACAAAGTGCAGAGTGAGTCCATGAGAAGCTGCACAGGCAGGGGGCACACAGCAGTGAACGACAAGGCCAGTGGGCAGGACAAAGTGCAGAGTGAGTCCATGAGAAGCTGCACAGGCAGGGGGCAAACAGCAGTGAACCACAAGGCAAGTACAATGTGCAAAGTAGTCACATCAGAAGCTGCACAGGCAAGGGGCAAACAGCAGTGAACAACAAGGCCAGTGGCCAGGACACAGTGCAGGTGAGGTACATGAGAAGCTGCACAGGCAAGGGGCAAACAGCAGTGAACAACAAGGCCATTGGCCAGTACAATGTGCAGATGAAGTCCATGAGAAGCTGCACAGGCAGGAGGCACACAGCAGTGAACAGCAAGGCCAGTGGCCAGTCCAAAGTGCAGATTAAGTCCATGAGAAGCTGCACAGGCAGGGGGCACACAGCAGTGAACGACAAGGCCAGTGGGCAGGACAAAGTGCAGAGTGAGTCCATGAGAAGCTGCACAGGCAGGGGGCAAACATCAGTGAACAACAAGGCCAGTGGCCAGGACACAGTGCAGGTGAGGTACATGAGAAGCTGCACAGGCAAGGGGCAAACAGCAGTGAACAACAAGGCCATTGGCCAGTACAATGTGCAGATGAAGTCCATGAGAAGCTGCAGAGGCAGGGGGCACACAGCAGTGAACGACAAGGCCAGTGGGCAGGACAAAGTGCAGAGTGAGTCCATGAGAAGCTGCACAGGCAGGGGGCAAACAGCAGTGAACCACAAGGCAAGTACAATGTGCAGAGTAGTCACATCAGAAGCTGCACAGGCAAGGGGCAAACAGCAGTGAACAACAAGGCCAGTGGCCAGGACACAGTGCAGGTGAGGTACATGAGAAGCTGCACAGGCAAGGGGCAAACAGCAGTGAACAACAAGGCCATTGGACAGTACAATGTGCAGATGAAGTCCATGAGAAGCTGCAGAGGCAGGGGGCACACAGCAGTGAACGACAAGGCCAGTGGGCAGGACAAAGTGCAGAGTGAGTCCATGAGAAGCTGCACAGGCAGGGGGCACACAGCAGTGAACGACAAGGCCAGTGGGCAGGACAAAGTGCAGAGTGAGTCCATGAGAAGCTGCACAGGCAGGGGGCACACAGCAGTGAACGACAAGG
The DNA here is from genome assembly GCA_963921515.1 of Calotriton arnoldi. NCBI lineage: Eukaryota > Metazoa > Chordata > Amphibia > Caudata > Salamandridae > Calotriton > Calotriton arnoldi. Next base: position 195,967 of record CAWUFW010015400.1, on the reverse strand, counting down.
CCAGTGGGCAGGACAAAGTGCAGAGTGAGTCCATGAGAAGCTGCACAGGCAGGGGGCACACAGCAGTGAAACACAAGGCAAGTACAATGTGCAGAGTAGTTACATCAGAAGCTACACAGGGAATGTATGCAACTCTACCATGCCATGCCCAGCAACAGAGTAATGGGCCTGACAATGGGCATCACACGCACCACTGTGGACAGACAGGTGTGTGAGGGTGACCACCACTCAGATGGGGCTGTCTGTCGGACTTGGAGCTGACTGTGTGTTGGGGTCAGTTGGAGGACTGCCCTGGGCAGTGGGAGTAACAACTGTGGAAGAGCCAACTGTGCATGTGGTAGCTGGGGGGCTGCTTGGACCAGGTGGGGTGGTGGCCCGGGGAGGTGGACTCATGCCCTGGTGAGACACAGTGTGTGCCGGAGATTGTGGAGGGGTGCCTCTCCACTTCTTGGGGATCCTGAAAGGCTTCCCTGTCTGGGGATTGAGGGGAACTGGGGCAGACACAACAGGTGACCCCAACACCAAAGCTGATTCTGGTGTGGATGGTGACCCCCTCTGGGGACATGCTGGAACCCGCTGTGCGCTTGCCTGGTGTTTGCTGCCGCCCTGCCTCCCTCTGTCCACCAGCTTTGCCCCCTACAGTGTCCTCCCGTGCTGGCTTCACAGGGCTTGGGATGGGAGTGGAGGTCAAGGATGGATTATCCATGGGGCCCTCATCCTGTGTAATGTTTGCAGGCAACACCTTCTCAGTGTGTGTGGAAACTGTCTTTTTGCCTCTGCGAGACGTCTTTGGGACAGGGGAGTCTTTGGCAGGGGAGGAAGGTGAGGCCTGTGACCCTGATGCTTTTTTCTTTGCTTTGTGGCCCTTGCTGTCGCCTGATGGGCTTTTCTCTCTGCGCTCTGGGGTGGCCTTACTCTTATGTGGGGATGGTGTCTGCGCCCTAGTACGCTTGGGTTGCTGCTGCTCCTGTGTGCTGCGGGTTCTGTATCGGGACTTTGGGGTCCGTTGGGCATTGTCACTGTCATCAGAGGTGCACAGTGACACGGGCCGGACCGAGTGCTGGGAGCCGCTCCCTGACTATGTGCCTGTTGCAGGGCTGCTGTCACAGTTGATGACAAGGACTGCACAGTCCGGTGTAGCCCACCTACGTCGGAATGTAAGCCCTCCATGAAAGCTATAACCTGCCCCAACTTTTTGTCGTGCTCTTGGAAGGCATTGAGAAGTGCTGTCTGCCCCACACACAGCTGGCGCAATAGCTCGACTGCTTCTGCACTGAGGGCAGCAGGGCTGACATGGGCTGGGGCAGCTGTGCCTGGGGTGAAGGTGACTCTTCCCTTCCTACTCGTGCGTACACGGGCAGCACCAGTGGAGGTTGAAGGGAGGCTGGGCACTGGACGCTGTGTGGCGGAAGAGGAGGCAGAGTCCCCGTTCCCTGTACCCCCAACATGGATGTGTCACCGCTGGTGTCAGATGAGGTAGAGCTTTGTGTCTCCAGCTGTGAATCCTCTAGCAGACTCCTGTCCCCCTCCTCGGCGCTGGTCACATCTGTGTCAGTCAGCTCCGGTGCGGCTGTTGCAGTGGAAGCCCCACCACTGCTGTCCGTCCCCTCTCCCTCTGCACATACGGGAGCTGCTGCATAGGAGAGAGAAGTACTGTGAGATCAGTGGCATCAACAGAACTAACATGTGCCAATACATGTGCATCCTAGAAAGAGGTGTGCAGCACATTGCATGCCACCCTGTGCACACATATATCTTGCCACCCAAAATTTCTACACAACGGTGCATGTCCGGCACACGTCCTGCCATAAGTGCCCCAGGTGATTCACACAGCACACCATCCTGCAGTTGGCTCACATCAGACACAGCCCCAAAATGGCCTGTGCACACACACTGTCCCGATGTTGGCAAGGATGAACACCATGACATGGTGCACATCACCTACATGTGTGGAGCAGTAGGGGACCACACAGACTACAACATACCAGCCCACAATGACCCTGCACACATGCCATCCACCATATCGAGTCCATGGGCACATCTACTGTTGCACATTGGCCTCAGATGTCTGACTGGCAGACATTTGAGGTCTGGAATTGCACGCATTCATTGAAACGCATTCACAGTTGGCACACTGGCATTCCCATCCATCAGAATTCACACACTACACCACAGCAGAAGGTACCTGAAGGCCACAACTCCAAATGTAAGAGAGATGCACAGTGCTAAAACTCACTTCATGAAGCGCCGTTTGGGCAAAAGCATGGCACATACACCCAGCACAGAGGCCACTCACAAAACATTGCACCACACAACCAACGTCACACAGCTGACAATGTGCACACTCTGTAGACACATGCACCCACTCCCAGCCAAAGGCAGCCTGCAACACATACTCACCCCTGGCTCACTGCTAATGCTCCTTCAGTCGTCTGTCCAGCTCAGGTTGAGTGACAGCCAGGATGCGGGCCATTAGTGGTGTCATGCTGCGCCTAGCCAACCTGCCAGTCCGAGGGAGCAGCCCCAGCGTCATCTCGGCCACGTTCTGGCTCAGCCGGCAGATGTCGTCCCACCTTTTATGACAGTGGGTGCGCCTTCGGTTTGACACACCCAGATCCCGGACTCTGGAGGCAATGGCCCTCCACACGGCTTTACGCTGGTGGACCTTCAGCTGCAGGCATGGGAGACAAGAGGGGTGAGGTTCCAGTGACACAGTGCACAATAGCAACACAACGAAAATGCATTAGCACGACAGTGACTCATCCAAAACTCCAGCTACAACTGTCACATAGCCAACAATTGCTCTGAACATGGTGCAATGTCATTGGTCAATCAGACGTACAGGCATGCATGTTCGATGGTGGACACAGTACCTCCACATCCCATTCACATGCAGGATACCAACACAGCAAGCAACGTGTAGTCTGCCTGCAGCTACTGTCTGCAGTTACCTACAACTACACATAGAGAAGATAGCAAAACATGTGTCATGTTGTTGGACTCACTGTGTCCAACACTGCGCAGACCTAAGTGTCCTAGCCCTGTGAAAGCCTCACTGTGTCCTGGAACTCACATAGAGTGACAACAACTGTCATACACACACCTGCTCCTGTGCAATCTACATGGCAGAGATGGGACTTAGATGAAGAGGCGTGAGCCAAACACACATGGTACACACTGTACATGCAGTGATGTGGACATGTGGCATTCAGTGGGGACTGTGCAGGGCAGGTGGACTGACACTGAGTGGGTTAATTGGGAGCAACACAGCCATTCACAGAAACGCTAACTGGCCAGACTCCTGCATCACCAAAATGCAGCTGCACTGTATGGCTGACACTACAGGACATGTCCCTCTACTCAGGATAGGCATGCAGGGTAACATGTGAAAGAGCCCACCAAGCCCTTCCCGCTGTAGTAAACATGATAGGCAGTGCATGTCAGAGCCCCACAACCACTGACACATACCGAAGTACCTCCACCCCACGTGTGCACACCCTGCACTCTCACTCACAGTCTGGGAGACTTACCACGACATTAGGGCCGCCATAAAGCCTTGGGTACTGTGTAAGCACCCCGTCTACCAGGACCCCAAGCTCCTCACTGGTGAAGGGACTGGCACGGATCTTCTGAGTCCTCGACATCACAATGGACATGTGGCAGCAGCAGCACATTGAGGGTGGCAGCCAGCAGTCCCTATGAGGCAGCAGGTGGAGGGTGGCAGCCAGCAGTCCCTTGAGGCAGCAGCAGCAGGTGGAGGGTGGCAGCCAGCAGTCCTTTGAGGCAGCAGGTGGAGGGTGGCAGCCAGCAGTCCCTTGAGGCAGCAGCAGCAGGTGCAGGGTGGCAGCCAGCAGTCCCTTGAGGCAGCAGCAGCAGGTGCAGGGTGGCAGCCAGCAGTCCCTTGCTGAGGCAGCAGCAGCAGGTGCAGGGTGGCAGCCAGCAGTCCCTTGAGGCAGCAGCAGCAGGTGCAGGGTGGCAGCCAGCAGTCCCTTGAGGCAGCAGCAGCAGGTGGAGTGTTGTCAGTCAGCAGTCCCTGGTAGCTGTGGGAATGTGGTGCGCCCTCCCACATATATAGGCCCCTGGGGCTGTGTCAGTGGTCCCAGGGTGCTGCAATTGGTGTACCAGGTCTGCCTCATTCAAATACATCCAATGTCCGCCTCCGCGGTGGCGGTGCACGCCTACCGCAATTTTCAAACTCGCATCAGTCTACCGCGAGGCTGCTTCCCATTGGCTGCAGGGGCATGGTCCATGCCGGTGACACACCGTAGGATGGATGTGCGCGCTACCACGGTGGTGCATCTTTTGAATGCCTCCAGTGACCGCCTCCGCGGGGGTGGTGCACGCCTACCGTGATTTTCAAACTCGCATCAGGCTACCGCGAGGCTGCTTCCCATTGGCTGCAGGGGCATGGTCCATGCCGGTGACACACCGTAGGGTGCATGTGCACGCTACCGCGGTGGTGCATCTTTTGAATGCCTCCAGTGACCGCCTCCGCGGGGGTGGTGCACGCCTACCGCGATTTTCAAACTCGCATCAGGCTACCGCGAGGCTGCTTCCCATTGGCTGCAAGGGCATGGTCCATGCCGGTGCCACACCACAGGGGCCAGGCGGTAGGCACCGCCATATATCTGCCAGACAGTGCCTGGAGGGACCGTGATTTGGGTTGCGGGGCATGGTGACCGCCATTGTCACATACAAATCTGGCGGTGTCACCCGCGATCGTGCCTGGGTTATGGGCGGTACCACACCACAGGGGCCAGGCGGTAGGCACCGCCATATATCTGCCAGACAGTGCCTGGAGGGACTGTGATTTGGGTTGCGGGGCATGGTGACCGCCATTGTCACATACAAATCTGGCGGTGTCACCCGCGATCGTGCCTGGGTTATGGTCGGTGCCACACCACAGGGGCCAGGCGGTAGGCACCGCCATATATCTGCCAGACAGTGCCTGGAGTGAGCGTTAATGGAGTTGTGGAGTAGCTGTGCTGCACCTAACGTGTCCTCCATCTCTCTGCATAGGCCAACATGTACAGTGCCCAGTGTCTCAACAATTGAAGGGTCCTCATGAGGGCAAATGCACAAAAGGGACATGTCACTCCATGTCACCAACACATACCATATATGGGTCGCAAGTACATTGCATGGTCACATACACTCGCACATGTCACATGTGCTGTGTAATGAAATGTAGACTGTCCAGTTAATGTGTTGCATAGCATATGTAGATAATGGTCAATGTCTGTGTGTGCAATGTAACGCACACTGTCATCTCATTTACTGAACTAGGAGCATCAGCAACTGGCACATTGTCCAATGCACATGCACACACGTGTCCCCCACGCTCAGCTGGTGGTCAGTGTGTAGTTGAAGTGTGCCATGTGCAACCTGTTTTGGTAGGTGTATCAGGGCCAGCAACATGGTGTGTTCGGGTAGTATTGCTTTTAGTGACATATGCTGGGGGTCATACTCACAGGTATGCACACATTTCTGTTAGTACATCACACTGTGCATGCGAATGAGCCGGAGGGGTGCACAGATGATTGCTGCTGGTAAGGGGACAGGTGTACAATGATGTGTACCTACTTGTGAAGTGCCCTGTCGGTTAATGGTGCATGTTGTAAGACTTGGGAATGTGTCTGTAGAAAAAATTGATGTGATGCACATTTCATGGTCTTCGGCATTGGCATCTGTGCACTGTGATCTGTCCTAGGAGGAGGAGGCACAATATCCATCGTCCGTTCACAGTCCTGGCAGACATGGAGAATGAGGATATAATCCGCAAATTCAGGCTGGACCGACAAACCCTGCAGAACCTATGTGCCATGTTGGAGCCCCACCTGCAGCCACGTCGGACATATCCAACAGCTTTCACCGCAACATCTAAGGTGATGGCATGCCTGCATTTCTTTGCAACAGGCTCATTCCAGCACACAGTCGCAAGTGCAGGCGGGATGTCACAGCCGATGTTCAGCATGGTGCTGAGGGATGTCCTGTCGGCCATGATGCTGTACAAAGACAGATATATCCATTTTCCCAGGGGCCTGAGTTGGTGGCTGTGAAGGGCGATTTCTATGCCCTTGGACATATCCCCCATGTCATTGGTGCAATTGATTGCACACATGTTGGGCTTGTGCCACCACAGGCACGTGAACAGGTTTACCGCAATAGGAAGCATTCACACTCGGTAAATGTTCAAGTGGTGTGCCTGGCGGACATGATCATCTCACACGTGTGTGCCAAGTTTCCCGGTTCAGTCCATGATGCCCACATCTTGCGCAGCAGCATCGTTCCTCAGTTGATGGCCAATCTGCTTCCTGAGCGTGCATGGCTTGTGGATGAGTATGCATAGTGGATTAGAGTGGTGTGTGTGTGTGACATGCTGTTGTGTTGCATTTTGGGACTGCAAGGTTAATCTGTGTCTCTCACACCCAGGTGACTCGGCATATCCAAACCGCCCGTGGTTGTTGAGCCCATTGCGGAACCCCGTCACGCCAGCTGATGTGCGATACAATGATGCCCATGGGAGGACACGGTGTGTGAAAGAACGGACATTTGGTCTCCTAAAATCAAGATTTCGGTGCCTGGACCGTACTGGGGGTGCCCTTATGTACTCGCCAGGGAAGGTGTGTCAGATAGTGGTGGCATGCTGCATGCTCCACAACCTGGCCATTCGCAAGGCAATACCCCTGATCCTGGATGACGATGATGAGCAGCCAAGGCCGCCGCCTGCAAAGACTTTTGGAAGAAAAGCTTGAAAAAAAGACGTAGGAATGGAACCTTCCACTCCTCCAGCCAGACCATAAATGTGCAAATTATTCCTCCTTATTTGATTTTCTATGTCTTCAGCATATTTTTTTAAAGACAAAATTTCAGATTGCAATCCCTGTACAATTAGCGCAGTGTCTTCAAGCACTTAAACCCTTCGGTCCATCTGAGTAACTCTATTGACCACATAAGACCATTTTTCATCAAGAGTTTGAAGTTTTCTGCTAGTTTCCTCCATGGAAGGTTTGAATGACAAAATTTCCTCAAGTATGAGCTCCATTGAGACCATAGTGGTGGCCTTTATGGGGGCGGTAGGGTATTTTTTGGCTCCCTTATGTGTTGAGGCATTAGAAGATGTAGCTAGCTTAGAAGATAGTTTATGTGCAGAGATGGTGTGAGAGTCCGACATACTGGAGGGAGAGTCCTGACAAACACACCCCAGTGTCCTCCATATCGTCCAAAACATAGAAAGGGTTAAGAGTGGTGATTTTTGTGCTATTCTTAGTATTCAGTGGCTTGTTGATGTTAAGTTGCAAGTTTCTGGTCCTCCCCATATGTAGCTGATGACTGAGAGAGACACAGCATTTAATAGCGTGTAGCTTACAGGTATGGTAAAGAATATTAATAAAGTCTCTACTTACTTTAGGGCAATAATGTTAAAAAACGAGTGTGTTAACTGGCCTATTATAGCTGACAATGCCCCCTAATTCATATGTGGAGTGGCGGCATTCTGCGGTATTGGGAGCTGAGCGCAGCCAATCAGGAAATAGTGCAACCAAACCACTGCCAAGTCTGTTAGTTTGGCCGACAGAAGACGATCTAGCAGCATAAGAGGGCTTTGTCGACTGATGCTGATCGATCTACAAGAATGGGACTGCTAACAGCACTCATGTCAGGATCGGTTCCAAGATCATCAAGTGCAGCAAAATGGCTGACTTGGTTCAGTGGCTAATTGCAGCAAACTTCTAAGGTCCCATTAGATTCAATAAACTTACCCAAGTGTCTGCTCCCAGGACCCCTTAAAAGCTTTGCTTCCACTTGTAAGGCAGATACAACAGTAATTCTATAACTACTGAGAACAGGTTTGACGCGTTACATTGGTATAGAAGAATTCCTTTTGGATAAAAAAATTAGAATGTGTTTAAGAGGGATCAAGATGATATTTTGGTATCTTTTCATACCAACAAGAGACAGAAATGTGGAGAAGACTTGAAGATCCTATGTTTTTCTTTAAACAAATAAGTAAATCAGATTTCCTGTTTTAGTCATGTTAAAATCTTCATGTCTTCTTTGTGCACATTTACAAATATTCATAATCAATATGTATTGCATTCTATTCTGCTTCCATATCAATCTGCCTGCCATCCAATTCCAGAAATAAAATAATTTTATGGACATTCTATTGAGGCAGATTCCCAGGTATGTCAGTCAGAGTGTGAACTTCCACTGTCAGGGACTCTTCTTTCAATATTCAGTGCCCTCCACACTGAAAATACTACTAAACAAGTAGAACTGCAAAAAGGAAATAACATTTTACTGATGGTATCCACGGTAAGTAGACATAATATAGAAATTTTAATATCGACATACATTAATATCGAGTTTAGTATATCGATAGTATTAAATATCGATGTAATGTATATCAATGTTAAAAATATCGATTTTAAGTGTTGTAAAAAATATCGAAGTTTGTAATGTCGACTGTAAAAATATCGTTATGTTAAAATATCGTTATTATATTTTATTTCAATATATTTAATGTTTGTTTTGTGTATAATAATAGTTAGTTAATGTTATAAAAATTAAATTTGTATAATATTTTTAGTAGCGGGATGTTGGGTTAATAGGGGATAAGGGTGGGGAGTGTTTTAAAATAATTGATAATACATTTTAATAATTTTGAAATTTTAATTTTAAAATAGAAAATATTGTTTTAGGAGCGGGATGTTGGGTTTATAGGGGATAAGGGTGGGGAGTGTTTTAAAATAATTGATTTAAATTTTTAATAAATTCGAAATTTAAATTTATAATTTAGCAAAAATTGTTTTGAATTTAGAAATAATTTTTTAGGAGTGGGATGTTGGGTTAATAGGGGATAAGGGTGGGAAGTGTTTTAAAATAATTGATTTTAAAATTTGATAAATTCAAAATTTAAAATTAGAATTTTTTTTTTTAGGAGCGGGATGTTGGGTTTATAGGGGATAAGGGTGGGGAGTGTTTTAAAATAAATGAATGTATTTTAAAAATTAAAAAAATGTAGAAAAATAAAGATTTAAATGTGAAATATTTGAATTATGAGTGGGAAGTTGGGTTTATAGGGGATAAGGGTGGGGAGTTTTTTAAAATAATTGAATTAAATATTTAATAAATTAGAAATTTAAAATTATCGTTTAGAAAATGTTATGTTTGAATTTAGAAATTAGTGTTTTATGATTTGGAAGTTGGGTTTATACGGCATAAGGTTGGGGAGTGATTTGCAAATATTGTTTAAATAGTTATAAAATTAAATATATTTTTTAAAATTATGAATAATTAATAAATATGTGTTTATAGTGTATATTTTTAATTAAATAATTAATAAAATTAATGGTTTATAATTAATATTTAAATATAAAAAGGAAGAATTATGTAATTTTATAATTTAAATTTATTAATTAATATATTCTTATGAAAATATGTTATAACTTTATATAAATATGTATAACAAATCTTTTTAAAATTTATATATTTATAAATTAATTAAAAAATATAAATTTTAATAATTAAGTATTATGTATAGTATGTAGATAAAATATTATTTATATGTGAATTATAATATTTAGTAATAAATATTATTTAAATGAATATTTTAAATATAATTATATCAATTTTATGTTTAAAAATATTTTAAATAATTAAAATATATAGTGTAAAAAATTATTATATGAAATAAATAATAGAATTTTAATGTAGAGTATCATTTGTGATATTGTATTATTTGTATTGAGAAAAGTAAATTAGATATGTTTAGTGTGTGGCAACTGCTTTGACTTTATAGTAATTTGAGTGGGAATACTAAATTAATTAAGTTTAGTGTCCAGCACCTACCCTGAATTAATGCTAACTGGAGTGGGAATAGTAAATTAATTAAGTTTAGTGTCCAGCACCTACCCTGACTTAATGTAAATGGAGTGGAAATAGTAAATTAATTAAGTTTAGTGTCCAGCACCTAATGTTATTTAATATTAACTGGAGTGGGAATAGCAAATTAATTTGGTTTAGTGTCCAGCACCTACCCTGACTTAATGCTAACTGGAGTGGGAATAGTACATTAATTAAGTTTAGTGTCCAGCACCTACCCTTATTTAATGCTAATTGGAGTGGGAATAGTAAATTAATTAAGTTTACTGTCCAGCACCCACCCTGACCTAATGCTAACTGGAGTGGGAATTGTAAATTAATTAAGTTTAGTGTCCAGCACCTATCCCTGACTTAATGCTAACTGGAGTGGGAATGGCAAATTAATTAAGTTTAGTGTCCAGCACCTACCCAGACTTAATAAAAATTATAGTGGAAATAGTAAATTAATTTAGTTTAGTGCCAAGCAACTACCCTGACTTAATACTAACTGGAGTGGGAATAGTAAATTAATTAAGTTTAGTGTCCAGCATCTACCCTGACTTAATGCTAACTGGAGTGGGAATAGTAAATTAATTAAGTTTACTGTCCAGCACCTACCCTGACTTAATGCTAACTGGAGTGGGAATAGTAAATTAATTAAGTTTAGTGTCCAGCATCTACCCTGACTTAATGCTAACTGGAGTGGGAATAGTAAATTAATTAAGTTTACTGTCCAGGACCTACCCTGACTTAATGCTAACTGGAGTGGGAATAGTAAATTAATTAAGTTTAGTGTCCAGCACCTACCCTGACTTAATGCTAACTGGACTGGGAATAGTAAATTAATTAAGTTTAGTGACCAGCACCTACACTAATTTAATATTAACTGGAGTGGGAATAGTAAATTAATTAAGTTTATTGTCCAGCACCTATCATGAGTTAATGCTAACTGGAGTGGGAATAGTAAATTAATTAAGTTTAGTGTCCAGCACCTACCCTGACTTAATGTTAACTGGAGTGGGAATAGTAAATGAATTAAGTTTACTGTCCAGCACCTACCCTGACTTAATGTTAACTGAAGTGGGAATAGTAAATTAATTAAGTTTAGTGTCCAGCACCTACCCTGACTTAATGCTAACTAGAGTGAGAATAGTAAATTAATTAAGTTTAGTGACCAGCACCTACACTAATTTAATATTAACTGGAGTGGGAATAGTAAATTAATTAAGTTTAGTGTCAGGCACCTATCATGACTTAATGCTAACTGGAGTGGGACTAGTAAATTATTTAAGTTTAGTGTCCAGCACCTACCCTGACTTAATGTTAATTGGAGTGGGAATAGTAAATTAATTAAGTTTAGTGTCCAGCACCTACCCAGACTTAATAAAAATTAGAGTGGAAAAAGTAAATTAATTAAGTTTAGTGTCAAGCAACTACCCTGACTTAATACTAACTGGAGTGGGAATAGTAAATTAATTAAGTTTAGTGTCCAGCACCTACCCTGACTTAATGCTAACTGGAGTGGGAATATTAAATTAATTAAGTTTAGTGTCCAGCACCTACCCTGACTTAATGCTAACTGGAGTGGGAATAGTAAATTAATTAAGTTTAGTGTCCAGCACCTACCCTGACTTAATGCTAACAGGAGTGGGAATAGTTAATTAATTAAGTTTACTGTCCAGCACCTACCCTGACTTAATACTAACTGGAGTGGGAATAGTAAATTAATTAAGTTTACTGTCCAGCACCTACCCTGACTTAATGCTAACTGGAGTGGGAATAGTAAATTAATTAAGTTAAGTGTCCAGCACCTACCCTGACTTAATGCTAACTGGAGTGGGAATAGTAAATTAATTAAGTTTAGTGTCCAGCACCTACCCTGACTTAATACTAACTGGAGTGGGAATAGTAAATTAATTAAGTTAAGTGTCCAGCATCTACCCTGAATTAATATTAACTGTAGTGGGAATAGTAATTAACATATATGTATTAATTTGTAAGGTTAAAAAATTAATATAGTTGGTAGTTGTAATGTATTTTAATTATAACATAGTTAAAAATGATAATCAATAACATTATATATATAGTTAATTAAAACATATTATTTAATATAGTATATTTCATAAAAACATAGGGGCCTATTACGATGGCGGGCGGTGACACGACCGCGGTGCCGGCGGTGGCCTTAACACCCATTTACCGCACGCCGCCAGCGCTCTTCACGCCCGCCATATTAGGATGGCTACACATTGCACATTTCCCGCCCGCTGCGGTGCGACACCGACCGCCATCAAAGTGCGCCCGCCACCGCGGCGGAGTGAGCCAATCACCACACACCACCGTGCGGAATGACGTCCCGTACGCCGAAGATATCACGATGCCGGAAACAGGGCAGCGCACCGCGACGGAGAAACCGCACAGCGAAAGACGGCGGAGACATCACAGCGGAGACAGAAAAGAAACACCTGGGACACACCGCGATGGATCCTGCCCTACACGCCTTCCCGGTGCTGTACATGATCCACCACCTGCAAGTTATCCACCGCTGCGGACGCCTCCGCAGGTACGTCCAGACACAACAGTGCAAGTAACACAATACACAGCTCCAGGGTTGAAAAACATCGCATGGGAACACCACACACCCCTGTGGGGACAGGCACACAGCCATCACTGCACACACACATGTCCCACCTGTCATAAAAACATCTCGCCACATACTGCCCACCCATGTACCGCATTCATGAACAAATGTCCCGGTCACATCACCACCGCGGTCAGTGTGCATGAAACCATGCACACAACGCAGAGCACAGGGCCAGCGCATGCCAAGGGCACGGTACAAATCGCACAGAGCCACAACTCCATCCACAACACACCAGCTACCTCCTGAAGGGACACAACATGTGCCTCACAAGTGCCACTCCTGCACAACAACCACACAACTACAGCCACACCATGCTCCACGTCCCAACAACTGCATATACAGCCACAGCAGGACCCTTTGCAAAGGAGCACATAGCACAGAAGCCCAGGCCCCAGCCAACACACACACCACAACAACATCACACACAAGCCAAGAACACTGAGGCCAGGCACAAAATGTACACACACACAGATGAGGACCAAACACTTCACTGCACACACTACCTGACAAGTCACACACACACACACCACCCTGACTCACAGCTACATACACACACCACATGCCAGCAGTAATGGAGGACAACATATAGGAAAGCCAAAGTGAGGGGCCCACAAATGGAAGGGCAGTGACACAACCATCAAGCATGTGTGATGCACATGCAAGACAAGACACATGTGAGAACACACACAGCCCATCACAGCACACATGGCTGACACAGTCAGTCAACACAAACCACGGTCACCCCAATGCAACAACTCCTGGAGACAGCAAGGACACCCATGTATAGGCACAGGGATGTAATGAAGGCCCTGAACTCAAACACTGACCAGCCACACATAGGCATCCAAATACTGGACAAGAGAATGTCTGCTGTACAACACACAGGGCCCAGTGATACACTACATGACAGCCAAGCACAAGTAGGATATGTCACACATACCTCCTCCCACAACAGCAACACACAATACTGCCATGTACACAAAACACAACCACAGGGCTAAACAAGTACACATACAGGCACACCACTCCAGGGTCACACATGGCAGTAGTTGACAATGCAGGTGCACACACATCCACAGTCACAACAAAGTCACCCCTTCACACCATACACTTCTCCACCACCCAAGTGCACACATTGGAAGTAAGCCATGGGACCTGGATAACTCATCACCACAAGATGTCCATACACCGACACTGATTGGCACACAGAAAGGAAGCTCACACAGACCCCATGACCCTGGCCTGCCTGCCTGTAAGCCTGTGCCCAAACTCCCACCCTGTGCTGCCATTGCCCACAAACCTGACATGTGTCCACCATAGATAAAATGAGCCAAGAAGGAAGATGACAACAAGATTTCATTGCCAACCACCTGCACTGCACCCATAAGTATCACAGTCATGTAGAAATGAAGTGCCTCCCACCCCTGCAAAAAAATGAAATGTGAGACAACCCATTGGTAATGTTGAAGTGGCATACTGAGCCTGTGACACAGTAAACCATGCACACACAGAAACAACTTTATTCAGGAAGGACACTGACACAACTCACTGCAGTACCAACTGTGTTTATTCACAATTTGCATTTAGAGACAACAAATCTGGGCAACAGCAAAGCCAGTGGGCATTTCAATATGCACAGTATTTACATGAAAAGCTGCACAGGCATGGGGCAAACAGCAGTGAAACACAAGGCAAGTACAATGTGCAGAGTAGTTACATCAGAAGCTGCACAGGCAAGGGGCAAACAGCAGTGAACAACAAGGCAAGTACAATGTGCAGAGTAGTTACATCAGAAGCTGCACAGGCAAGGGGCAAACAGCAGTGAACAACAAGGCAAGTACAATGTGCAGAGTAGTTACATCAGAAGCTGCACAGGCAAGGGGCAAACAGCAGTGAACAACAAGGCAAGTACAATGTGCAGAGTAGTTACATCAGAAGCTGCACAGGCAAGGGGCAAACAGCAGTGAACAACAAGGCCAGTGGCCAGTCCAATGTGCAGGTGAGGTACATGAGATGCTGCACAGGCAAGGGGCAAACAGCAGTGAACAGCAAGGCCAGTGGGCAGTCCAATGTGCAGGTGAGTTACATGAGAAGCTGCACAGGCAAGGGGCAAACAGCAGTGAACAGCAAGGCCAGTGGCCAGTCCAAAGTGCAGGTGAGGTACATGAGATGCTGCACAGGCAAGGGGCACACAGCAGTGAACAACAAGGCCAGTGGGCAGGACAAAGTGCAGAGTGAGTCCATGAGAAGCTGCACAGGCAGGGGGCACACAGCAGTGAACGACAAGGCCAGTGGGCAGGACAAAGTGCAGAGTGAGTCGTTGAGAAGCTGCACAGGCAGGGGGCAAACAGCAGTGAACCACAAGGCAAGTACAATGTGCAGAGTAGTCACATCAGAAGCTGCACAGGCAAGGGGCAAACAGCAGTGAACAACAAGGCCAGTGGCCAGGACACAGTGCAGGTGAGGTACATGAGAAGCTGCACAGGCAAGGGGCAAACAGCAGTGAACAACAAGGCCATTGGCCAGTACAATGTGCAGATGAAGTCCATGAGAAGCTGCACAGGCAGGAGGCACACAGCAGTGAACAGCAAGGCCAGTGGCCAGTCCAAAGTGCAGATTAAGTCCATGAGAAGCTGCACAGGCAGGGGGCACACAGCAGTGAACGACAAGGCCAGTGGGCAGGACAAAGTGCAGAGTGAGTCCATGAGAAGCTGCACAGGCAGGGGGCAAACATCAGTGAACAACAAGGCCAGTGGCCAGGACACAGTGCAGGTGAGGTACATGAGAAGCTGCACAGGCAAGGGGCAAACAGCAGTGAACAACAAGGCCATTGGCCAGTACAATGTGCAGATGAAGTCCATGAGAAGCTGCACAGGCAGGGGGCACACAGCAGTGAACGACAAGGCCAGTGGGCAGGACAAAGTGCAGAGTGAGTCCATGAGAAGCTGCACAGGCAGGGGGCAAACAGCAGTGAACCACAAGGCAAGTACAATGTGCAGAGTAGTCACATCAGAAGCTGCACAGGCAAGGGGCAAACAGCAGTGAACAACAAGGCCAGTGGCCAGGACACAGTGCAGGTGAGGTACATGAGAAGCTGCACAGGCAAGGGGCAAACAGCAGTGAACAACAATGCCATTGGACAGTACAATGTGCAGATGAAGTCCATGAGAAGCTGCAGAGGCAGGGGGCACACAGCAGTGAACGACAAGGCCAGTGGGCAGGACAAAGTGCAGAGTGAGTCCATGAGAAGCTGCACAGGCAGGGGGCACACAGCAGTGAACGACAAGGCCAGTGGGCAGGACAAAGTGCAGAGTGAGTCCATGAGAAGCTGCACAGGCAGGGGGCACACAGCAGTGAACGACAAGGCCAGTGGGCAGGACAAAGTGCAGAGTGAGTCCATGAGAAGCTGCACAGGCAGGGGGCACACAGCAGTGAAACACAAGGCAAGTACAATGTGCAGAGTAGTTACATCAGAAGCTACACAGGGAATGTATGCAACTCTACCATGCCATGCCCAGCAACAGAGTAATGGGCCTGACAATGGGCATCACACGCACCACTGTGGACAGACAGGTGTGTGAGGGTGACCACCACTCAGATGGGGCTGTCTGTCGGACTTGGAGCTGACTGTGTGTTGGGGTCAGTTGGAGGACTGCCCTGGGCAGTGGGAGTAACAACTGTGGAAGAGCCAACTGTGCATGTGGTAGCTGGGGGCTGCTTGGACCAGGTGGGGTGGTGGCCCGGGGAGGTGGACTCATGCCCTGGTGAGACACAGTGTGTGCCGGAGATTGTGGAGGGGTGCCTCTCCACTTCTTGGGGATCCTGAAAGGCTTCCCTGTCTGGGGATTGAGGGGAACTGGGGCAGACACAACAGGTGACCCCAACACCAAAGCTGATTCTGGTGTGGATGGTGACCCCCTCTGGGGACATGCTGGAACCCGCTGTGCGCTTGCCTGGTGTTTGCCGCCGCCCTGCCTCCCTCTGTCCACCAGCTTTGCCCCCTACAGTGTCCTCCCGTGCTGGCTTCACAGGGCTTGGGATGGGAGTGGAGGTCAAGGATGGATTATCCATGGGGCCCTCATCCTGTGTAATGTTTGCAGGCAACACCTTCTCAGTGTGTGTGGAAACTGTCTTTTTGCCTCTGCGAGACGTCTTTGGGACAGGGGAGTCTTTGGCAGGGGAGGAAGGTGAGGCCTGTGACCCTGATGCTTTTTTCTTTGCTTTGTGGCCCTTGCTGTCGCCTGATGGGCTTTTCTCTCTGCGCTCTGGGGTGGCCTTACTCTTATGTGGGGATGGTGTCTGCGCCCTAGTACGCTTGGGTTGCTGCTGCTCCTGTGTGCTGCGGGATCTGTATCGGGACTTTGGGGTCCGTTGGGCATTGTCACTGTCATCAGAGGTGCACAGTGACACGGGCCGGACCGAGTGCTGGGAGCCAGTCCCTGACTATGTGCCTGTTGCAGGGCTGCTGTCACAGTTGATGACAAGGACTGCACAGTCCGGTGTAGCCCACCTACGTCGGAATGTAAGCCCTCCATGAAAGCTATAACCTGCCCCAACTTTTTGTCGTGCTCTTGGAAGGCATTGAGAAGTGCTGTCTGCCCCACACACAGCTGGCGCAATAGCTCGACTGCTTCTGCACTGAGGGCAGCAGGGCTGACATGGGCTGGGGCAGCTGTGCCTGGGGTGAAGGTGACTCTTCCCTTCCTACTCGTGCGTACACGGGCAGCACCAGTGGAGGTTGAAGGGAGGCTGGGCACTGGACGCTGTGTGGCGGAAGAGGAGGCAGAGTTCCCGTTCCCTGTACCCCCCAACATGGATGTGTCACCGCTGGTGTCAGATGAGGTAGAGCTTTGTGTCTCCAGCTGTGAATCCTCTAGCAGACTCCTGTCCCCCTCCTCGGCGCTGGTCACATCTGTGTCAGTCAGCTCCGGTGCGGCTGTTGCAGTGGAAGCCTCACCACTGCTGTCCGTCCCCTCTCCCTCTGCACATACGGGAGCTGCTGCATAGGAGAGAGAAGTACTGTGAGATCAGTGGCATCAACAGAACTAACATGTGCCAATACATCTGCATCCTAGAAAGAGGTGTGCAGCACATTGCATGCCACCCTGTGCACACATATATCTTGCCACCCAAAATTTCTACACAACGGTGCATGTCCGGCACACGTCCTGCCATAAGTGCCCCAGGTGATTCACACAGCACACCATCCTGCAGTTGGCTCACATCAGACACAGCCCCAAAATGGCCTGTGCACACACACTGTCCCGATGTTGGCAAGGATGAACACCATGACATGGTGCACATCACCTACATGTGTGGAGCAGTAGGGGACCACACAGACTACAACATACCAGCCCACAATGACCCTGCACACATGCCATCCACCATATCGAGTCCATGGGCACATCTACTGTTGCACATTGGCCTCAGATGTCTGACTGGCAGACATTTGAGGTCTGGAATTGCACGCATTCATTGAAACGCATTCACAGTTGGCACACTGGCATTCCCATCCATCAGAATTCACACACTACCCCACAGCAGAAGGTACCTGAAGGCCACAACTCCAAATGTAAGAGAGATGCACAGTGCTAAAACTCACTTCATGAAGCGCCGTTTGGGCAAAAGCATGGCACATACACCCAGCACAGAGGCCACTCACAAAACATTGCACCACACAACCAACGTCACACAGCTGACAATTTGCACACTCTGTAGACACATGCACCCACTCCCAGCCAAAGGCAGCCTGCAACACATACTCACCCCTGGCTCGCTGCTAATGCTCCTTCAGTCGTCTGTCCAGCTCAGGTTGTGTGACAGCCAGGATGCGGGCCATTAGTGGTGTCATGCTGCGCCTAGCCAACCTGCCAGTCCGAGGGAGCAGCCCCAGCGTCATCTCGGCCACGTTCTGGCTCAGCCGGCAGATGTCGTCCCACCTTTTATGACAGTGGGTGCGCCTTCGGTTTGACACACCCAGATCCCGGACTCTGGAGGCAATGGCCCTCCACACGGCTTTACGCTGGTGGACCTTCAGCTGCAGGCATGGGAGACAAGAGGGGTGAGGTTCCAGTGACACAGTGCACAATAGCAACACAACGAAAATGCATTAGCACGACAGTGACTCATCCAAAACTCCAGCTACAACTGTCACATAGCCAACAATTGCTCTGAACATGGTGCAATGTCATTGGTCAATCAGACGTACAGGCATGCATGTTCGATGGTGGACACAGTACCTCCACATCCCATTCACATGCAGGATACCAACACAGCAAGCAACGTGTAGTCTGCCTGCAGCTACTGTCTGCAGTTACCTACAACTACACATAGAGAAGATAGCAAAACATGTGTCATGTTGTTGGACTCACTGTGTCCAACACTGCGCAGACCTAAGTGTCCTAGCCCTGTGAAAGCCTCACTGTGTCCTGGAACTCACATAGAGTGACAACAACTGTCATACACACACCCTTCTCCCACACCTGCTCCTGTGCAATCTACATGGCAGAGATGGGACTTAGATGAAGAGGCGTGAGCCAAACACACATGGTACACACTGTACATGCAGTGATGTGGACATGTGGCATTCAGTGGGGACTGTGCAGGGCAGGTGGACTGACACTGAGTGGGTTAATTGGGAGCAACACAGCCATTCACAGAAACGCTAACTGGCCAGACTCCTGCATCACCAAAATGCAGCTGCACTGTATGGCTGACACTACAGGACATGTCCCTCTACTCAGGATAGGCATGCAGGGTAACATGTGAAAGAGCCACCAAGCCCTTCCCGCTGTAGTAAACATGATAGGCAGTGCATGTCAGAGCCCCACAACCACTGACACATACCGAAGTACCTCCACCCCACGTGTGCACACCCTGCACTCTCACTCACAGTCTGGGAGACTTACCACGACATTAGGGCCGCCATAAAGCCTTGGGTACTGTGCAAGCACCCCGTCTACCAGGACCCCAAGCTCCTCACTGGTGAAGGGACTGGCACGGATCTTCTGAGTCCTCGACATCACAATGGACATGTGGCAGCAGCAGCACATTGAGGGTGGCAGCCAGCAGTCCCTTGAGGCAGCAGGTGGAGGGTGGCAGCCAGCAGTCCCTTGAGGCAGCAGCAGCAGGTGGAGGGTGGCAGCCAGCAGTCCTTTGAGGCAGCAGGTGGAGGGTGGCAGCCAGCAGTCCCTTGAGGCAGCAGCAGCAGGTGCAGGGTGGCAGCCAGCAGTCCCTTGAGGCAGCAGCAGCAGGTGCAGGGTGGCAGCCAGCAGTCCCTTGCTGAGGCAGCAGCAGCAGGTGCAGGGTGGCAGCCAGCAGTCCCTTGAGGCAGCAGCAGCAGGTGCAGGGTGGCAGCCAGCAGTCCCTTGAGGCAGCAGCAGCAGGTGGAGTGTTGTCAGTCAGCAGTCCCTGGTAGCTGTGGGAATGTGGTGCGCCCTCCCACATATATATAGGCCCCTGGGGCTGTGTCAGTGGTCCCAGGGTGCTGCAATTGGTGTACCAGGTCTGCCTCATTCAAATACATCCAATGTCCGCCTCCGCGGTGGCGGTGCACGCCTACCGCAATTTTCAAACTCGCATCAGTCTACCGCGAGGCTGCTTCCCATTGGCTGCAGGGGCATGGTCCATGCCGGTGACACACCGTAGGATGGATGTGCGCGCTACCACGGTGGTGCATCTTTTGAATGCCTCCAGTGACCGCCTCCGCGGGGGTGGTGCACGCCTACCGTGATTTTCAAACTCGCATCAGGCTACCGCGAGGCTGCTTCCCATTGGCTGCAGGGGCATGGTCCATGCCGGTGACACACCGTAGGGTGCATGTGCACGCTACCGCGGTGGTGCATCTTTTGAATGCCTCCAGTGACCGCCTCCGCGGGGGTGGTGCACGCCTACCGCGATTTTCAAACTCGCATCAGGCTACCGCGAGGCTGCTTCCCATTGGCTGCAAGGGCATGGTCCATGCCGGTGCCACACCACAGGGGCCAGGCGGTAGGCACCGCCATATATCTGCCAGACAGTGCCTGGAGGGACCGTGATTTGGGTTGCGGGGCATGGTGACCGCCATTGTCACATACAAATCTGGCGGTGTCACCCGCGATCGTGCCTGGGTTATGGGCGGTACCACACCACAGGGGCCAGGCGGTAGGCAGCGCCATATATCTGCCAGACAGTGCCTGGAGGGACCGTGATTTGGGTTGCGGGGCATGGTGACCGCCATTGTCACATACAAATCTGGCGGTGTCACCCGCGATCGTGCCTGGGTTATGGTCGGTGCCACACCACAGGGGCCAGGCGGTAGGCACCGCCATATATCTGCCAGACAGTGCCTGGAGTGAGCGTTAATGGAGTTGTGGAGTAGCTGTGCTGCACCTAACGTGTCCTCCATCTCTCTGCATAGGCCAACATGTACAGTGCCCAGTGTCTCAACAATTGAAGGGTCCTCATGAGGGCAAATGCACAAAAGGGACATGTCACTCCATGTCACCAACACATACCATATATGGGTCGCAAGTACATTGCATGGTCACATACACTCGCACATGTCACATGTGCTGTGTAATGAAATGTAGACTGTCCAGTTAATGTGTTGCATAGCATATGTAGATAATGGTCAATGTCTGTGTGTGCAATGTAACGCACACTGTCATCTCATTTACTGAACTAGGGGCATCAGCAACTGGCACATTGTCCAATGCACATGCACACACGTGTCCCCCACGCTCAGCTGGTGGTCAGTGTGTAGTTGAAGTGTGCCATGTGCAACCTGTTTTGGTAGGTGTATCAGGGCCAGCAACATGGTGTGTTCGGGTAGTATTGCTTTTAGTGACATATGCTGGGGGTCATACTCACAGGTATGCACACATTTCTGTTAGTACATCACACTGTGCATGCGAATGAGCCGGAGGGGTGCACAGATGATTGCTGCTGGTAAGGGGACAGGTGTACAATGATGTGTACCTACTTGTGAAGTGCCCTGTCGGTTAATGGTGCATGTTGTAAGACTTGGGAATGTGTCTGTAGAAAAAATTGATGTGATGCACATTTCATGGTCTTCTGCATTGGCATCTGTGCACTGTGATCTGTCCTAGGAGGAGGAGGCACAATATCCATCGTCCGTTCACAGTCCTGGCAGACATGGAGAATGAGGATATAATCTGCAAATTCAGGCTGGACCGACAAACCCTGCAGAACCTATGTGCCATGTTGGAGCCCCACCTGCAGCCACGTCGGACATATCCAACAGCTTTCACCGCAACATCTAAGGTGATGGCATGCCTGCATTTCTTTGCAACAGGCTCATTCCAGCACACAGTCGCAAGTGCAGGCGGGATGTCACAGCCGATGTTCAGCATGGTGCTGAGGGATGTCCTGTCGGCCATGATGCTGTACAAAGACAGATATATCCATTTTCCCAGGGGGCCTGAGTTGGTGGCTGTGAAGGGCGATTTCTATGCCCTTGGACATATCCCCCATGTCATTGGTGCAATTGATTGCACACATGTTGGGCTTGTGCCACCACAGGCACGTGAACAGGTTTACCGCAATAGGAAGCATTCACACTCGGTAAATGTTCAAGTGATGTGCCTGGCGGACATGATCATCTCACACGGGTGTGCCAAGTTTCCCGGTTCAGTCCATGATGCCCACATCTTGCGCAGCAGCATCGTTCCTCAGTTGATGGCCAATCTGCTTCCTGAGCGTGCATGGCTTGTGGATGAGTATGCATAGTGGATTAGAGTGGTGTGTGTGTGTGACATGCTGTTGTGTTGCATTTTGGGACTGCAAGGTTAATCTGTGTCTCTCACACCCAGGTGACTCGGCATATCCAAACCGCCCGTGGTTGTTGAGCCCATTGCGGAACCCCGTCACGCCAGCTGATGTGCGATACAATGATGCCCATGGGAGGACACGGTGTGTGAAAGAACGGACATTTGGTCTCCTAAAATCAAGATTTCGGTGCCTGGACCGTACTGGGGGTGCCCTTATGTACTCGCCAGGAAGGTGTGTCAGATAGTGGTGGCATGCTGCATGCTCCACAACCTGGCCATTCGCAAGGCAATACCCCTGATCCTGGATGACGATGATGAGCAGCCAAGGCCGCCGCCTGCAAATCAAGCCGGATCCAGTGACGAGGGCAGTGGAGAGGAGGAAGGGGTCGACATGCGTCAACAGCTCATCACCCGCTACTTCACTTGAAGGTGAGTGACGATGTAGAAGGGACGAAATGGTCTGATGGTGTTGCTGTTGCTGTGTGGGTGTATGTGAGCTTGCTGACTGCAGCTTGGTGTTGACTCATTGCTGCCTGCCAATGTATGTGTGATTGGTTAGTGTGATACAGATTGTCTCTATGGTGACTGTTGCTCTGTGTAAAGTTTGTAGATCTGAGTACCTGTTGACAAGTGTTGTGTGATGTGTGCAATGCCACACCCATACAAGTGACTCTTGTTCTGCGGTTTTCCCTAGGTCCCTTCAGCATCTCACTTGTTACCTACATTCCATTCCCCTGGACCATGTCCTACACAGTGAAGGTTGCACATCCTGTATTAAAGACGGAGCAGACACAACAACATGTGTGTAAGGTGTATTTATTTACAACTGTGACATGCGAGGGTGGAGAAAATGTGAAGGGGGAATTGAAGAAGTGAGTTGACAGTCATGGTAAATGAGATACTTGAGTAGTCCCCACAATGATGTGGAGACCCAGTCCAACAGATGGATGCCATTCACATGGCAGTGTGGTGAAGGATAGTCCAAAAGGTCAATGCAGTGGTGCAGTGGTCTGCCATCATGGCTGGTTCGGGGACTAGCGTTTGGCAGGTGCTTTGGCACGTGAGTCCCCCTGGCCTTTCCTTGGACGGCCCCTCTTGCGCTTCACTGGAGGGGCCACTGCTGCAGGGGCAGTGGTGTCTGAGGACTCACCCCCTCTGTGGACGCAGGGGAGGATGATGAAGTGTCATCCTGCTGCCCAACAGGGGAGGCGGAGGGGTAGAATGTTGCGCTTGCCTGTCCCTCAGAACCGCCACTAGCTGCCCCAAGAGGTCCACAATCTGTCCCATGCATGTGTCCATGGACCTCAGCAGCAGGAGGTGCTCCCGAGATTCTTCCTCTAACCGGCCCATTCGTCCCTGGGCCTGTTGGTATGCCCCAAGGACTCTGTCGATGTGGCCCAGGGCTTCCGTCCCAGGATCAGTCCCCCTCTGCATGAGCCTGTCCCGACCAGCTGCACTGCTGCCACGGTCCTGTCCGGTCCTCACATTGGCCCGCTGCATCCTCTCCCTGGCCTCCGCAGTCGATGTGGTGGGCTGCTCAACCCCTGGGGCAGGGAGGGTGTTGCGGACAGCTGTGGTGGTGGTGGTGGTGGTGGTAGTAGTGGTTGACACACAGGCCGTGACAGCAGCTGTCAGAGGATGGTCAGGGGCTGCAGCTGATGTGGTTGGGGGACAATGGGTGCCTGGGACTGGTTGCGGCCTGCCACACCAGATGGGCAAGCGTGGAGCTCCTCATCCAAGGAATCCAGGGAGTCCTCATCCAGTTGTCTCTGTTCCGGGGGGGACTGGCTCTGCAGGGTGGTGTCATCCTCTGCAGTGAGTTCTTGGTCACCTGTGGGTCAGATGAGAAATGGTCATTGTGTTGCACTCATCAAAGTTTGTGTTAGCAGTGTTACATCAACTGTTTGTACATCCAGCAGTTGTTCACTGTACAAATTAGCATTGACCGACATCCAGTGATGCATTACAAGCTGTTGTGGTACATACATTACTTGTCCATATTGGGAGTTGTCAAGACATGACATGCACAATATATTTTTTTGACATTGACAGTCTCATGTTGGCATCCTGTTATTGATCAATCATATGTCATCCATTTATGCGTATGTGTCACTTGTAGAGCCCTTGCAGCGGTTCTCTCTGCACAGTGAGTGAGCATTGTAGTTTCATGCATACCTTTTCAATGTGGTGTAGATATCTGTATTTGCAATTCCAGACATGCTTAAGTTTGCTTTAATTAGATCCTAGGTGGTCTGGATCACTGCTACTGTCAGATGGCATGTAGTGGTGTGCATGGTTGTGCTCGGAGTTCCATCGACATGTGTTTCAGTCATTCACACTTTGGTTGCTGTCACAGTTTCATTTTCTTAGGTGTGTGCACACTATAGTTGCCAATGCTATCTGGGTGTGCAGTTGTGCATTGAGAGGCCTGGTGTCCTATGCCAACATGTTTTTTTAAATGCATATCTGGCTGCATGTTGTGGCTGTTGATATGTTGTGTTTGCTGTGTTTTCCTTGTATTTGTGAGACCTCTCTGTGTGTGTAGGATGAGGGCTTCCATCTTGGTCCAGTGTGGGACAAGTCAGCATGATATGTCCACATGCCAGTTCTTTTGAAGTGTACATTGCAATGACTGACACATGCATGTTGGTGCCAGGAAGTAATGGGTCTTGTGTGCTGGCGGTCAGGTGGGCCCATGTGAGTTGTTGTGCAAGCTTCCCAGCCCCACACACCCCGACCTGTGAGATGCGGTTACCTACCTGTGAGTTGGGTGGGTAGCATACATTGCCTGCCACATGCTTCTTATTGGGGGTGTAGTGTCCCATCCTCCATAGTGGTGGAACAGCATGCATGTTGCATTTTGTGGGACGGATAGCCAAACACACTACACCGTCTCACTGTGAAGATGGCTAACTACCGTTTGAGGTGAAGGTGAGCAATGACATGGCTATGTGACTTGGTAGAAATCTTTGGATGGAATGTGCGTGTGGTGAGCATGATTTGTGTGTGGCTTTTTGTACCCATTGATTTCAGATTACATTTGGTCATGGGATATAGCCCCCATCACTGTCGTCCCAGCTATCTGGCTGTGGGGTTCACTCCCCCGACATTTGAAGGTACAATAGGGCAAGGGGTATGGTCTCGTAGCACAGTGGTGACATACAGCAGGGTGAAGATCTCACCCAGCATACATTTCCACACTGTCATGGTTTCATGGTATTTGTGGGGAGAACACCCACTACAACGCATGCGTTATGTCGCATGCGTTTACGTCGCGAGCGTTACAACGCAAGCGACGCTACGACGCGGCCCATTACGCCGCGTACCATTACATCGCATGCGCATTTAAAGCGCATACGCTTTTAAATCGTATGTGGTGTAATGGGCGCGAGGCGGGCGGCACGGACGAGCACCGGGACAGAGGCGGAGGAGCACCGGGACAACGCGAGGAGAAAGAGGTAAGGGGGATTATGCTTAGAGTGTAGTGTTTAGGGTTTAGGGCAGTGTCTGGAGATTGTGCTTACAGTGTAGTGTTTAGGGTTTAGTGTAGTGTTTAGGGTTTAGGGCAGTGTCTGGAGATTGTGCTTACAGTGTAGTGTTTAGGGTTTAGGGCACTGTCTGGTGGTCGTAGTATAGGGCAGTGTGTTAGGCGTACTGTATTAGGGTTTAGGGAAGTTTAGGGTACTTTTTTAGGCTTTAGGGTAGTGTGTGTTATGTAGGGCAGTGTGTTAAGCGTAGCGTATTAGGGCTTAGGGGTCAGGGGAGTGTGGGGTACTTTTTAGGCTTTAGGGTAGTGTGTTATGTAGGGGGTATTTGAGGGGAAATCGCGATGTTAAAGCATGCGGAGTGTTTGTGTGCGTTGAAAATGTGTTTTGCATACATTTCAATACGAAAGCGAAGTAATGGTTTGCGTGGTGAAAACTTGCGATGTAAAGGCGCCGATGTAAAGGTATGCGATGTTATCGTTTGCGATGTAGCATCATACATCCATTTGTGGACCTGAAAACATGAGCCCAGTACTGGTGAAGCAGTTGTTCCAGGGCATCCATACACTGACATGTTGTGGTCAACAGTGGTGTGTGTGTGAGATGTACTCAGCCCTGTGCAGACAATGTGTGGTTTTGGGGCCAGACTATACCAGCACTGTTCAGACAGACAGTGTGAGATGTAAACATTGTCAATGCATACACACATTGGTGGTCCAAACAAGACACCTTTGACAATTTAATTCAGACAAGGTGCTGTTCTGCAATTCAGTGCAGCACTGTGGTAGCTGGGTGTGTTGCAGGACATTTGGGATGTGCTTAGTTTAGCATTGTGAGTCCCAGCTGCAGTGTAGTTTTTGGGTGCACTGCACTTCCACTGTTTACATTGCAACACTGTGGTATGACATGGGTGATTTGCACTTTGCCATACAAACGGCCAGACACTGCTGCAGGGCAGCATGATCGTTGTTAGTGTTGCAGTGTGTGATGCCTGGCACAGTGTACACAAAGTGGATCATTTTTGAACAGAGACTTGTGCATGGTGACTACAACACAACTGTTTTGCATTATTTGTGTTGGTGACTGTGGACTAAGTGGCATGGTGTCATGTGCGGCTGCACAGACGTCACATGCCTATGAGTGGGACTAGTGCTCCATCCTGCTCAGCTGTGGGCCAAGGGGGCCTGGTGGGAGTTGTAGTGCAGGCCTCCCAAACACCCACCCACCTCCCGGTAAAGATGGCTACCTACCTGTTAGGTGAGGGTATAGCACACAATGGCTGAGGCATGCTTCTGGGTGGGGGCAGTGCTCCATCCTGCTCAGCTGTGGGCCAAGGGGGCCTGGTGGGAGTTGTAGTGCAGGCCTCCCAAACACCCACCCACCTCCCGGTAAAGATGTCTACCTACCTGTTAGGTGAGGGTGTAGCACACAATGGCTGAGGCATGCTTCTGGGTGGGGGAAGTGCTCCATCCTGCTCAGCTGTGGGCCAAGGGGGCCTGGTGGGAGTTGTAGTGCAGGCCTCCCAAACACCCACCCACCTCCCGGTAAAGATGGCTACCTACCTGTTAGGTGAGGGTGTAGCACACAATGGCTGAGGCATGCTTCTGGGTGGGGGCAGTGCTCCATCCTGCTCAGCTGTGGGCCAAGGGGGCCTGGTGGGAGTTGTAGTGCAGGCCTCCCAAACACCCATTCACCTCCCGGTAAAGATGGCTACCTACCTGTTAGGTGAGGGTGTAGCACACAATGGCTGAGGCATGCTTCTGGGTGGGGGCAGTGCTCCATCCTGCTCAGCTGTGGGCCAAGGGGCCTGGTGGGAGTTGTAGTGCAGGCCTCCCAAACACCCACCCACCTCCCGGTAAAGATGGCTACCTACCTGTTAGGTGAGGGTGTAGCACACAATGGCTGAGGCATGCTTCTGGGTGGGGGCAGTGCTCCATCCTGCTCAGCTGTGGGCCAAGGGGTCCTGGTGGGAGTTGTAGTGCAGGCCTCCCAAACACCCACCCACCTCCCGGTAAAGATGGCTACCTACATGTTAGGTGAGGGTGTAGCACACAATGGCTGAGGCATGCTTCTGGGTGGGGGCAGTGCTCCATCCTGCTCAGCTGTGGGCCAAGGGGGCCTGGTGGGAGTTGTAGTGCAGGCCTCCCAAACACCCACCCACCTCCAGGTAAAGATGGCTACCTACCTGTTAGGTGAGGGTGTAGCACACAATGGCTGAGGCATGCTTCTGGGTGGGGGCAGTGCTCCATCCTGCTCAGCTGTGGGCCAAGGGGGCCTGGTGGGAGTTGTAGTGCAGGCCTCCCAAACACCCACCCACCTCCCTGTGAAGATGGCTACCTACCTGTTAGGTGAGGGTGTAGCACACAATGGCTGAGGCATGCTTCTGGGTGGGGGCAGTGCTCCATCCTGCTCAGCTGTGGGCCAAGGGGGCCTGGTGGGAGTTGTAGTGCAGGCCTCCCAAACACCCACCCACCTCCCGGTAAAGATGGCTACCTACCTGTTAGGTGAGGGTGTAGCACACAATGGCTGAGGCATGCTTCTGGGTAGGGGCAGTGCTCCATCCTGCTCAGCTGTGGGCCAAGGGGGCCTGGTGGGAGTTGTAGTGCAGGCCTCCCAAACACCCACCCACCTCCCTGTGAAGATGGCTACCTACCTGTTAGGTGAGGGTGTAGCACACAATGGCTGAGGCATGCTTCTGGGTGGGGGCAGTGCTCCATCCTGCTCAGCTGTGGGCCAAGGGGCCTGGTGGGAGTTGTAGTGCTGGCAGCATGTACACATGTACCCATGGTGATGTTGCTAACTACCTTTGGGGGCTTCAGGGGGAGTGTCTGTTGTATCTGTGAGAGATGTGTTGGGGGAGTGTTGTGCACATGAATTAATTTGTACCTAGGAGGTATTATTTTGTAATAGTGCAAGACAGTACATTTGTGTGATGTTAAGCATTTGTTTGTACTTACCAGCCTCCACTCCTCCGGGTATTCCTGAGAGACTCTCTGGATGTAGAATGCCAAGCACCTTCTCCTCCCATTCAGTGAACGTTTTGAGTGGAACGGGAGGGCCACTGCTCTGTCCTGTGAGCCAGCTCATGGTTCTTGGCTCTCTTCTTTTGACCACTGCCTTCAGATCGTGCCACCTCTTCACGATTTCATCTCTATTGCGTGGCACGGTCCCTACTGCATTGACCATCTCTACTATCCTTCTCCACATTTGCGTCCTTGTTGCTAGTGGTGTCTGTTGGACCTGGTTACCAAACAATTGTGGTTCTACCCTGATTATCTCATCGACCATGACCCTCAACTCACTCTCACTGAATTTGGGCATTCTCTGTGGTGACATGGTGTGTGATGTGTCAAGGTGTTTAGGGTGCAGGTTTGGGAGTGGTAGTGGTGGTTGTGATGTGGATGGAGGATTACTGTGCAAAGGTGTTAGAGGTGCAGGTGTGGAAGTGGTGGTGGTGGTGGTGATGTGTGTGTGTTGTGCAGATTTGCCTCTCCTGTCATCTGTGGTGGATGTCCCCTCAGTTGTGGAGTTTTGCAAAGGATTGTGGTCTGTTGGGGGCTGGATTTATACTGGTGTCTGTGGGTGTGTCAGGATGGGGTATTGGTTGCAGGTGTGGTGTGTGTGTGAACCTGGGATTTGTAGTTTTGGAGTTTCCCATGGGGGTGTGTCTTTGGGCTGTGTTAGCTATTTTTGGATGCATGCCTTGTATGGTTGGTGCACTTTGTGGCCATGTTGTGTGTTTTTCTAGCGACCGCCATTTTTTTAACGGAGCGTCCGCAGTGGTGGCTCGGCTATGGCGCTTCCGTCGTCTCACTGATTCTTCAATGTTGTCGACCGCGTCGGTCGGAAGCAGCGCACTGCACTGCAGGGATGTCGGGAATATCATAATTTTGATGGCGGTGTCTCCGCTGTGGTTGCGGGCGTTTGGGCTGTTTCTGCTGCGAAACCGACCAACGCGGACGGGTTTGGGCCCTTTCCGCAGGCGTACGGCGGATTCTCGGGTCTCCTTTCCGCCGCGGTTGGAGTTTTACCGCCGAAGATCCTAATCTAGCCGTCGGTTTTCCCGCGGTAGCGGTGGGCGGTGTTTTCCCGCTACCATGGCGGTCGTTTTTTTTTCCGTCCGCCATCGTAATGACCTCCATAATTTTTAACATTAAATACCACTTTAATAAAATGATACACAAAAAAATAGACATTTTATTTTTTTATTGGTTTATTTATTGTAAATTATTCTGTAATCAACAAAAAATATTTATTTTATTCAGTGCATATAATATAAATCAAGACATATAGATAAAAAATTATATTTATTTTACAGACACAAAATATTTGGTACATATGTATATTTTTACATGTAATAATTATGTAAACAAATATTTTTAACATTGGTAAATTCTTAATACAGTTATGTAAACTTTGTAATATAAAAAATGTAGTTTTACATTGGTTTAGAAACATTTGAGTAAAAATATAATTATTAATAACAGTTGTTCATTTTAGTCTTGTATTGTGAACATTTGTTATTTAGTTACATATACTGTTCAGTTTTTAATAATATAACCCTTTTCACATTTTTTTAATACATTTTCAATTTTATACTTTGTTACATTTTTTAAACAAATAAAAATACATTTTAATTAATTATTAATATATAAAATATGAATATTATTAATTATTACATGGTTTAATTTTTATACATGTTTTTATAAGTTTGACATTTTTTAAACATGTATTAAAATTATTACATGTTTTTAATCAACGTTGTATATAACTTGTAAATATATGGAATTATAATAATAATTATTATATGTTTAATAATATTTATTATTATGATTTTACAATGTTTGAAAAATGTTAAATAAATTTAAACATATAAGTTATGAATTGTAGTATTTTAAATAAACATTTTAGTAATTTATTTACAATGTAATAACATGTTTTTAAACAAAATACATTTATTTATTATGTTTAAAGCAGCCATATTTGTTTGGTGCTTGTATTTTGTAACCACTCACGTTTGTTTTGGGTTATTTAGAAGGAGACAAGTTCGCGGATGGGAGCTGCGTCGCGTGGAGGAAGGTAAGATTAATTTTCTTTATTTTAACTAGACTTTTAATTTAATTTGAAGGTAGTTAGGTTGTAGTTAGTGTGTGTAGTGTTAGGTTTTTGGAATTGTGGCGTTTTTTATGTGTAAGTTAGCTTTTAGCGATTTATGTACCGTTATTTTTTTAAGCCTAGTTTAGAAAACTTAAAATATGTTAGAATATGTTTGAATATGGTGTGTATAATGTTTGTAACAGTGTGATATTGTATATTATGTGTATATTTCTGTGGGTGGGAATGTTTGCGTTTTTTTACTGGTTTTGGTCGTGAGAAGTGGCGGTTACTAGAAGATTGCGTTTTTTTGATTAAGGAAGTGTGTATTAGTTTAAGTAACTAATAATTATTTTACACTTCCTTAATTTTTTGGGTTTTCATGGAGCGTTTCTTTTTTTAAAACACTTTTTCGGGTTTTTTATGGTATATCGTTTGTGGACTTATGGATGGAGGATTACTTTTTGAACAGTTGGATTTTTACATTTTTTTGGGGGGTACTTTTTCGTTCTATTTGGATTATGATATACCTGGATTGTTTTACAAGAGTTGGGATTTTATTTCTACAGCTACGGAAACAGTAAGTTATTTTAATTATTTATTGTGGGAGGGAAATGCTAAGAGAGTTAGTGTTATTGTTGTTTATATTTTCATATATTTAATTAATATGTCTATATATATATATTTATTGTTTTAATAAAAATATATTAGACATATTAATTAATTTTGTGAAAATATAAAAATTATATTTATGCATTTTAATTAATTGTACAGAAAAGTATTACATATTTTAAACTGGATTTTTAATTTATAGTAGGCTTTTGGCAATTATTTCTAAGTATTCTAGGCCTTTTGTTGTTGGATATAGTCTGACTTGATGTTGTAAGTATTCAAACATTTGTTTAGTTTGTTTGGATAGTTTGGGCCTGATTTGTGTTACAGATTGCTCCATTCTTAGCTGTTGGTAGCTCTGTTCTTTTTGGAGGGAGAGTAGGAGTTTGTGTAGAGTAGGTGGACCTCATCCTGTTGTTGCTTGGAAGGCATTATGCCAACCTTCAACAGCATTGTTTGTTTTTGCCTCTTGGTTTAGTGTGCTAAGGTATACATTCCACCATGGAATTTGGTATTTTGGTTGCCTTCTATGTCCTGATCTATGGAGTCTTCCCACCCAGGTATCTTCAAAATAGTCTAGGAGGGGACTTAATTTTTGTTTGTGTTGCTGTAAGTAAGGACTTTCTATTAATAAGTTCTAATGTTCAGCCACATCAGTAACTGGGACGTAGGCCAGTGCTATAAGTTTTTTTATTTGGTATGCGAATGAACTGTTTGTTGCACGTTCAACACTTAGGGGGTCATTAAGATGCCGGACGGAAAAGCCCTCCGACCACCATGGTCCGCGGCATTTCCATTGGTCAAATTACGATGCAACGTACGCAAAATCAGACCGCGGAGGACGGATGTCTCAAAACACTGTCCACCACGGTCGGAAAAGCAGCAAATCCGACCGCAGCGGACGGGGAAAGCTGTACAACGGCTCGAAAAGACCGATCCTGCCGCAGCATGACCGCACGGCTAATTACGATGAGAACATGGAGCTGGCGGACCAAGCACTGCCATCCGACCGCCTCGCACGCACACAGGCAAAATGAATGGCATGCGAAGCAACCCCACAATAACGCCGAAGTGTGCCTGTACTCCCTGCCGCCCTTAATCACAACACACACGCCACAATGACACACCCCAACCTGCTCCTGGTAGGGAAAGCCATGCGCAGCATGGAAGAGACATCTGGAGATCATCACCCATGTGGACACACCCACATACCACAGATGGAAACCAACCCCTACCTGGGATAGCAGCCCTTGCACACCACAAGCCGAGACAGAGAGACAGGACACCATTGACTCACACTTCACAACATCACACCCACCTATATCCACACAACACCACTCACACCCACACACCTCACACACTACACATATCTCCACCATTACCTTGCACCCTGCACCCCTCATTCATGTGTGCCATGCCCCCCAAGAACATGCCCAACATCACCGACTCAGACTTGAACGTGATGCCAGACGAGACAATCAGGGCAGAACCACATTTGTCTGGGCACCTGGTCCAACACACCCCCCTTGTGCGCAAGAATCAGATGTGGGCAAGGATCCACAGCCAAGTCAATGCCGTAGGGACCACCCTACGCACTGTGCGTGATATCAGGAAGTAGTGGTGCGACCCCAAGGGCCGGGAAAAGCGTCCGGCCCAGAGGAACAACGTGGAGGCCCAGAGTACTGGTGGCATCCCTTCCATTCCACCACCAACCTTCACCGAATGGGGGGAGAAGGTGCCTGCCATAATGCATCCAGAGAGTCCTACAGGAATCGGGGGGTACTGGAGGCTGGTAAGTACCAACAAAATGATCACATCACACTACAATACACCATTGTGCACAACAAGTGAGCCCCAATTGCCCGCCCACATCAAACTCATGTGGAATGCACACTTACAACACGAATGGATCACAAGGACAGCATCTCCTTAATCAGCTCAACCTCAGAGGTAGGTGGCAGCTCATGCACCCTGGCCTTACTCCCGAACAGCATGGCTCACCCTCCCCACCCCACAAACATGTGGCAGCTACGCCGTCGACTGTGCCCACCAACAGGTAGCTAGCCATCTCACTGGGGAGGGGGATGTCAAGCCCTGACCGCAACACCACAACTCCCACATGGCTCTCTGTCTCCCCTCACAAACAGCATGGAGCCAAATGACCCCCACAAGGATGTTGCTGCTCATGAGTCTCCAAAGGAGTGATTTCCCGACACAAAATGAATCCACAAAGGACTACACTTCCCCACAACGCTAATCTGGCATGACGTCATGCTGTAACTACTCCACCAGTGAGAAGTGAGGAGTGTGACCATGCGCACATCGATGTGCCTGCTGGCTATGCATCCCAGCAGGACGAAGGGACCGCCTGTGGCAGGGCACAAAACAGAGCACAAAAGAAACCCGTACCGAGGCCCACTCAGAAAAAGGGACGGTGCACAGCACCGGTGAGAACCGGCCCCCTGAAAGCCCTGTATGTACACCAACACCATGTGCGACTGATGACATTCTGACATGAATGCCTAGTAAAGCCAAGGCAAAAGTCATGTCACCTCAATTCAAATGTTGCAAACATGATCAGCTAAGTTTTGCTGTGTGCAGAACATGCTGACAAAAGTGACCTAACTCCAAAAGGTGACTCGATTGCAACAGAAGGTGAGCGTGCCATGGACGAGCCCAGCCAGCCGCCCCCCAGGAAGGTTAAGCCTCGGATGCAGAGTCCCTGGTCCATTCAGGTGATGAGGAACTACATGGCCCCTCCTGCGTGCACAGGCCAGGCATTACGCATATGGTAACAGTTGCACAACGTCTCCTTCCTGTGCCAATGTTCTGCTAACTCCCCATAAGTGATTGTGGATAGTCAATCGTGGCCTCACATTCCCACAGCGAAAGCATACTTCAATGAGTGTGCAGGCACAATGGGCCTCTGATTGGACAACTAGTCGCTCCCACACCAGCCCAAAGACCTTCGTATACCAGGTGTCTTGACCGTCTCGCGCAATTCAGTTAGTGCTGAACATGGCTCTCCCACTATTTTCGTGGTGAACTGACACACAGAGTATTGATAGCATCTGATACTGAAGGCCGTTGCACACTTTTTATCAGATTTGTGAGCTCTGGCCTTGTCCCTCCCTTCCATGCTTTTCCGGAAGTACCACCGGGTATCAGTCCCCCAATTTGCACACTGCATTTTGCGCTTTCTGACCATTACCTTGGCTGTACAGCTGAGCACTGGTTCTGAGATTGCTCTCACGCCATGTCTGACCTTCCAGTGGGCCAGGCCGAGCCCATTCTGTTGCAACTGTACCTTGCCCGCATGCAGCTTCTATTTGGATGTGTCCCACTGGCTGTGCTGGGCATCAAGCTATCCTGGCTGAAGAGGGGTGAAACCCCGAAACCGGTCCTAGGATACTTGTTTCCAGTCCAGGGAGGACCTGGCTTGGCAGTTCAGGCTGGACTGTTCCCATTGGGCACAGGGTCAAGACTGATTTCCATATGGCTGGGTTCAAACTGGAATGGCATGGTGAGCAAAAAAACGATGGATTTAGGCCCTGATCTCTGTACTGGGGTGAATGTATGACATTGTTCTACATTCTGTCCATCAATTGTTGTTTTTGCATTTGTCACCCCGAGTGGGACGGGTATGCCCAGACGTGGGTCCCGTGCTCTCCATCCCACTGGAATCAAGCTATCCTGCCTGAAAAGGGGTGAAACCCCTAAACCGGTCCTAGGATACTTGTTTCCAGTCCAGGAAGGACCTGGCTTGGCAGTTCGGGCTGGACTGTTCCCATTGGGCACAGGGTCAAGACTGATTTGCATATGGCTGGGTTCAAACTGGAATGGCATGGTGAGCAAAAAACGATGGATTTAGGCCCAGATCTCTGTACTGGGGTGAATGTATGACATTGTTCTGCATTCTGTCCATCAATTGTTGTTTTTGCATTTGTCACCCCGAGTGGGACGGGTATGCCCAGACGTGGGTCCCGTGCTCTCCATGCCACTGGAATCAAGCTATCCTGGCTGAAGAGGGGTGAAACCCCGAAACCCGTCCTAGGATACTTGTTTCCAGTCCAGGGAGGACCTGGCTTGGCAGTTCGGGCTGGACTGTTCCCATTGGGCACAGGGTCAAGACTGATTTGCATATGGCTGGGTTCAAACTGGAATGGCATGGTGAGCAAAAAAACGATGGATTTAGGCCCAGATCTCTGTACTGGGGTGAATGTATGACATTGCTCTGCATTCTGTCCATCAATTGTTGTTTTTGCATCGGGCATCAATTACAGGCTGACGTTCCGCTATGCCTACTTCACCTGCGTGCGACCCGTCTTTTCCTGCAGAAGATGTCTGTTTCAGTGGGCCATGGATGTCTGCCTTTCAAACACATACCTTGCTGACCTGGATTATGAGCTGTGGGTGACTCCTTGGTTGGTCCACGTGCAAGACTGCTTTGGTGAAACACATTTATGTGATGCCTTTCAATGTATCAGGCAGGCTGACAGCCTGTGCATTTGCGCAATGGCTCCTGTGCCATGCCTACGTCGAACCTCTCCCAGGTTGCGATGGGATGCCCCTTTCAACCTCGTGGTGCGAGGAGCACATCTGTTCCTTCATACTGCTGGATTGGATGGCGATCCTCTTAGCTGAAGATGAACTTGATCGTCTCTTGGAAATGATTGCCTTCGAAGCTTCCTGTGCCTTCTTGGATTCGTAACTACTTTACAGCAACAGGAACTGTTGGTGACTAATTCAATCATCGTCTCCCTTTCTGCACGCCACGTGACAAGATGTGGCATCCAGCTCTCTGACTATGGCCCTGTCTGCATTGGCTTGGACTGTGCTGTGCTCTGCGGTCTATTGTGCTTGGTACCACAGACCAGCGCAAGTGGAGGCTGTCAACTGACTGTCGTGGACTTTGTCGTCTGTCATGAGCCCGGCTTCCATTATGCAGCTGTAGCGCACACAGAAGACATGGCGTTGTTGTTTTGCAAGTACCCAGGGCTCGAGTCGGGGGTACACGCAGGTACA
Organism: Calotriton arnoldi; assembly: GCA_963921515.1. NCBI lineage: Eukaryota > Metazoa > Chordata > Amphibia > Caudata > Salamandridae > Calotriton > Calotriton arnoldi. Next base: position 159,473 of record CAWUFW010015400.1, on the reverse strand, counting down.
CGGCGCCCCCCCCTCTTTGGCCGGGTTTGAAGCTGTCCCCCCTGCAAGGACGTTGGTCTCCACAGGGATATGCTTAACTTGTCCCGGTGTGCCGTCCAGATACCGGTAAACGTTCTGCAGCACCTGCACGTTGTCTGCAGTCCATTCCCAGCAGCAACGTGCATGCAGCGAGTGTGCCTTTTTTCACCTCCAGCCGGGCCTAAGTAAAGGGGCTATCCGGCATCCCTTTGTTTGTACATGCTGACTGGGGTCCGCCTTGAACCTTACATTTGAATGTAGATGCCACAGAGGGGAACCTGTGCACACAGCTTGCCATCTCTACACAGGTACTTAAGGGAGGCATGCTTTTGTCTTTGTTCTGTCCCTGTATATCAATGCTGACACTGTGAGACAGTCAGATGGATTAGTCTGTCCTAGTATTTGCACAAATCATGTTAGTCGCACGATTTACCTTCTCTCATAGCGCTACGTCGGGGCGTTGTGAGGTCAAGTGCGTTTTGTCTTACTTGGTCAGACCCCCCACTTCATTGTTTAGGACTTGTGCCCTGCAAGTACCTTAGGACATGTCTGTCACATGAGAGGTGTCCGCAGAGCTTGTTCACTGCGTGGTCCAGGAGTACTGTCTGGACATTCTGTCCATGGTCGCAGAAGCCTGTCCCTTGTCATTCGGTTCTGTTCAGGCCATAGCACCCCAAATCTACAAGGTCTCACAGCTGCTAGAGGACACGGATCCCCTTTTATTGACATGGGAATGCGGGCCAGATGGCCCACACTTGGAGGGTCATCCATCCAGTGATGAGTGCGACACAGCCAATGTTGTGTAATCTCACCATGTGTAGTCTGGGTAATGGGTTCTGCTGACAAAGGCCATAGACCAGGGACATCCCATACGACTCCTTCCTGCAAGGGGTGGGGGGATATGCTCGTGGTTCGATGTCCAGAGGGGTTATTGATGCCACATCTTGCTTCATGTGAAATGGATATGTCACTGTGGTTACTGGTCCAGTACTCATGCATTTTCAACCTGTTGTGGAACGTATTTAGCATGCTTTGACACTCTAGTAAAAACTTCACATTTGGAAACGTTTCGTGTCTTCCAATTGTCTGCTTGTGTACATGCGCTGGGATGCCTCAGAGTGAGTAGGGGAGCAAGTGAGGCAGTATCGCAATGGTGTCCTGTGCGTAATGGTGCTTCTGGGTGCTCAATCCCTGCATGCATGTGTTTTCAACTCCGGCGCATAGTCCGGTATGTGCACGCAATCTCAGGGAAATGTGTCCGAGTCTGTGAGACGACAGCAAGGCACACAGACACAGTCATGGTCGCTCATTGTTGCATCACACTCAACGAAAGTAGTTGATGAGCTGTAGATGCTGGTCAAGGCCTTCTTCCTCACCACTGTCATCGTCACTGGGCATGTGTGGGTTGGGTGCGGAGGTGATGGTGCTGTTCCGCCAGATGTAGCTGTCATGTGCCGACCCCGGTTACTCTGCACACACGTGTGGGATGATCTGCTCCGCCTGTCATACCACTGGCACGTTGATGGAGTGGTAGTGTTTGAGGTTCCTAGGGACAGGTTCACTTGCCTGTGGTGGTATGAGGCCAATGTGCGTGCCATCAATGGATGCCATCAACATTTGGGATGCCTCCCAGGCAGGGCTGACTCCAGGAATCTTTATTTGTGTGGTTCAACGATGCATTCGGGTGGGCCACTGAGTGCCCGAGTTGTCACTTATGTCTCTCGCCAGGCCTGCTTCTGGGCCCCACTTTGTCTCTCCTCAGTTTCACAAGGGCCAGGGAGACGCATTCTTTCCTTCCTAATTCTCTTGCTTGATGTTGTCACTCTCGAGAAGTGTGTTTTTTCCTTGGAGGGACCTCCTGATGGGAGGCGGAGGTTTCCTGAGGTGGGAGTATCAGGTAAATGACACACCTCATGCTCTCACTCATGCCCTCCTCCTCGGATTACCTCTCTGCCACTCTCGTCCATCGCCCATCATCTCTCCATGTCCGCTCGCTCATGTGCATTTCATTTGTTGTATGGCGCTACTGATATGAGTGTGGGGTGTGACAGTGCTTTACATCACGCACACATTGTTCAGAGACAATCAGTCATGCAAGTGTGTAAGTACATCAGTCAACAGGGAATGTCACGTGAGCCAATGAGGATTGCAAGGTGTGGTAATGACATGTCAACCATACTTGTGGGCAGGATTTTTGAGGGCATTTGGTCTGGAGAAGCACTGACTCAGGACATGTGTGGGGACATTTACAGGCAGTGGCAGCTAGGCACACTGCACGCCACACCAGTACGTATGTTGGGTGTGCTAGGGATTACATGTATGTCTGATTAGCAGACAATGGACAACTCTGATTGTCTGCCTATGCCACTGACCCTTCACAATTCGACCCATGGCCAAGAGACGCCAGTCAGATGTCAAGGGATATTCAATCGTGGTTCACAGGTTGGATGTTTCATTACACAACATTGGTACCGTGCGGGAGATCCTTCTCTCATTTGAGTCCATGCTGGCCAGGGGGTATGGCTATGTATGTAATTTCACTCTCCTTTCCTTGGACATTCCATGTGTGTGCAGACTTGGCTCACGGGTCACACTCTCTCATCCCTTCACAGTGTGGTGACCAGCTGGTTGCTGTTCTAGTTGTTCTGATGTGCCAGCCACCCCCAGAGGGCTGACTTACCCCCCACCCACAGCCACCCAGCACAGGCGCCACTGGACCTGTGACCCTGCCAACAAACGGGTCCGGACGCACGTGCCCTGGGCCAGTTCTCCTATGCATGTATGGTGTCTGTGTGGTTACTCGATATGCATGGGGGCCTCGTGCCCCACAACATCGCCAATGGGGTGCACCAGTCACTTTAGGCAAATGAGTTGTGATGTGTGATGTAATAGTCAGGGCGCGAATGCAAATGCAGTATGTGTTCGCATGCGCGGTAGCTGGCATTCGCAGCGATGACACATTTTTGTCCACACTTGAACGTTGCAGGGTTGCAGTCGCAGCTTCCGGGCCGCCACGGTGTGGCACACACAATGCGGATGAGCCATCAGCCAATGGGTGCCTTCGGAGTACATGTTTAGATGTTGCGGTGTGCGCGCTCTGCAACTGCGGGCTCGTCATTGGCTCCATTTGCCTTCGGGGGCACCGAGGGTCACTCATGGGGATTGGGTGTGCCTCGCACTTTGCATTTGGCAGGTTGCCACATTCATCGTGGTGCGGCCACGCTTGCTGGGAGTTGTAGTTGTTCAGGGGTTGCATGCATGGAGATGTCTGGTACGTACCTCTGCTGTTGAGCGCGGCGGCGTCTTGTCTGCCGGAGGTGCAACCGGTAGTGCAGCGGGAAGGCCTGTGGTGCAGGATCCATGGCGGGTCCGGGGGTTTGGATGGGTACGGTATCGGCTCTTCCTCTCCGATGTTTTATTTCCACCATCCGCAACGTGGTGGTTTTTACGCGGCGGTGGGAAGGGCTGTCTGCAACATCGTGATTTGATTGGCGGATGGAACATATTTCCGCACGCCGGACCTGCCCTGTTGGCTCCGTCCGCCACCCTTGCGTCTATATTATTGTGATCGATATTTTTGACATGTTGTATATTTTTAAACTATGTCCGATATTTTGAATAACGATATTTATGTGTTCGATAATAGTGTTATCGATATTATTGTTTGACGATATTTTGGTGTCGATAATAGTGTATTATTTTAATAGGTTATCGATATTAGTGTACTCGATATTTTTGTGTCGATAAAAATGTAGGTCGATATTGTGTCTGTCGATATTATGTCAGTGATTCGGTATCCACATTACAAGGCGGGCAGGTAGGAGCCTATTCCATAGCAGGTTTAAACAGGAAATACCTTTCTGTTCACTACCCTGGACTGGACCATGAAGAGGGACCCACACCAAATGCCTCCGTTTTTTTTTACCTTGTCGGTATTGGGTAAATGCATTTTTAATGATTTACCTGGAAAAAACAAGTTGGAAATCGTATTTACTGTGAATATAAAAAAAATTACTGCTCAATTTATATTTTATACATTTTTTAAATTAAATTAAATGTTTTTTAAATTGTATTCACAGATGGCACTTCTGTTGCTTCGCGGGAGCAGTGGGACGTTGGGCAGTGTCAGTTATAGTGCTGAGACATTAAGGGAAGGTCATAAGATGACGAAAGCCAATAAAGATAGAAGACTGCCCAGAGGCAAGTCAGATTTCTGCCAGCCTCTCCAGAGCATAAGTGTGCAAGTGGAGAGATAGCAGGAACATGGCGGGCCAGCGTGCAGCATTGTATCTGCTCATTCTGCTTGCAAAGAGCCAATTATGTTAGTTATTTTGTGTGCTATTTTAATTGTGCTCCTTTTAAGATCGAACCTTTCTCTCAAAGGAGAAAGGTACTCTTGATATGCTGATTGAAGGAAGAGTTGGGCACACTTAGGCAGAGAGCCTAGTGGGCCGTTCTATGTGGTAAAGATTCAGCTTCATTGCGGTGCTCAAGAGGTCCTTTCAGGGCTTCCTTCGGCTGGAGGGAAGGCATACAAAGTTAACAGATGTAAGGTGAGTTTCATTGCAGTGGCAATGTTCTGAGAGAGTGTCAATGGTCCTTGGGCTCTTCCGCCTTTTTTCCTTTTGTCTAGTATTTAAATAGTCTTGCAATGTTGATCAGCTTGGAGGCATTGCGATTTTGCTAATGAGAGGGTGAGTGTGGGGGAGACAATGTATATACATTCTTCTGCATGGAAGGAAATTCTTCTTTGAAGTGATGTGCATTTAATGGTGTCCATTCCGTTAGACCCCATTCAGGGAACACCGGGCAAGTAGGGGCTACTGGGCCATAACCGTGAAGACTGATGCCTCTGATGTCCTGGAGTACACCCTACTTTAAATCTGCAAACTGGGGTAAGTACAATGCCTTTAGCACTTGACTCTCAGTGGTAGGGATGTTGAGCTGTCACAGGCTTCTTAGGGTGGTAGTGTGGAGTGCTCGGGTTCAGAACTCAACAATACAAAACAACACAATAAATGAATGCTCAACCCAGCGCTTATCTTTTCAAGAAATATATGTACTTCAATGCACACTAGAACTGAAGACCACACACTATCGCAAAAAGATGCAATTTTGTGTCTTTGCAACTATCATACAAATTGATGCCTCTACCTGCTAACCTAAACACAGTGGGTATAAACAACGAAAGATACTTGAAACAAGGTTATCTGGAATCAGTGTTATCTCGCTCTATAGAGAAGGTACACAAGATTCACAGAGAAGCCTTGCTACATAACACTCTTAAGGAAGATAAGCTAAGAATGGTGTTTGTTTCAAACTTTTCGACAAAATCTTTAACAATTAAAAAAATTATCACCAAAAGATGGGAGCTTCTGGAAGAAATATATGACTTTACAACGCATGCCATTACAACGCATACTTTTACATCGCAGTTTTTACAACGCAGCTACCATTACATCGCATGTTTTTACAACGCATACCATTACAACGCATGTTCATTGAGATACATTAAAACTACCATTACAACGCATTCCATTACAATGCATACTAATACTACGCATACCATTGCAACGCATACTATTTTTTCTTTGTTTTTTCCTCAGATTTCAAAATTTTTTGTGTTGGATGGTGGTGGGGCAAATTTACTATTCCTACTCCGACAGGTGTTTGCCTCAGGGAAAGTGTTGGATGGTGGTGGGGGCAAATTTTCTATTCCTACTCCGACCGGTGCTTGCCTCAGGGAAAGTGCTGGATGGTGGTGGGGGCAAAATTACATAACTTTTTTTTTTTAATTAATAATATTAACACATTTTAATATCACTTAAACTAAATATCAACACTTACCTTCATTACTTACCTTAAAATGTGTTGTAATGGCATGCGTTGTAATGGCATGAGTTGCAATGGCACATGCGTTGTAATGGCATGCGATATAATGGCACATGCTTTGTAATAGTTGCGTTGTAAAGGCATTACGATGTAATGCCTGCGTTGTAATGGATGTTTCCCTTCTGGAAGAGGGCTCGGGTGAGAAGGAAGGAAGATGGCGGATCAGCTCCGCCGCTGAGAGCTTGCACCCAGAGCTGCTCTCCTGCTTTCACCACTGGATTTTAGCAGAAAGGCAGTGAAAAATGCACGGAAAAATGTATTGACATGACGAATGCCAGATGCCACATATACATTTGTGAAAGATTAAGACAAAACAGAGCGTAAAATTCCTGCTGCTTAGACTTACCGGATGCTGGGATAGTTTGTCAGGACCTTGTGGCGGTCCTGGATACTCACTCAGCGTTGGCTCATCGACCTACGGTGCTCTCCTCTCTACTGGCCTCCTCTTGCTCCTACACCTTCTTCAGTTTCAGTTAACGTGATGGACCTGCCGAAGACAGGCACACAGAAGGGCGGGCGTGCTCCTCATCGCTCCACGATGGTAACATCCAATACGGTCGGGCTGGCTTTAGCGATGGATGACTGTCAGCCTTGTAGGCTGAAGAGCATGGCTATGCGAGGAACCTCTTCCCGAGCTGGGAGACCAATCTTGAAACTACTACAGTCAGGTAAAGCTGCTGAACTGCTCAACTCGGGGGTGCTGTGGGTCCATCGCCAGAGACTCAGATGGTAGATGCGCTACTGGAGGCAGTTCTCCCCAGCCAGGAAGGTATGTCAGAGCCAAACTGTGGCGCTCTTCTCAGTGTTTCACAGCACTTAGCTTCACCTGCCAAGACAGGCGACGAGAAGCGCTCTGAGTGCCAAAGGGGAGCACTATTTAATATGGACACTCAAGCCATGCTGAATATAACTGGTAGGACTGCCAACTCCTGCATATGTATGGCGGATCAACCCGCTGCATACATCAGTAATCAGGCTGTGATATCTCAGTTGCATCAGGGGCCATTAGATATTTCTCAGAAGCAGGTTCCATATTACTTTAACACCAGCACAGAAGGTTCACCTTTTTTAGATCTAGGTGCAGATGCCAGGTCAGATGGGAAGGGGGCCACGGCAGACATGATTAATAATAACTCTGAGATCCTCTCTCCTTCACGAGAGAGCACAGCAGTCCCTCTTCTATCTATCTATGACCCTTCCACTTCTAGCAACAATATTATCACAACTACTCCTGCTACTGATGATGTGAGCCTACTTGTCGACTCTGTGAGCTCATCTTCTGGTAAAAATAAAAATAAAGCTAAATTGACCAGGAACCTCAAAAGGGAGACTGACCGTCAGGGCGGTCTATGAAACAATAAGGTAACAGCTGTGAAGCTCGGCACAGTTGGCAGTCTTCTGCGCAAGTGGGACACTGCAAAAGGCGAAGTTAAAAACAATATTATCCCGCCTTTCTGGGTCTGGACCCGGAGTCGGATTAGATCCAAAGCGCACCGGTAATGTCAGCAGTCATGACTCTTCTAACATCTCGATGAAAGTCTCTACTATTCATGTTGATCTGCTAAATCCATTTGGCTTTTCTTCCCTTGCTTCCCCGGCCTCTATAGGTAACACTGAGTCGACTGCTGCAAAGACCACTTCCATCTCTGCTGAGCCCCCACTTTCACTGATCCTTCAAGCACTACAAGTTCAAAGAGCAGAAGCGCAGGAACATTATGCACAGGTTAGGGCTGACAGCCTTTCAATCCAGCAGTCTCTTGCAGAAGTAAATGGCAATGTGGCATCACTTACATCAGATATCACGGAGCTTCAGCAGCGGGTCGCCGAAACAGAAGAGTCTGCCTCCAAGACAGCCAAAATTGCAGAAACGCACGAGACCCAGCTCACGTTCTTGCAGGGAAAAGTTGAGGACTTGGAAAATCGACAACGCCGCAACAATCTTAGGTTTTTTGGGTTTCCAGAGGGCAAGGAGGGATCTGACCCTGTGCATTTGTTGTAAAGCTACTTCAAAAGGCCTTTCTAGATCTGGCAGACTGGGATTGGGACTACCAAGTACAACGAGAGCATAGACTACCAGTGGTTTCAAATTAACCAGCGAGGCGATACCCTCGGCCATTCTTTGTTTTTTTTTAGAACTTCCTCTTGAGGCAGGCGATATCCATCAAAGCTCGACCCACCTCTCCAATACAAGTCAACTCTTTTACTATTTTTGTCAGATCAGATCTTTGCAAGAATACTATGGACAGGCGTTGGAAACTGCAGCAGCTTATTGACCCAATAGAAGCGGCAGGGACACAGGTCTTTCTGCAGGAGCCCACCCGCCTAAAGGCTATCAAAGATGGATACTCTCAGACTCTCACTCTTTATGAGGACTTTAGTGGTTGGCATAGGCCTTGGTAAAAGGCATCTTTGCGTAGGCTTGTATTTTTTCAAAACACCTTTTTCTTCCTTATCCGCTCTTTCTTTCTTTTGTTTTTTATTTGTATTTGCACACTTTTATTGAGGTGTAGGAATTATCTATGGAAGCAGGATGGCGCTCTGGGTGGGCTGCCTCTCGTTTGCTGTCCATCCATTGGCAGCACTGAGGGGGGTGATTCTTTCGTTGGGCACAGGGTGGTCACAGGGTGGGGGTTGGGGTGGGCTTACTGGATGAAAAGAGCAAAGGGGGCGTTACTACTGGTGGCAAAAATATGGCAATCGATAGTCAGAGCATAGGAATGACTCTACTTGAATCCGTTAGGGATAATAAAGATTATATGCTGAAAGCTATGTGTTTGTCAGGAAAGTCGTATACCTCTGTTAAAATTCTGAATTGCTATGGGGCCAATTAGATGTCTTTGTTGGAATGTTTCGAGTTTTAATACAGGCTGTAAGCGCCAACTTGTCCGTGAGGAATTGAAAATGTACAAACCCCACATGGTCTTTTTAACTGAAACTCATTTGGCCTTTAAGCATAGGGGAATGCTTAGACAATTAGGATATCAAACAATTGTCTGTACATCCCAAAGTGTCTCTGTTGGAAACGGGGTCACCGCGTCCGACACGGTAGCATGGCGTGAAGCGGGAAAGGCACGCGAAGGCAATGTGTAAGGCAGTTGTGCAGCACACTCTTACTTTGACTCAGAAATGCGAAGCAATAACATGACACCACACCAGGCTTGCGTAATTAAAATCAAGATGTTTTATAGAAATCAAGGTTGCATCAGATGAGGCAGATTACTTCAGCTTTACATTGAAAAATCATTGCGTTACTCAACTGGTGTACATTCTTATTAAAGCATCATCAACATTGTAGGCCACTAAAAGGCCGCAGGAATCATCTCCTAAACACAGCACCAATAATGATCACAAGGTGCATTAATAACACTTGGGCTTAAACATGCAATTCACCTTCCGGAGTATTCAATTACTTGCAAAGGCCATCTCAATACATTTTAATATGGGCCTGCATTAATCTAGGCGCACCCACACTTAGTAGGGGGCGTCGCAACTCCGGTACACCTGCAACATAACCCTTCAACTTAATTCAATTAATCCTCTTCACATTAGGCGAAGACAGTTCCATGTAGGCATAGGCATCAGGCCTCCACAGGGGTTAAAGCGGGCATAAGGATTAGGTACAATGCCTGTAAGTTCTTTCACCTCCTGTAGGTTAACCCTCCCTCCTGGGGCACCTTCCCCTCATTCAGGGACGTGATGTAGGCCATGAATGCAGCGGCCTTTCCGGCCAGAGGGTAACGGTCCAGGGCCCCAGCTCAGCTGGCGTATGGGGCCCGTTTCACCTGAAGGGGGCACTGTCAGCGCGCTCTCTAGGAGGCTCCTGCCCTGCCCACACTACCCAGGACAGAGCCCAGGGGAAGCGTCTTTGGCCGGGGGCCTCCTTGCTAGCAGGGATTCTCCCCCCAGGCCTCCTGGGCTCACCTGACTGTCTCTGTGCTGCTTGTCGGCCTGGATGGGGCCGGGCGCCTCTCCTCCGGTCAGCCCGCTTCTTTCGGCACAAGGGCCCAGACCGGGGAGGCGGCCCGCGCTCCCAGGCTCTCTCGTCCTCGTTGCGGTGTTGGGGATTTCTCGGGGCTCCCGCTGGCAGTGGAGCCCCTCCGGCGTTGTTCTTCCCTGGGCTCCGGCGGGGTCCGATGACGTCGCGGCTTCTTTCGGGGCGGGGCCCCTGACGCGGCTTGTCCTCGCGTTGCCAGGCAACGCCTCCCGCCTCCGTCTCCGGCCCAGCGCGGCCTTCTCTTTTCCTCAGCGCCCGGGCGGCAGCGGTGATGGGGATGATTCGGGGGCTCCCGCTGGCAGTGGAGCCCCTCCGGTGCGATTACCTCCCAGTGCCCACGGCGCGGGCAGCACGTCGTCGCCCCTACCACGGGGTACAGGTACCAGGGCCACAGCGGTGGTGTCGGGGATCGTGTAGTGCCTTCTCTCGGGGCGCTGGAGGCCGCGGCCTTGATCTTGGGCAGCCACGCATCCTCACAGGCGGCACGTCCCTTAACCCCCGCGCTTCTCCACACGCAGCGCTCACCACCGGGCAGAGAGTTGGCCCTTAGCACTCAAGGGGGGTGAAGGTCCAGGGCTTCTGGGCAGCCCAGCGCTAAAGGAGAGCAGCGCTTGCAGGAGGACACACAGGGTGGGGGTCCAGCACTTGTAGGGGGAGTCAGGCAGTCTGACCCCGGCGCTTCTGGAGGGCACAGCGTCCCGCGCGTTACCTGGGGGTCCCCAGTTGAATGTACAGCTTGTGGTGACTGGATGGCAGTCGCTTGGTTCCAGTTACTTGGTTTCAGATACTTGTCATTAGTTTCTTGTCAGAAGTGGCTTATTATGAGGTCCTTGTCAAAAGTTTCTGGTCAAAAGTTCCTTCTTCTGAGGGGGTGAGTTGGTGGTTCTGGGAGTGCTTGATGTTCCTCCCAGCACGCTGAAGGTGGTTCCCTGGGTCCCCTCACACTGGGCAAGGTCAGTGGGTGGTGGGCGTTCCTCAGCTATCTTACCACAGCAGGGCCTCAGCCCTGTCAGCAGCAGTAGTGTAGGTCTCCCCCTAGGCCCTAAAGCCTGTACTCCGGCAGAGGTTCTCCCAGGATCAGTGGTGCTCCAACCTAACTGACTAAAAAGTTTTCCCTCCAAGCCTCTTATACCCCTAGGTCAGGTGACCCTCCTAAAGGCGGCAAAATATAACTCCTCCCACAGCCCGGAGGGTTCTGGAACCTTCCGCCTATCTAGCTATGTGGCCCAGAGGCGGGGACGGGATGGATACTGTATCCCTATGTCCCAGCCTGACCCTGGCTACTAGTGTGTATGCGTGTGAGGCCCCTCTGCAGTAGCAGGGGCCTGTGGCAGCCATCTTTAGTGAAAGAGCACCTGCACCTCAGCACTGGCCAGCAGTGGCAAGGCGCCCGGAGACCTAGGTCCAGTAAAAATATGGTGGCAAAAATGAGGCGCAAAAGGGAAAAAAACAGGGCAAGACCACCCTAGGGCTGACAGGTCTAACACGCGTCCCCCCCAGCCGAAAGAGGGGAGAGCTTCCCAACCTCTAGGGAGTTCTCGTCGCTAAGGCGGAAAAACCGGGAGAGACCGTCAGCATTGGCGTGGTCTACACCGGGTCGATGTTCCACCCGAAAGTCCATCCCCTGGAGGGAAATGGACCACCTCAACAATTTGGGGTTTTCGCCTCTCATCTGCATGAGCCAGCGAAGGGGTCTGTGGTCGGTCTGGATCAAGAAGTGACAACCAAAAAGGTATGGCCTCAACTTCTTTACCGCCCAAACCACAGCAAAGGCTTCTCGTTCGATGGTACTCCACCGTTGTTCCCGGGGGAGTAGTCTTCGGGAGATGAAGGCCACTGGCTGGTCTTGGCCATCGTCATTCAGCTGCGAGAGCACAGCTCCTATGCCATGCTCAGAAGCATCTGCCTGTACAATAAATTCCCGTCCAAAGTCTGGAGTCCTGAGCACCGGTGCGGTGCACATTGCACGTTTGAGGGTCTCAAAGGCTTCCTGGCAGGCAGCCGTCCAGATGACTCTGCGTGGCTGCTTCTTTGAAGTCAATTCCGTCAATGGGCCCACGATGGTTCCATATCCCTTGACGAACCGGCGGTAGTATCCCGTGAGGCCGAGAAAAGCCCGGACCTCTGTTTGGGTCTTGGGGGCTCCCAGGCCAAGATGGTCTCAATCTTGGCTTGGAGGGGTTGCACCTTACCTCCGCCCACCAGATGTCCCAGGTACACGACAGATCCCTGTCCAATCTGGCACTTGCTGGCCTTGATGGTTAGACCAGCCCGTTGCAAAGCCTGTAGCACCTCCTGGAGATGCTCCAGATGGTCCTCCCAGCTGCTACTGAAGACAGCTATGTCATCCAGGTAGGCAGCAGAGAAGGCCTCTAGGCCAGACAGCATCTGGTTCACCAACCGCTGGAAAGTGGCTGGAGCATTTTTCAACCCGAAGGGCATCACCCGAAATTGAAAGTGGCCCTCGGGGGTGGAGAACGCAGACTTCTCCCTTGCTCCTTCCGCCATGGCGATCTGCCAATAGCCTGACGTTAAATCAATGGTACTCAGATACCGGGCTGCTCCCAGCCGGTCAATGAGCTCATCCGCCCGAGGGATCGGGTGAGCGTCGGTCTTGGTGACTGAGTTGAGTCCACGGTAATCCACACAGAACCGAAGTTCTGGTGTGGTTCCCGGTGGGGCCGCTTTCGGCACCAACACCACCGGACTAGCCCAAGGGCTACTGGAAGGCTCAATCACCCCCAGTTCTAGCATCTTGGTAACCTCACCCTGAATACTAGCCTTGACCTTATCGGACAGCCGGTAAGACTTGTTTTTTACTGGCGGACTGTCCCCTGTGTCCACATCATGGGTACACAGGTGCGTGATTCCAGGCGTGAGGGAGAACAACGAGGCGTACTGCCCCAAGACCTGGCGGCAGTCCCTCTGTTGCTCCGGGGTTAAGGATGGGGCGAGGACCACTCCCTCTACCGAACCATCCTTCTCATGGGCCGCCAGAAGGTCTGGCAGAGGCTCACTCTCCTCCTCCTCACTTCCATCTGTTATCATCAGGAGAGTGAGCTCTGAACGCTCCTGGTGTGGCTTCAGGCGGTTGACGTGGAACACCCTGTGGGGTTGACGGGGGTCTTCACATCGACGACATAAGTGGTCTGGCCTTTCCTTTCCAAGATCTCAAACGGTCCAGTCCATCTGTCCTGGAGGGCGCTAAGCTCTCCTGGCTCCATGACCCACACCTTCTGTCCAGCGTCTAACTCTACCGTCCGCGCGTTCCGGTCATACCATTTCTTCATGACGGCTTGACTTGCCTCTAGATTGTCCGAGGCCTCTTTCCACAGCTTGGCCACCTGGCTGCGGAATGCCAGCATATAGCTGACCACATCACGGGGAAGCTTCGAGGAAGACTTCTCCCACCCCTCCTTGACAAGACTGAGGGGCCCCCGAACGGGGTGGCCATAGAGCAGCTCAAAGGGGCTGAAACCGACCCCCTTCTGTGGCACCTCTCGGTAGGAGAAGAGCAGACAGGGTAAGAGGACGTCCCACTTTCTTCTCAAGTCCTCGGGTAGGCTCCTGATCATCCCCTTCAAGGTTTTGTTAAAGCGCTCCACGAGTCCATTCGTCTGGGGGTGGTAAGGAGTGGAGAACCGGTAGGTCACTCCACACTCCTTCCACATGGCCTGCATATAGGCCGACATGAAGTTCGTGCCCCTATCTGACACCACGACCTTGGGGAATCCCACTCGGGTAAAAATCCCCATCAGGGCCCGCGCCACCACCGGTGCTGTGATGGTCCTCAGAGGGATTGCCTCTGGGTACCGGGTGGCGTGGTCTACCAGCACCAAAATGAACCTATGTCCCGCAGAAGTCGGCGGGTCCAATGGCCCGACAATGTCAATCCCTACCCGCTCAAAAGGGGTATCGACAACTGGGAGAGGTTCTAGAGGGACCTTTACTTTAGTCCCCGTCTTGCCGCTCGCTTGGCAAGTGGTGCAAGTCTTGCAAAAAGTGTCAGAAGTGATGCGCATCCTGGGCCAGTAAAAATGTGGGACTAGACGCGCAAACGTCTTGTCCTGGCCCAGGTGTCCTGCTAGTGGTATCTCATGTGCCAACTCTAGCAGAAAGGCTCGGTAGCATTGGGGGACCACCACGGCCCTTGATGACCCATGCACCGGAGCCTTAGGCTCACTGTAGAGGAGACCATCCTCCCAGTAGACATGGTAATTACCAGTCTCGTTTCCAGCTGCTTGGGCTTCGGCCTGTTGCCGCATGCCTTCAAACGTAGGGCACTCCTTCTGCGCCCGGCAAAATTCCTCCCGGGTGGGCCCTCCTTCCACCTGCCACTCTGCAGGGGTCGGCAGGTCCCCCACGGGAAAACCAACCACCTCAGCGGACTCCGGGGTCACCTCTGCGGGCTCCCCATCCATCTCACCGGGTGTCTCCTCCTGGACATTTCCTCGTCCAGCAGTGGGCTGGGCCATTATTTCAGGCTCCAACCCGGGCTGAGTTCCTTGTCGGGCAGCCATGGACCGCGTGACGACGCAAGTCCATCCTGATAACCCCAACATCTCAGCATGGGCATTGAACTCTACCTCCCTCCAGGCAGTATGTTCCAAGTCGTTGCCCAACAGACAGTCAACTGGCATGGCAGGGCTCACCGCAACCTTCATCAGACCTGATACTCCTCCTCACTCAAAGGGAACTTGGGCCACGGGGTAATGACCCAGGCTATTATCAGCCATCACAACCGGGTGGAATTCCTCAGGAATCACCTGCTCTGGGGACACCAGCTGACATCTCACCATCGTCATGCTGGCACCTGTGTCCCTCAGAGCCTCCACCTCCTCCCCGTTCACCAGGACCCTCTGCCGATACTTGGCAGTGTTCGCGGGTACCTGAACCCGTGGGATGATCTCTCTATCCCCCAGGGAAACTAAGGTCAAGCCTGTCCACTCACCTCCCCTACCTAGGCACAACTCCTCCCCAAGCGCTACACTGGCCACCCCGGGGCTCTTACCTCCTGTGGGGGCTGGGGTTCTCTTGCGACACTGGGGATCCCCCTTATAATGTCCAACCTCCCCGCACTCGTAGCACCGGACAGTTCTGGGCTGCTGACTCCTGTCAGGATAAGTGGGTTTCTGGAATCCAGATTGGGATGGGGAACCTACCCCTCTCCCAGGCGGTCTATTTTGGGGGCCTTTAAAGAACTCCCTCTTTTATCTCCCCCTCTTTCTTCTGGGGGAGCCCCTGTCCACCTTTCGGGGGGTCCGCCCGGCTCCCTTGTGGGACACCCGAGTGCTGACCCACGTGTCTGCCTCCTCTGCAAGCTCCCGCGGATTGGTCAGCTTGCGGTCCACCAAGTACTGGCGCAGCTCCGGAAAACATTTCTCTAGGAGGTGCTCTCTCAAGAACAGGTCGTACAGCCCTTTGTAATCATCAACATTGCTGCCACGCACCCAACCCTCTAATGCCTTCCGGGCATAATCAAAAAAATCCACCCAGTTTTGTGTGTGGAGCTTGTGGCTGTTGCGGAACTTTTGGCGGTACTTCTCTGGGGTGAGGCCAAACTTCTTAAGCAGGGCCTCCTTCATGATAGGGTAGTTGGTCTGATCCCCCTTATCCAAGGTTAAAAGTGTGTCACTTACTGGTGGAGGTATGTACCTGTAGAGACCTCCCCCCCAGTAGCTCTCAGGAACTCTATGGGCCACCAAAGCTACCTCGTACGCCGCCAACCACTTGTCGATGTCATCACCTACACTAAAGCTGGCTATCACCTCCCTGGGTAGATAAAATTTGGGCTCCTGTGGAACCCCAGCAGGTACGCTGCCACCATTCATTTTGCCTTCCATCTCCATCTGCAAGGTCCGGAGCTCTAGCTCCTTCAGGCTAAGCTCGTGTACAAGCTTCCTTTCCTCCATGGCTTTTTCCATCCTAGCAAGTTCTAATGTTAATTGCCTTTGCTCCCTTCTGTCCTCCAATTCCTCTGGTGACAAACTTCCCCCTGACGCACTACTGCCTGCCCTGGAACGTCTTCCTGGCAACACATTCTCGCTAACATCCATGCGCAGTAGGTCCAGTTCTCCTGGGTTGTCTGTCTCCCCTGCTCCTCATCCCCTCTTCCCTCCGGGTGGGCCATTACCCATGCCCTCAAAGCTTTCTGAAGCACCTCCTTCCTGGCGCCTCGCTTGACGGCCACCCCCTTCTCTAGGCAGAACTCCTTGAGCTGTGTCACCGTATACCTTTCTAGGTTGGCTAACTCAAACTCCATCCTCCTAGGTGGGGTCCCAGACAATTTAAGGAAGGGGTTCTAAACTGTAGGTAACAGGTCTATCACAGGAATGTACACAGTCGGCAATTACCATAGAATTCCTAGCACTCTCATTACAATAGGTGTCTAATTGCGGCGCACACTGAGTCACCGTAGGGTGCTGCACAAGCACCAGTCCTTATCCCACCGCTGAACACCAAATGTTGGAAACGGGGTCACCGCGTCCGACACGGTAGCATGGCGTGAAGCGGGAAAGGCACGCGAAGGCAATGTGTAAGGCAGTTGTGCAGCACACTCTTACTTTGACTCAGAAATGCGAAGCAATAACATGACACCACACCAGGCTTGCGTAATTAAAATCAAGATCTTTTATAGAAATCAAGGTTGCATCAGATGAGGCAGATTACTTCAGCTTTACATTGAAAAATCATTGCGTTACTCAACTGGTGTACATTCTTATTAAAGCATCATCAACATTGTAGGACACTAAAAGGCCGCAGGAATCATCTCCTAAACACAGCACCAATAATGATCACAAGGTGCATTAATAACACTTGGGCTTAAACATGCAATTCACCTTCCGGAGTATTCAATTACTTGCAAAGGCCATCTCAATACATTTTAATATGGGCCTGCATTAATCTAGGTGCACCCACACTTAGTAGGGGGCGTTGCAACTCCGGTACACCTGCAACATAACCCTTCAACTTAATTCAATTAATCCTCTTCACATTAGGCGAAGACAGTTCCATGTAGGCATAGGCATCAGGCCTCCACAGGGGTTAAAGCGGGCATAAGGATTAGGTACAATGCCTGTAAGTTCTTTCACCTCCTGTAGGTTAACCCTCCCTCCTGGGGCACCTTCCCCTCATTCAGGGACGTGATGTAGGCCATGAATGCAGCGGCCTTTCCGGCCAGAGGGTAACGGTCCAGGGCCCCAGCTCAGCTGGCGTATGGGGCCCGTTTCACCTGAAGGGGGCACTGTCAGCGCGCTCTCTAGGAGGCTCCTGCCCTGCCCACACTACCCAGGACAGAGCCCAGGGGAAGCGTCTTCGGCCGGGGGCCTCCTTGCTAGCAGGGATTCTCCCCCCAGGCCTCCCGGGCTCACCTGACTGTCTCTGTGCTGCTTGTCGGCCTGGATGGGGCCGGGCGCCTCTCCTCCGGTCAGCCCGCTTCTTTCGGCACAAGGGCCCAGACCGGGGGAGGCGGCCCGCGCTCCCAGGCTCTCTCGTCCTCGTTGCGGTGTTGGGGATTTCTCGGGGGCTCCCGCTGGCAGTGGAGCCCCTCCGGCGTTGTTCTTCCCTGGGCTCCGGCGGGGTCCGATGACGTCGCGGCTTCTTTCGGGGCGGGGCCCCTGACGCGGCTTGTCCTCTCGTTGCCAGGCAACGCCTCCCGCCTCCGTCTCCGGCCCAGCGCGGCCGTCTCTTTTCCTCAGCGCCCGGGCGGCAGCGGTGACGGGGATGATTCGGGGGCTCCCGCTGGCAGTGGAGCCCCTCCGGTGCGATTACCTCCCAGTGCCCACGGCGCGGGCAGCACGTCGTCGCCCCTACCACGGGGTACAGGTACCAGGGCCACAGCGGTGGTGTCGGGGATCGTGTAGTGCCTTCTCTCGGGGCGCTGGAGGCCGCGGCCTTGATCTTGGGCAGCCACGCATCCTCACAGGCGGCACGTCCCTTAACCCCCGCGCTTCTCCACACGCAGCGCTCACCACCGTGAGAGTTGGCCCTTAGCACTCAAGGGGGGTGAAGGTCCAGGGCTTCTGGGCAGCCCAGCGCTAAAGGAGAGCAGCGCTTGCAGGAGGACACACAGGGTGGGGGTCCAGCACTTGTAGGGGGGAGTCAGGCAGTCTGACCCCCGGCGCTTCTGGAGGGCACAGCGTCCCGCGCGTTACCTGGGGGTCCCCAGTTGAATGTACAGCTTGTGGTGACTGGATGGCAGTCGCTTGGTTCCAGTTACTTGGTTTCAGATACTTGTCATTAGTTTCTTGTCAGAAGTGGCTTATTATGAGGTCCTTGTCAAAAGTTTCTGGTCAAAAGTTCCTTCTTCTGAGGGGGGGTGAGTTGGTGGTTCTGGGAGTGCTTGATGTTCCTCCCAGCACGCTGAAGGTGGTTCCCTGGGTCCCCTCACACTGGGCAAGGTCAGTGGGTGGTGGGCGTTCCTCAGCTATCTTACCACAGCAGGGCCTCAGCCCTGTCAGCAGCAGTAGTGTAGGTCTCCCCCTAGGCCCTAAAGCCTGTACTCCGGCAGAGGTTCTCCCAGGATCAGTGGTGCTCCAACCTAACTGACTAAAAGTTTTCCCTCCAAGCCTCTTATACCCCTAGGTCAGGTGACCCTCCTAAAGGCGGCAAAATATAACTCCTCCCACAGCCCGGAAGGTTCTGGAACCTTCCGCCTATCTAGCTATGTGGCCCAGAGGCGGGGACGGGATGGATACTGTATCCCTATGTCCCAGCCTGACCCTGGCTACTAGTGTGTATGCGTGTGAGGCCCCTCTGCAGTAGCAGGGGCCTGTGGCAGCCATCTTTAGTGAGAGAGCACCTGCACCTCAGCACTGGTCAGCAGTGGCAAGGCGCCCGGAGACCTAGGTCCAGTAAAACTATGGTGGTAAAAATGAGGCGCAAAAGGGAAAAAACAGGGCAAGACCACCCTAGGGCTGACAGGTCTAACAGTCTCTATTAGAGGAACTGCCATATTAGTTTGTAAATCATTGTCATATAAAATACACAGGGTTTTAGCTGATCATAGGGGTAGATTGGTAATAGCCCAGCTTGAAATCTTGGGCATGAAAGATTTATGCATTACTAGTTATGGACCTAATGTTGACGATCCTGATGTACTTGATTCTTTAATGCTAGAATTACTAGATTGGCAGGGGGTGCCGGTAATTATGGGGGATTTCAATTGTGTCATGAATTATGCTATTGATTCTACCAGCCGACAAACGACTTCAAGAATGCTGAAAGTACGGTCATCCATTCTTGAATTAGCTCATGGCTTAAAGGATGCATGGAGAGCTTTGTATCCAACTGTGCCGGGATATACATATTACTCTATCCCTCACAAACAGTATTCTAGGATTGATATGGCCTGGGTTGCAGACTGTATACTCCAGACTGCTGTGATGGAAGTCTGCCCTAATATAACATCTGATCACAATCCTATATTGCTATCCTTTCAATCACAGCCAGTAATTGAACCTAGACACCCATTTTCATTTCCGCATCATTTACTGACAAATAACGACTATCTCTACATACTCAGAATTTATTGACGGAATTCATACAATTTAATCTCAATATTGCCCCCCATGCGTTGTTTGGGATTCAATGATGGCGTTTATAAGGGGCATCACTCAACAATATGTCTTACAACAAAATAAAACTAGGGAAGCTGCTACTAGGGCTGCTTGCTTCTCCTTAACTAATTTAGAACACCGCCATGCTGCAGCAATTAGACAAAAGGGCCCAAATCAGGCACAGTTATAAATCTCTTTAATAGAAGCACAATCATCTTTAGGGAGGACACTTAAGGAAAAAGTAGCTGCTTGCTACAATAAGCACCGCTCTCTTCAATATAAATATGGTGAACAGGTTGGGAGGGTGTTGGCATATCAGCTGGCTGACAATAAATCTAAAACCCAAATTAAGGCTATCAGAGGCGCGGATAATACACTTTATACCGACCCACACCTGATACTCGAGCAATTTTCCCAGTTCTATCAAAGCCTCTATGCACAACCAGACTCAATAGATGGGGGAAATTTGTCTATATACCTGAAGAGGGCTGAGATTCTGAGACTACAAGAAGAAGAGTCTGCCCTTCAATGCCAAGATATTCTACTGGAGGAAATTTCTGGCGCTCTGACCTCTTTACCTTCCGGCAAGGCCACGGGTGATGACTCAATACCAAAGCAGTTTTACAAGCTCTTTAGAGATATCATAGTACCCGTACTGGTAGAGGTTATACAAGAAATGGGTGTCATTGGAGCAGTACCACCATCTTGGGACAAAACAAATATTGTATTCTTCTTAAAAAAGGGTAAGCTACCCGAGGATTGTGGCTTGTATCGCCCGATATCCCTTATTAATACAGATGCAAAAATCTTTGCGAAAGTCTTGGTTAGCCGAATGCACCTTTGATGCCAGGAC
This sequence comes from Calotriton arnoldi, assembly GCA_963921515.1. Classification (NCBI taxonomy): domain Eukaryota; kingdom Metazoa; phylum Chordata; class Amphibia; order Caudata; family Salamandridae; genus Calotriton; species Calotriton arnoldi. The sequence goes on along the minus strand of CAWUFW010015400.1, from coordinate 139,159 downwards.
TAGTTTCAAGACAACAACATGGGTTTATTTTAGGTAGGGATACTACGGCCCATGCTGATCCTGCTATAGTGGCTTTTGATTTAGGAAGGCAATCCACCAGCAATCTGGGTAGGATACTCCTAGACGCCGAAAAGGCCTTCGATCGAGTGGTCTGGGGGTGCTTATGGCCAACACTTTCATCATTCGGAGTGGGCAGACGATTCTGCACATGGATACATGCCTTATATCACAAGCCACAGGCTAAACTGCTTTATGCTAGCTCCCAGTCTACTCCATTTCATATAAATAGGGGCACTCGTCAGGGATGCCCTCTTTCACCGCTATTATTTGCACTATATTTTGAACCTTTTTTACATACATTACTTAATAACATAAATATACTACCTCTGCGATCGGGACTTTCTGAGCTGAAGGTCACTGCTTATGCGGATGATATTGCTATTTTTACGTCTGACCCTGCTGCTTCTCTTGAATTTATCATACAAGACGCGGATGCATTTGGCTCCTTTTCGGGATACAAGTTAAACCCCAATAAAACACAAGTGCTTCTCAATTTTAAACCTGATAGGCCTATTTTGGGGGCGTGCTCCACTGTCACCTACTTGGGGATTCGTATTTCCTCTCAGATTGAACACATACTCAGACTGAACTATAGCTTTTTGCTCCAAAATGTTAATAAAAATCTGAGAAGCTGGCATAAATTACCAATCAGTATAATCGGTAGATGCAACATTATAAAAATGAAAATACTTCCAAAATGTCTTTACCCATTTCGTTCTATCCCCCCACGAATTACTAACTCTTTTTTAAAAAAAAAACTAGAGGGCATGCTAAGTAGCTTTATATGGGGATACAAACAAGCATGGCGTGCAATAAAATGTATAAAGTTTCCATATAACCAGTGGGGGCTGCACCTTCCTGACTTTAAATTATATTATTGGGCTACGTTTATGGGCCACTTGCAAAGCCTTCTCTCAATTGAGGGCCAATATTTTAGCCATCACTTTGCTCTGGGCAATAACAGCAGACAGTTTCTTTATAGGATCAACAACCCAAATTACTATAAGAGAGTTTGTTTGAAGACTTTTAGAGATCTAGCTACTATTTGGCGTGAAATTTTTGCTAAATATTTCTTGCCAACATTTTACGACAGATTTCCCCTTTGGGACAATCCGTTCCTCCCGGGGATTTTTCACGATAGTGTCTCTAGGAGATGGGCTAATCATGAGATTGACTGATTGGGACATCTTTATGATTATAATGGCTTTTGAACATTCCAAAGCTTACAAATTTCGTTCTCACTTCCAAACCAACTATTTATCAAATATTTGCAGCTTAGGGATTTTTTTTTTTAAAAGACATGGGGTAAAGACAGTGGAGACATTTGACATAATGACATGTCTGTATGACATGCCTCAGAAACATGGAATTAGCACGGCATATCAGTATCTTTGCCAGGGCAGAGACGACCCATGTCTGAAGTTGGCTTCAAAATGGAGCAATATGCTCGGGGCATATATCACTCCCATAGCGGTTAGTCATGCATTTGCAACATTGGAGGGATGTGTCTGCTTAATCAACGTAAAATTAAAACAATTTTGGACGATATGTATGTTATACTATACTCCCGAAAAAAATTGCCAGCTGGGGCCAGCAAGAGGGAAGACATTTGAGCAACAGGGTTAACTGTCCAAAGTGCGGTCTGTCTGACCCGAATATTGTGCATATGTTTGTCACTTGCCCTCTACTGGAGACATTTTGGCAGAAAATTAGACATATCTCTAAGGCTCGTCTCGAATTGCACTTTTCTCTTACTCCACAGGAGATCATGTTGGGCCATAAGGTAGAACTCGGCACCGCAAGGCGATCACTTTTTTCTATTATTTTGGTCGCCGCACGGCTTGCAATAGCAAGGGCATGGGTCTCTCCGAGACCGAGCAGGGCTGTAGAGTGGTGGGCAATTGTGTTGGAAGTTTACTAAAGAGAGAAGGCACTGGCCAGAGTCAGAGGAGCACGTTCATTGGTGAAATTTTATTCTATCTGGGGTAGATTTACACACGATTATGAGAATGTTGTATGATTTCTCTTCAATTTTATCTCATTTATCTACTCACTAATTTTTACCTGTTTCATCTGTAACTTGCAGCTCTTGATATGAAATACCATATGTGTGTTGGAAATACCACATTGTAAATCTTTTATGTTTGACGAATGTCCCCTTTGCTATTAATAAAAATATATTTTTTTTAAATTTAAAAAAAGATGAGAGCTTTTACAAACGCAACCTGACTTCCAAACATTATTCAAGGAAAAAGCTTTGTTTGCATAAAAGCGTTTCAAAAACATAAAAGAAATTTTGAATTCCAACAAAAATGTTTCTAAAAGTGAATATGTTGGCACTAAGAAATGTAATAATTGGAACCACTGCAACAATTCAACAGGTAATATTGTGATTCACCCTCAAAAAGGTTACAAAATTGATTTAGAATTTACTGGTGATTGTAAAAGTACCAATATGATTTACAGCATAAATTGCGCATGTGGTCTATTATAAGTGGGAAAAACAGAAAGGAAAATAAAAATAAGGATCACAGAACACAAAAGCGATGCCGCCATGGAAAGGCTGGTGGGGATTTGCTTTGGGGGCCCGTTGCGGGCCCCCGGGGGGGTAGGGGGATAGGGGGTGCACTTGGGGGGTACCTATGGTACCCCCCTACATGTCCATGCACAAGGTGGCAGGCACAGCGCGGTGCCTGCCACGTTGTGCATGGAAGTGCACAACATGGCATTTCACCATTGCGTCGGGTGCTGCAGCCAGCATCACCCGCCGCAATGTTAAAATGCCAGATGCGACCGCCGCGGGCGGTCCCATTCCCGCTAGGATGGCGGGTGGACCTGAGTCCGCCCGCCATCCTAATAGGCCCCCAAGTGCCTCATCTGTGTGGATTAAGTGGTAACCATGGTCCGATTTGTATTTTACTTAATCTTTTGCTGCTTTAAACGTGCATCAATTATTGGAAATCTCCAAGCAGGTGATTAACGATAATTCTACCTCGTTTCGTTTTATAGCCGACATTTGTAAAACCAGCTGTTCTATTGCACTTGCACATTATTGAAATTCGAGCTGTAGTACCTTAGGAATAACTTGCTGCTTTTATCTAATAACTAATTAACATGGTAACAATTCTGGCCAAGGGCAATTTTAGCTCCTCTTTTTTTTATATTCGATTACCTGTAAAAACCTAGTTGTTTTATAGCACCTGCACTTTATTGAAACCTTGTGCTGCTGTAGCTTAGGAGTAACCTGTTGCTTTCACTTATAATTGAACAATGTGCTAAACTAGGCCTGCCGCCTCACTGCACTTGCACTTGATCTATTCTGCGCCTTCCAGGGTAATTCTAGCTTGTCTCTTTCTTGTAGCTGACATTAGCAAAATCAGTCGTTTATTGCACTTGCGTTTTATTGAAACTTGTGCTGTTGTACCTTCGGTATAACTTGCTACTTCCATCTAACAATTAACCAATGTGGTAACAATTCTGATCAAGTGCAATCTTAGCTCGTTTCCTTTATAGCTGATTTCTGTAAAATTCGTTGTTTTAAAGCACCTGCACTATATTGAAACTTTGTGCTGCTGCTCTTATCTATAACTGAACAATGTGTTAAACTAGGCCTGCTGCATCACTGTACTTGTACTTTCTCTATTGTTGAGTTGTCTTTAAAAGTCATAAACACGTAAATGTATAGGTATATATGTAGTTGATCAAAGCGGTAACCGCAATATGTGTTTTTAATATCCAAAATGTTCCATTGTTTTAAATGCTTAAATTTTACTCTGTGTTACTTGCAAGAATTCGGCCATGCCTATTTGTACTTGCAGTTTTATATTGTGAAGGTTTTATACCCATAAACAATAAAGTATTATTAGTGGAAGTCACCTCCATCTTGTGCAACGGCCAGGGTAGGGGTATCCAAAGTGATCCCATAGGCCTCCATTACTGTTGCATATTCACACACGCCATGCATGTATCACATGAGTAACATACACAAACACACACAACATACATTTGGGATGTCAGTGTTAGTTATGGGCTCATCAGCCAGGTACAGCTTTATTTCCAGAGACACAGGGGCCGATTCCGATCTCGGCCGGTAGGGCTCCGAATCGGATTCGGCTTTACCGGATCCGATTCGGAGCCCTGTTTCCCGACCGAACCGTACGCGGGTCCGGCCGAGCGAGTACGATGCGAAATCTCCGACCGACTCGTCCGGGCGTCCCGACCGCTCCGACCGACTCGCTCCCGGCTCGAACCGCTCCGACCGACTCGCTCGGACTCGACTCGCACCGCGCAATGGAGATGTTTCCCGGCCGGGTAAGTACGATGCGCGCCGCGGGCAGTCCGACCGAGCCGCGCACTCCGGCTCGTAAGAGCTGTCGGAGCCGTACTTTGGGGGTCCGTGTCGGACCCCCTGTACGCGTAGCCGCGCGAGTCGCACACAGGGGGGACCCATGGGTCCCCCTACCTGTGCGTGTACGGCGCGAGTCGCTTCGCCGCGTACCCGCTGTAGGGGGCGCCTTGTCCGACTCTCGCACCCATTGAGTCAATGGGAGCCCGCGTACGCGTTGTACGACCGGCTCCCATTGACATCAATGGGAGTCCGACCGACTCGAGTCCGATAACATACGGACGCATCGTACTCATTCGGTCGAACTGCACGGGTCCGATTCGGTCGGAAATCTCTCCGGGTCCGGCTCGGTCGGAGAAATTTCCGGCCCGAATCGGAATCGACCCCACAGTGTGCATGGGACCCTGACCGACTTAAAGAGACACAAAAGTATACAAAACAGTGATGGATGGAATGCTTGAATTAATCTCAGCCACTGTTAATGACTCGGGCCGCATCCCAATCTATCGTTATTTTGCACACCATGCCAGCTCAGTTTGGACCTAGCTATATGCAAATCAGTCATGACCCTGCTCTAATAGGGACAGTCCAGCCTGAACTGCCAAGCCAGGTCCTTCCTGAACTGGAACACAAGCAACCCAGGACCGGTTTCACCCTAGTTATAGGCTCATCAGCCAGGTACAGCTTGGTTCCAGTGACCCAACGTAAACAGGAACCACGTCTGGCTTTGCCTGTCCCACTTAGGGCGACATACAAGTATACAAAACAGTGATGGATGGAATGCTTGAATTAATCTCAGCCACTGGTAATGACTCGGGACGCATCCCAATCCATTGTTATTTTGCACATCATGCCACCTCAGTTTAGACTCACCTATATGCAAATCAGTCTTGACCCTGCTCCAATGAGAACAGTCCAGCCTGAAGTGCTTAGCTAGACCCTCCCTGATCCAGACCACAAACAACCCAGGACTGGTTGCACCCTAGTTATGGGCTCATCAGCCAGGTACAGCTTGGTTCCAGTGACACACTATGCACATCATGCCACCTCAGTTTAGACTCACCTATATGCAAATCAGTCTTGACCCTGCTCCAATGAGAACAGCCCAGCCTGAAGTGCTTAGCTAGACCCTCCCTGATCCAGACCACAAACAACCCAGGACTGGTTGCACCCTAGTTATGGGCTCATCAGCCAGGTACAGCTTGGTTCCAGTGACACACTATGCATGGGACCCACGCCTGCGTGTACCTGTCCCACTTAGGGCGATACACCAGTATACAAAACAGTGATGGATGGAATGCTTGAATTAATCTCAGCCACTGATAATTACGCGGGCCGCATCCCAATCCATCACTATTTGGCACACCATGCTACCTTCCAGTTCAGGGAGGGCCTGGCTTGGAAGTTCAGTCTTGACTGTTCCTATTGGATCAGGGTCAAGACTGACTTGCATATAGCTGGGCCCAAACTTAGGTATTTAAGTTTAAAAATATAGATATCTAGGGATGCGAGTCCTTGCAGTGGACTCACGAATCCTACTGAAATGTACTTGCCTGCCAACACTTCAACCAGGAAGTATTAGCAGCCATCTTGGTACTCCGCTTGAAGCCCATTCCCATTCCAAAAATGCCTGGCTCCTAAAAAAATCCACACAAAAAAAAACACCCGGCAAATCCCCCTTTCTCCACTACTCTGCAAATGCGCCTCCTGATGCGCTGCTGGTTGGGGGATGAAGTCCCCTTGTCTCCAGAGGGTCCTTGGGGGCCAACAAGCCCTCCTGTAACCTCCAGTATGTCCCACACAGTGAGATTGCTGAGAGGTCTTTGGAGGCCACGCCCCCTTTCTCCACCACTCTACAAATGCGCAGCCTGGCACATTGCTGGTTGGGACATGAAGTCCCCTTGGCTCCAGAGGGTTCTTGACACCCAGCAGGACCTGCTCTGCACATCATAAAAACTCACATAAATAAATAATACAATATAGAAGCTGTGTAACTGAACTTTTAGGGCTCTATCACGAGTCTGGTGGTCTTCAAACTGCCAGACTCATGGGGGCGTAGCGGTGGCGGTCTTCCGACCACTCAATTACAATTTGGGGGGTCGGACCGCCATTATGCAGCTTCAGCTGCCAGGGAACCGCCGTTCCCTGGTGGTGTTGTGGCGGTCAGGAGGCCACAATATGCTTTACGGGACCGCAGTTGGTAGTTAGTCACTTACAGTCAAGAGAGCACAAGCATAGAAAATATGTACTGGAAATGCAAAAAGTATTATTTGAAAGCATTGTCTGGGAGTGCTAGTCTTAGAAATGACCTACTTTTGAACATTAGAGAACATAATTGCCCCCAAACATAAAAAAAATCACAGTTAGAAATGTTTTACAAGACCTTAGAAAAGCTAGTACTAGTTCCCAAGAACCTACAGAAACTATTTAAAAATATATCACAATGAACCAAAAGCTTACACTATTGAGCAACTCCCAGGTATCCCAAACTTAAAAAGACTTGTAGCACGAACCAGAAATCAACAACTGAAGCCTCTGCTGCTCCTAAAAATTCAAAGCCATAAGTATCCCTGATAACTTAACTACAACACACAGTGAGGACCTCTTCCTTATATATGATAATTCTAACATTTATACATCAGAAATCAACCTGCTATGGTTAAGTAGAATGTGAGTGATGGATGGCACATTTAAATCATACCCACCACCTTTCACACAAATTTACACCATTCACGGTGAGTGCCACACCACAAGCATACCGTTAGTGTACGCACATCTGCCTAACAGACAAAGTGCTACATACTATGAACTACTAACTCAAATAAAAGCCAAAAATAACAATTACTATTCCCCCAAATATATCATTCACTTTGAACAAGCAATGATTAGTTCCATATTAAAAGCATACCCCCATGCAATCATATAGGGCTGTCACTTTCATTTCAACCAGAATAGTAGGAGAGACCTCCAAAAATCTACACTGAGCGTGGTGAACGCAACAATTTCCCTATGAGATAAAAAAATGAATTACCCATGCATATGTACCATTTTCAGAAGTAGCAAACCACAACCTCCACATAGAATCTCCCTACTACCAAACATACGAACACAACCTGAGTCCCTTATGGACTATCTTGAAGAAACTCAGGTTGGCACACTGCACCGTTTCGGTCACAGATGTCAACCCAAGTATCAAATACCATGGTTAAATGTATATTTCAGCACCACGGCTCAAGAAGTCAAAACAAATAACGCAGTGGAAGGGTGGCACAAGGCAATCTGAAGCACACTAGGCCAAAGCAACCCTATTCTCTATTAACTCACTAAAATATTAAAAAAAGAACAAAGCTACCAACAACTCAGAATAAAAAGGTCTATGACCCAACTAAGACCTGAAGTATCCAAACAAACAAGAGAAATGTATCAAATACTACAGTGCAAAGTACAAACATTGCACACAATCAAGGCCTACTATAGCTAAAATCCATAGCAAAACACTACTCTAAAAATTCCAATATTCCAATTCAACCTAAAATAAAACTATATCTAGCAAAAATTTAACATTCTGATTTATTAATACATTTTATTTTAATTATGCTTACTAGTCAGTCAAAAAATATATTTTATTAAAACAGAATACTGTCAGACTGATAAGTAAAAATAAATATTAATAACTAAATCAATATACATTCAAACAAAAATACAACACCTACAATGAAGTAGCAATACAAATAATGCAATACATAACATTGCCTAAACAGACAGAAATATAAAGCAAATAATATTTTTCACAACCATTAATAATAACAAAAATATATAGCTTACAGTTTTGTCACTGATGTCCATGATCTGGAAATAATCCACAAAAAATAAATCCACAAAAATAGATGAAGAAATCTCCCCAAAATAATCTATAAAAAGCAAATCCACAGGGAAAAATCTAAATCCTCAGAATATTTCAAAATCCAAAAAAGCAAAATAGAAAACGAGCTCCGTGAAAACTGAAAAAATGTTAGTTAAAATATAACAATTCTTATTTCCTTAAAAAACAAAGCGCATTTAAAAACTGGTAAAAGTCCTCAAGTCTGACGAAAAACCTGTAAAAAAGCTTGAAATACCTACCGACACAAAACAAATACCCCATAAACATTACAAATAGCATATCATTAACCATAAATAAATATACATAGAATACAAAAAGTAAAACATTACATTAAACCATACATAACATATTAATGCCTACCCACTACACCTCAAAACCTTAAACTACAACCACACACCTAAAAACTAAAATGAAAAATTGCTAAGCTACACTAACTATACCAACTCTAAATACATCCCACCAACCACCAAATACCCCAAAAGTATCTTAAAAGTACTCTTACCTGATCCATAGAGCAGCCGCAGGAAATCGTGACTAGCAGACACCTCGAACAACCCAAAAATGAGGTGAATAAATTAAACGGGCAATGTAGCAGTAACAAAATGGCCATGAGAGGAAAATTTAGAAAAGGCTTTCAATCCATAGAAAACAATGGGACTAAAGAAATAAAGTGAAAGAATAATTATGGTACGTATTAAAAAAATTGTAAAAAACAATGTAAATGTATGGAGAATGATTAAAAATTTAATTTTTTATTTTGCACTACTTTTACTATATTAGAAGTTTGCCTATGTTTTATAAAAATAGAAAGCTGCTCCTGAAATGAATATAATGTGTGTGTGGTTAAAAAATATTGTTTAAGAACATGTAAAAATATTTATCATAGTGTAAAATGTCAAATGAACACGTGAAAGGTTTTGTTAAAAACCAAAACTATAAACATGTTCCAAAAATATAAAACCAAATGTAAGAATCTTTGTTTTTAGAATGTATGTGTAAAAGGAGGGTAAAAAAGAAAGAAAAAATGAAAAATATGCTAACAGTATGTGAAATGTGAAGGTGCATGTACAAATTTGTCTAATTGTGTAAAATTAAAACTGACATTCAAAATAAAACGGTTAAACGGTTGTACTAATGCATTAACACTACACTATAACCTACAAATTAAAACATATACACTTAAAGAGGGTTTATTTACTAATCCCACTCCAAAGTAAGCTACATTGGGGAAAGTGGTGGCCATTGAAATGGGTAAATGTAGGTTTCCCACTCCAATCAAATGTACATTGAGGAAGGTGTTGGACATTAGAGGTGTAAAAATTACCATTACCACTCCAATACAAGCTACATTGGGTAAGATGTTGGACCTTAAAAGGGAATATTTACTATTCCCATTCTGTTTTAACCTATGTTGGGAAGATGTTGGACTTTAAAAGGGGCACATTTACTTTATGCACTCCAATGTAAGCTACATTGGGGAAACTGTTAGACTTTTAAAGAGTTACATTTACTATTCCCACTCCAATCTAAGGGAAATGGGGGAAGGCGTTGGACATTGAAGGGGTGTAATTTACTGTTCTCACTGAAATATAATGTACATTGGCGAAAGTATTGGACCTTGGAGGGGTTAGATTTACTATTCTCTCTCCAATCTAAGGTACATTGTGGAAGGTGTTAAATATTTAAGGGAATACATTTACTATTCTCACTTCAATCTAAGGTACATTGGGGAAGGTGTTGGACTTTAAAAGGGATAGATTTATTATTCCGTCTCCAATCAAAACTACATTGGGCAAAGCGTTCAACACTGAAGGGGTAAAATTAACTATTCTCACTCTAATCTAAGCTACACTGGGGACTGAGTTGGATTTTAAAAGTGGTATTCCTGCTCCAATCTACATTGGGGAAAGGATTTCACATTCAAGGGGTACAAATAATGATTCCCCTCCAGTTTAGGACACATTGGGAAAGGTGTTGGACTTTAAAAGGGGTAGATGTACCACTTCCACTCCAATGTAAGCTACACTAGGGAAAATGTTGGACATTGAAGATGTTAAATCTTCTATTCTAAATCCAATCCAAGCTCTATTTGGGAACAGAAAGCGTTGGACCTCCAAGTCACTTTGTCATATCCATGGAGCCTTCTGCCATGTTGCCCACACTTATCTTAGAAACATGTATGTGTACAGAATAAAACCGATAACATAACATAACGTAACATTGAAGGGGTTACGTTTACTATTGACATTCCAATTAAAGCTCCATTGGGGATGGTATTGGGCTATAAAATTGGTAGATTTACTATTCCCATGCCAGTCTAAGCTACATTGGGATTAGCACTGGACATTAAAGAATTAAAATTCACTATTCCCACTCCAATCTATACTACATTTGGGAAGGTGTTGGACTTTAAAAGGTTTACATTTACTATTCAAACTCCAATCTAGGCTACATTGGGGAAAGCGTTTATCACGGAACGGGTTAAATTGACTATTTCCACTCCAATCTAATGTACATTGGGGAAGGTGATGCACATTAAAGGGGCTAGATTTACTATTCACATTCCAATCTAAACTACAGTGGGAAAAGCGTTGAACACTAAAGGGTGATATTCACTATTAGAACTCCAATGTAAGCTACATTGGGAAAAGCATTGGACACTGAATGATTTGATTTACTAATCCCACCCCACCCTAGGGTACATGAGTGAAAACATTAAAATTTAAATGGAATATATAAACTATAATAACTAATTTAAAGAAACCAAAAAATAAAGTATTAGACTAAATGAAGAAATATTTTAATGACATTTAAAAAATTATATATATAATAAATTAAATACATATAAATACTTAAATGAATTAATAAATTAATGTAAAAATAACAGTAAAATGTTATAAAATATTTCAATTTTTTTAAAATTAAATCTGAAATATTTTATTTTTTTACAATATTTACTATCAATAACAGATATATTCTTTTTATATGTCAATCTCAACATTATACCCCAAAAATTAAAATGTATATATGTTTTAACTAAATATCTTTGCCTTATTTTCTTCAATATTTAAAAAAAAATTTTTTAAACGGAAATAAGAAATATACTAAATATTAATTGTAAACCACTGGGCAGGAACCACCTCCTGTCTGTGACAGCAGTATTTCTGCAGGGAAGGAGCATGGGCCTGCTTACAAATTGAGTTGGATGATTCCAGCATTAAATTCCTTCTGTTTATGACCACAGATGTTTCAATATATCACATCCTGGTTTGGTCCCCCTTGGTTTGACCTCTTTGAACAACAGTCCCTCCCACAGGTTCTGATCTCGCATTCCTTCTCCAAGAGTTTGGGGGTGGGAGCCATGTCCCTAGGTTGGCACAAAGAGTTGCTCTATGCGCTCCCTCCCTTCACATTGATGTCAAGGGCCCAGAGGAACCAAGACAATCAATCCCAAATGCTTCTGGTGGTGGGCTTTTGACCCAGACAACCTTGGTTCCCTCTGCTGATCCAAATGCCAATCCAACATCCGTGGATCTTTCCCTTGGATTCTCCCCCTTCCAGCTCCATCTCTTCAATCAGTAATCCTCAAGTAAAAGCAGTTGGGGATATGGAGCTTTAGAGAAGTATCTTAGAGTCTTTTGGTTGTTCCTCAGAAGAACATGTAGTCTTGGTGTGTTTCTCACAGTTTTTGGCTGTCTTTTGTGATCCTTTGAAAATTTCAGATTTTCTTAGGGGTGGATTTCTTCTAGAATTATCTGTCTCTGCTTAGGAGTGAGTGTGTGGCTATTAGGGCATTCAGAAGTAAAAAAACAATTTTTATTCTAGACTTATGCTATTGGCTTTTACATTCTCCTGTACTAGTCTGTGATTCAGTTGTAGTCCTTAAAGGATGGCAATCTTTCCCATTTGAGATTCTGATTTCAGATGACTTAAAATACCTGTCTCTAAAAGGTTTTTTTAGTGGCCATCTGTCCAGATAGAAGGGTAGGGGAATTAGGAGCTTTAATGGCGTAAGAACAACCTATGTGATTTTTGCCAGACAAAGTGGTGTTAAGACCTTCTCCATCCTTTCTGCCAAATGTTTCATCTGTGTTCAACTGTTCCCAGGACTTGGTTCCCCCAGTTTTCTTTCCTTCTCCCTTTTTGGAGATGGAGGAACATTTGCACACTGTTGATGGTCTTAATGCCTTTATCCATTTAATTGGATAGAACATCTTTTCACAAATCAAGATTTTGTTTATTATTTTTGGTTCAGCAGGACAGGTGTAAAGCATACTACCTTATCTACTTTAAGCTGTTGGTTACAGTTTTCTACTTCTGCATCCTCTCACAAAATGGGGGTTCAGGTTCCAGGTAAAGTTCAAGAACGATCAACCAGAGGTATTTCTGCATCTTAGGCTGCTTTTAAGGGAGCTTCCTTAAAGGACATATGTAAACTGTCCACCTGGTCTACCCCTCATACTTTCATGTTGCATTATAAATTACAAGTGAGTGGGGGTTTGTCCACAGAATTTGCTACCCGTGTACTGCGTGCTATGAACTTGTAATTTATATTTTGTCTTCTGTCCCTGTACAGGCCAGTTCATAATACTGCTTTAATGTGGAAGTATATGTTTTTTTCTTCTGTTTCATGTTTAGCTGTATATCTACTTGAAGCACAAGCTGCTAGAATTATTAGGTATAGATGTAGAACTACTCTTTATTGCTAAACCACCTGGAAAATACAATAATGGTTCTAAGTTCTAACACTAGGTAACAAAATCTCTTTTTTATTACAATTTTTTGAAGTCATATTAGTTTCTTCTTGTTGATAATAAGTAAAGAGACCTTAAATGTATATAAGAGATGGGAATCAGCTGTGGACGGACAGACCCTAGGGCGTCCTGCCCAGACATCCTTCTGCAGTACCAGGAGTTCAACCTGGGCTCCTATTCCTCCAGCCCAGCCATGCACACCGTGCAAGGAGAAGGGTCATATCTGCTCTATTAGTCAGTGCCCCATAGAACTTCCTCCACCTACTCCAGAACTTTTCAAACTTCCAGGGACAACCCTCAGCGGAATATCTAATCTTTTTGGCCCCTTGACAGGTATCCATCCTGGTGATCTACTAGATCTTGGTTGGTAGGGTGGGCAACCCCATCTCTGAGCAATGGGCCCGATTCACAAAAGTACTCTGAGACAAAATCCTAACTTTACGACTTTCGGTATTCACAAAAGGCATTTAGAAGTAGTAAAGTTAGGATTCCTAACTTTACTACTCCTAACCTGAGACAAAATCCTAACTTTACGACTTTCGGTATTCACAAAAGGCATTTAGGAGTAGTAAAGTTAGGATTCCTAACTTTACTACTCCTAAATGCCTTTTGTGAATACCGAAAGTCGTAAAGTTAGGATTTTGTCTCAGATTACTTTTGTGAATCGGGACCTAACTTTGACCTAAAGTCTAACTTTACTACTAGTAAAGTTAGACTCTTGGTCTAAGTTTGGGCCAAAATTCTAACTTAGACCAAAAGTCTAACTTTAGCAGTAGTAAAGTTAGACTTTTGGTCTAAGTTAGACTTTTGGTCAAAACTTAGACCAAAAGTATAACTTTAGTAGTAGTAAAGTTAGACTTTAGGTCTAAACTTAGACTTCAGGTATAAACTTAGACTTTTGGTCTAAGTTTATTTTTGTGAATCAGGTCCAATGTCTCTCTTCACTACAGTCAGTCCCAGTGTACAAAATAGCAGTTTTCTCCTAGGGGGGTTAATATTTCCAGGGGCTCCCAGTTTCCGGGATACGAGCTGTCAAGTACGGGCAAGAGCCTAGCAATGCATTTTTTTTTTTAAATTGTGCATTGCTCCAACCTCCGAAGGCTCTCCAAACATTACAATCCATATCAGGATTTCTAAATTTTGACAGAACATACATTCCTGATTATGCAGAATGGGTAAGCCATTCTACAAACTTATTCGTCCAGACTTTTCAGATACACATTGGACACAAGAACATATGGAAATTTTACATTCCATTCAAGCAGACATGATCGCTTCCAAACACTTACATACACGTGTAAACACTACAAACCTGGTGATCCGTGTATTTGCAGGTACATCAGGACATACACATGTCACGTTCAATGAAGGTGACACAGTACCGATTGCATATAAATCGCATCTCTATACCAATGCGGAAATGCGTTTTGCACCTACTGAAAAAATACTGACAGCAGTACAGACTGCTGTAGTGAGAGAATATGCCCTGGCTTAAGGGAAACACATTATTGTCGTGAACCCGGTACCGACCTTAGAGGTGGTTACCAAAGCAAGTGTTCCGAAGGCTAAAGCTCTTCATCCAAGATGAATACAATGGGCAAACTCCCTCACTGTAACAGATGTAGACTACAGAATTGACGCTACATTACAGACACAAGCATTTCTCCTGTTTGAGCGAGAATATCCTCTGCCTAATGAAATAATGCCTCTAGAATGCTATGACTATATCATTTATACAGACGGTTGTGCTCAGCCTGCTGTAGGGACAAAACACTGATATTCAGCTGCATGTGCAGTCATGAAATGCTGTATGCATGATGGAAACTTCCATCCTGAAACAACCTACACGCAGTCACTGGGTGATCGCAAGGCACAGCTGGCAGAACTCAAGGCAATAGTACTGGCACTACAGAATACAGATGCTGGATTCCCCACACTTGTAGTGTGTGATCTGATTATTGTGTGCAGTCATATAATGGGTATCTCCATTATTAGAGCCAGAATGGATTCAGGGACTCGAGAAGCTTCACAGCTGAAGCACAAGTTGCTTTGGGAACAGGTGACGAAGCTGAAAGAATGCTTGCCACGGGTTCATCTCATTCATACATTGAGTCATCAATGTGTTGGCATTCACGTTGTAGGGAATACATTGACTGATGAAGCCACAAAAGTGATGGTTAGCACTGCCGTGGTTGTTGCAATAACTCAATCGAGTATGAGAATAGACAGAGACATTTTGGTGGCCGTCAATGCTGTGCACAATGACACACACCTGCCGAAAGGTTTTCCACTCAAGTCCTCCTACAAGCTAGATGAACAAAACACACCATACTCTCAGATTAAAGGAGTGGGGGACAGAGTAATACCAAACAGTGAACGCAGTTTGGGATTAATTCTGTCTGCACATGAGTATTTGGCTTCTGCACATGCAGGGGTGGCTGCTACAATTTCACTATTGTAGCGATGCTATTGGTGGCCAGGTCTTTACAAACAGACCAAGGGCTTTGTCCTGAGATGTGACATCTGTAAACAGATGAAGGGTTCCACTGTGGCACGTCCACCCCAGGCACCTCTTTTGATTTCAAACAAGATTTTGGCTTGTGTGTATTTGAACCACTGCGGCTCCCTATCTATCATCAGACGGGGCTTACAAGTACATCTTGGGGGCAGTGGAATTCCTGCTCTTAATTCCTGTGGGTATGGCCACAGTGATAGACTGACGCACAAACTATTATAAAGGATCTGCAAGTCTTAAAAGGGACATATGCAGTTGGCATGCTAAATTCTGACCAGGGTCCGGCGTTTAGCTCTCAGGCTTACTAAGAGGCTATAGGAAGTTTAGGTGTGACCCTGCATTTATCATCTCCATACCATCTTGAAGGAAACACGGTAGTGGAGAGAAAGAAACGGGACTTAAAGCAATCTTTAACAGCAAGGATATTAGGCTCTGGTCGCAGTTGGGTCCATCACTTATATGGGGTCCAGAATATGCCAAGAAAAATCCCTGGGTGGTCGGAACCCTTATGAGAGCCTGTTTGGGGTTAAGATGTGGGTCCCAGACCTCAATAATGCCAGCATAGTGGCGGCAGAAACACTGTATTACATCAATGAACGCTCGGCTGTTTTACAGGAATTGAACGATTTCCGGGACAAACAAAGCAATGTCCAAGTAAAACGCACCACCACTGGAGAAGTGAAGGTTGTTCCAGCAAGATCCGGCTGGATCTTAAAGATTGGGGATCTGGTCCGAGAAAAGATAGTGGACAAGAAAGTGTTTGGCCTGTACCTGTTCTGGCTGTTGAAGGTACACAAACTGTACTTCTCTGTCCCTTGCTGGATGTCTCTATTCATCTGATCAAAACACATTATGTGGCCGATTTTCAACAGTAAGCCATGTGGATCCCTGGGTAGCTATCAATCTCTTTCTCGCTTCCATACAGGAGGTTCAGATGGAAGCATTAATTACAAATGAAGCATATTCTCTTCAACAAGAGACAATGATGAACAACAATGAGGTATGCCTTCTACTTGTTTAAAAAAACAACGACAACTGTGCAGTCTACAAGTACCAAAACACAGATTTCGGTTCGGAATCCAGAGAACAAGGTCTACATCAATTTACCACAGATCGAGTCTTCATCTAATTCAAACCAGTCTGCTGAGCTGCCCAAGATAGATCGGACAGCATCTGGATACTTCATCAACTTTGATGACTTCTCCTCTGATGCATCTAAGGTTCCACCGCCCCACCACCCCTGCCTTTAGAACTAAAGATGTGTGTCTTCTATCTTTGGCTGAAAAGAACATACTTTACCTCTCCATGGTTACAACTTTGGATCATGATTTCATTACTTTTCCTAGTTCTTTGGATTGGTTTTGTGACTGTGTTCTTCCTTCTCCTGAATGGACATTGTTAGACTTGGCTTTTTCAGCGGGTTCACCCCCAGACTTTTAGCTTTTTGGCCTCCTGTTTTTGACTCTGTTTTCGTTGGTTTTAGGACTCTGGGCACTTTACCACTGCTATTCAGTGCTAAAGTGCAGCGGCTCTCCATGTAAATTGTGTTTATGGATTAGTGTTTCCATGTTTGGCTTATTTGATTTACTGGTAAGTCCCTAGTAAAGTGCACAAGGTGTGCCAGGGCCTGTAAATCAAATGCTACAGGTGGGCTTGCAGCACTGATTGTGCCACGCACCTGAGTAGCCCTGTAAAGGTATCTCAGACCTGCCACTGCAGTGTCTGCACTCAGTTTTAAACTGCCAGGTTGACCTGGCAAGGGCACCCACTTACCGGGCCCAAACCTTCCCTTTTCTTACATGTAAGGCACCCCTCAGGTAGGCCCAAGGTCCCCCTAAGGGCAGGGTGCAGTGTGTGTGAAAGGTAGGACATATCCTGGTGTTTGTGACATATTCTGATAGCAACATACTGTGTACTTTGTTTTTCACTATCGCACGGCTATCTGTTCCATAGGCTAACATGGGAGTTGCTTTGTAACATCTTACAAATATAACTTTCCATTGGGACAAGATAGAGAGATGCAGTTTGGGCTCTCTAAACTCAGAATTTAATAACATCTTTTAGTAAAGATGGTTTTTAAATTGTGTGTTTGAAAATGCCACTTTTAGAAAGTGTGCATTTTCTTGCTTAGGCATCCTATGTGCCTCTGCAGGTTTGTGTATTGACTGTCTGGTTTTGGAGTGACAGGCACTGGGGATGAGCATTCACAGCAGGCAGCCACTGGGGGGGGTTAAGGTGTGTCCTGCCTTTCCTGGGTGACTCAGAGCTGAGCTGAATAGGCCTGGGCTGCATTTAGAGTAGTGGGAGGGGTTTTCCTTGCACATGAATAGGCCCTGTCTCGTGAGTACAATGCTATTTCCACCCCCTGCCAGGAAACTGGACCAGAGAGGACAGAACTGACGTGGGTCACGCTGAGAGACTTTTTGCCACAAGAGAACAAAGGGAAATGTGGTATAAATATTAGGGCCCAGACCCCAGAACTTTGGAACTCTTTTGGGATCAAGGAACCTGCCAAGAAGAAGAGCTGGAGAAGCAGTGAGGAGGGACTACCACTTTGCTGTGTGCTTAGCTGTGTTGGCCTACAATGGCTACTTCTGTCTTGGGCAGGAAAAGTACTGGACTGAACTTTCTGCACCTTCTTCTGCTGAGTATCTCCAAGGGCTTGAATTAGAGCTTGCCTTCTGTTCAAGAAGTCTCAGGAACAGCAAAGACTTCACCTGCCTCTGGGTATCGCCTCTGGGACCGTGCCACAGAGGGAAACTGCAATCTACGGCTATCACCAAGACCTGAAGGTACCGCAGAGCGTACCACCGCATCTTGCACCGCAACCCTGGTCTCACCGACAGCGACGTCCGCCGCCATGAGCTGCTGCTTGCACTGAAACCTGTGTGTACAGCACTCCGCACCATCTTGCTTCACTCCGCCACCCTGGCCTCCCCGATGATGCTGCTGCCAGCTGACATCACCGCCGCTGTCTGCACCGTGGTTTGGGGGCACCGCTCGTAAGTTACACAAAGCACCGCCCCATCCCACACTGCAGTCTTGGCCCACTGACGCCAGCCCCAGTGACCGCTGATCCTCGACAGACGCCGTTGCTTGCACCATGAACGTCAGCACCATGACGAGCACCACCCCACTTCGCACTGCAGCCCTGGTCTCACCAACGGCGCTGGATGACTGCCACCAAGCCGCTGCCTGTACCGCGACCTCAGGGCACCAAACGCTGCACCGTTCAGCTTCACACTGCAGCCTTGACTCCCGCCACAGCCGGCCTACACTGCAGTGGTCAGCCGGAACAAAAGGTACTGTTTAAGGGTTTTCTGATACCGCAGCCAGGCTGCACCACTGCGGTCGGCCTTAACCATGGTATTTGTTGGTCCACACCACTGTTGTAGCCCCGGATGGAGGTATCCACTTTAAGGAACTATTTCTGAAGTCTATTTTTGCATTATTAATATTTTTAAGAACTATATGTTGGAGTTTAATTGTTTTGGTCTTGTTTTACACAGATAAATATTTGATATTTTTCTAAAACTGGTGTGGTGTCCCTTTGTGGTGTTCTCACTGTATTACTGTATGTTATGTGCACATGCTTTACACACTGCCTCTGAAATAAGCCTGACTGCTCATGCCAATCTACCAAGGGGGTGAGCAGGGGTTATTTTAGAAGTGTATCCCCCTTACCCTGACTAAGAAGAAGGGTCCCTACTTGGAAAGGGTAACAACCTACCAACTAGAGACCCCCATTTCTAACAGACACTTTGTCCCAGAACACTCTGCAGTACACATTGTAAATTTGATTTTGAAACCACACGCATCATCACAACATGAGCAAAGAGACTTGTCCCTGCTGAACATTTCAGCTGTTCCAGTTCCGGATGGGATTGTATGGGACAGGGTATCATTTGATGTGTATGGTCCAACTAAACTCTTGCAAATTCCACGTTTGTTTGAAATGTCTTTGAATGAAATTATCACCGCCAGTACTATTTCTGATGATTGGGACATTGATACAGTATATGAAGTATAAGAAGATATAGAACATACAACTGTATCTTCTTCTGATGAGTTTTATGATGGTACAGCTAATTTTTATGAGATGTTCTGTTTTCAACATTACGGTCATCATTTTCTACACAAGGCTAGCACACCTTGTGAAGTATTTATCTTTACACAATGGGAACATTGCCCTACACCACCTAGGGTAGTTCAAAATCATTTGCAAAAACGTTTGACTATTTTTCTGGTTGTGAGTTGACACATCTGACCCAGCCTCATTTTATTATAGGCTTGCACCATCACCTGCAAAGAATAATATGTTAACTGATACTAAGCTGATTTACTCTGCTTCCTTATTTTCCCAACTCTCTCTACAAGGTTGTGCCTTTTGATAGGATACAGTAGATGTAAAGTCTGTCTGGGGGACTAAATATTGGCAGGTTCATTGAACTGAGGCTTTATTTAGAACCTGTTTAATACCGCAACAGATGATTTTCCTGAACAAAACTGTGCAACAGGCCACATGTCTTAACTTAGCCAAGATAAAAGATTTGAACACACCGAGAGTTCCCATTCATACATGATTTGACAACTGGCAGTGGTTGACACCATATGATGAAAACATATTGATACTATGCTTCGTAAGAGTAGACACAACTCATCAGACCCCAATTGGAGGGGATGGCTAGTATGGCCACTAGACACTAACAAATGTCAGGATAGATTCCTAGGTCAACTCAAGGGATTTACAGCCATCAGGTCTGACATGCAATATGTGCAAAGTGAACATTCGGGGATGGTAACTACTTACAGTGCTGGGAAGTTGTGCTTTGATTGGCTAAACACCTCAACACTGTCTCAGGTAAAACAGCACTTGTCCTTTTTATCGGATGACTTGGAATTCCGAGACTTCTTGTTGGGTCCTCAGAAACCACGTCAAAAGTGCTTTCTTTTTGCTGTCTATAACGACATATGGAAAATATCTCAACAAGAAGCTGCTGAAAGGCTGCATGAGATTGACAGGGCCAACTTAGAACAGGCTCTTGGAGTAGTGGACAATGGTATGACTACACTACCATCTAGAATTTATTCCTTAGGTAACATTGTCTCATCTACAATAGATCTGATTCAGCAGAACTTGACTGCATTACAACATAGGTCAATTACATAGTTAAGCTGGACACTACAGACGTTATGTACTGGTCATGTGATGTGGCGACACATCAAAATCACTAACCTGTTCTCACCTTACCACCTTTTGGGACAGCAGATAGCTATGGCATGGAAAGTTGCACATTTAAACACTTGAAAAATTACCTTTTACAGTTGCTGAGATAGCATCCTCAGACTGGATAATCCATGGGTACATTACACTACCAATCTCGACTTTCCACTTTCAGTACTGTCTACAACACCATCAATTGGGCAGATATGAAGCGTTAGGTGAAGGTTTCCTTTCACCTAAGGATACTGAAATCTTTCTCAGCGGCCCAGGCTGCGAGAATACTTTAAGTGGGTCCCTAGTATGCCAGGGCGTTTCGTTGCACAGGACATGTAAGGCATTTGTAGCAAACTTGTCTTGCTACTTGAAAGGGTCTCCGGTGACTAAGATACGTTTGACTTTCAGATTACTCTCAAATGGGAGTTACCTGATGTTGAACAGTCAAGGTTGTTGTGGGATGAAACCAGGGATCGCCTATGTGGGGACCGTATCTTCCAATGTAACATGTTTCACACAAGTCTTGCTTCCGCCTGCCCGGGTAGTTAGGGAGGATACGCTGTGGCCTTCAATTAATCTTACTAAAGTGTGCTTTGATGCCCAGAGCAAATTGAAAGCCTTATTATTTCAAAAAGAGGTGGCGTTAACTTCGGCCAAGGAGACGTTTGATCTTCAGATGGTGCGTTCCTCTTTGGAGATACAGGCGCTTCTCCATACTAACATGCCACAACATTTTGAGAAGCTGGTCCATCGTATTTTTAACATGTCTAGTACGACTGGGATTGCAGGGTTTTTCAGGAGCATTGGCTCTGGGTTGGTCAGCACCTTCCAGACAGTGTTTGGAGTTATTCTATCATCCATCCACTCTGTCCTCATAAGCATATTTGGAGTTCTTCTGCTGGTCCTGATCCTAATTGCAGGAATTGTGCTTTCATTATTTTTGCTCCGCAAGGAATGTCCTAGTTCGAGATCAAATGGAGCTGGCGCTACGTCATGGCCTGTTGTGCCGTGAATGCATGGTGCATTTGTTTGGTGCACTATTGCTTCGAGAACTGGATGAGCCACGGTTCCTGTCTTTCTGGCTGGTATGGCTTCATTGCGTACAGCCTGTGTCCCTCTGTCTCTTGTGCAATTACGTGTGTGCCCTGGACTTGTGCTTCGGTTCCCAACTGGTTGACTCTGCACACATTCACGTGCTGTTGGACTCGCTGAAGGCCCATCTGTGCAGCTGTCCTCTGCAGATACCTCTGCTCCTGGTTGTGTTCTGTGAGCTTCCCTGGGTTGTCTCCGCATCCAGTGGTTTGGATCTAGGCACTGTTATCACCGGAACTGTATTTGCTCCCTCAGCGGCTGCTGTAGGGGCTGGATGGGAATATATTTGATCTATGAATTTGCTTCGAGGTGTGCCTCTGGGAACATCGTCTGCAGACGCTTGGAACAGCAATGTTTCGTCTGCCACTCATAACATGTAAACATCTGGCTCCCCATATGGTAGGAACCTTTTATTTGGCCTGGTTGTAAATGGTAAACGTCTTATAAAATGACTTACCTTTTATTGCTTTTATGGTTTTAACAGCTATTGGTTGTCTTTATTCTTAGGGCATCCAAATAGCATGAATGACCTGATTGTTAATGTGATTTTATCATCCTTTTTAAAATATACACTTTTAGATGCTGATGTATTTTAGAAGTAGGATTAGTGGCTTTAGATTGCTTTTTAACTGACCTATGTACGAGGAGAGGGTGTCATGTGCCCGAGTTAGGCCTGGTAGGAAATGGTGCCAATTTAATGTACACAGTTTTTTCCTAAAGTTGCCTTCCCTTTGTCACATTGACTTTTCAAACATTTGCATTTGTGACACTCTGGTTAGTTTCTAAGAAACACCAATCTTGCTGACACAAAAGAACTTCGTGAAAATGCTATCATACTGCCTTGGCATTATGTGCAAGGCCTTCATGTGCGTGATACAAATGTGTTTGTTATTACCTCCATATGGCGACGCAGCTATCTGTGGAATACAGACAATAGGCAGTCTGATCACAATCATGGCCCGAGGCAAGGATGCCCTTTTTTATATATATCCTTTTGTCTCCAAATGCAATCAGAGGAGTCGCTTCTGCTGACTTCGAGGGGTCCCTGCATGCTTGAGCTTTCGCCTTACTGCTGACTGACATCTCCGTGAGGGGTGTCCAGTTCATGACCAAGACGGGGTCCTACATTCTTACCCACCAGGTAAATGGGTTAGATCATCCAGAAGGGGGTTTCTTGGCAGACCATGCATTCACACCCTAGACATGTAGGTTAGGTTTTGCATCGTAGGAGTGCACTTCATTGTTATAATACTGTATATGTACACATATTTAAGCTGTCTCAACAGGATGGTGGAACTCTTTGTTTTGTTCACTGTTTTGACCCTGATTATAACGTTTGCCTGCTTTTAGCTATTAATCATTGCAGCACACATTTTCTATACAAGAATCACTACAATTCAATAAATATTGAAAAACGTCCCTGTGTGAATTCTTTGAATATTCTCTGAGAAAAGATAGCACAAGTGACTGAGCGAAAGGTTCTAGGTCTGTCACAATGGTTCCTGAGGGAACAAAATTGTCATGTTCAGTAGCTGCCAGAACTGTTCGCTCTCTGACTAGGTTAGGGGGGCTTACATTGGCACTGAGAGTTAGCTGGTCTAAGGGACAACATATCCTGCGGGAGTGCATGGAATCAGTCTGGCACCATCCTAAGTTTATGTCGTCCGCAAATGTGCAGCTCCTACTGATTAGTCAAAACTACACAACAGTCTAAGTTTACCTTTGTGAATACCAAAAAGTAGTAAGCTTACACCTTTGTGAATTGGGCCCGTAATGTCTTCCTCTTCCCTTCTACCCTCTTTTCATGAACATAAGCCAACCAGCGCTTACCACCCAACTTGGGAAAGGTTTGTCACTCACCCCCCTGTGACAGCTAAATGCGAGAACCAAACAACAATACAACAACTGTCAGTGCTATTAGTCTTCTGAGTGTAGGCCCCTAGTGTGTGGACCTGTTTAGTCAGAAATGTCCGTCTCGCACCCCGCAGTCTTTGCAGGGCAGAGAAGTGTGCCCTCTCTCCCTGCAATTATAAGTTCCAAATAGCAAAAACAAAGGTCTTACAGTATATATTGGGGGAGGATCCAGCCACCAAATGCCAGAATGCTGTGTCTCCGCACCATGGGCCGGCCAATGACCGTCACTCCCTGCCTCCATCAGAAGGATTCTCCTGGTGTTCGGGACTCGAAGATACCACCTCAGCCCAGTATGTCTGCTGACATAGGTGTCACATCAGGACCTTGTCAAAGGAGCAGTTCTGGTACATCGTATGCTGAGTCCAGCTCATATTGGGAGTGATCCGGGCTGTTCCAAAATGCCACCACCTGAGAGCTCCTGCAGCTTGCCACCACAGCCACAAGTTGCACTTACTCCATCTTCGCTTGATGCTTTGTCGGTTTCCCAGGTATCCTATTCCTCCATCTCGCTGCCCTCTTTTGCGACCTGGGTTCGACTGTGTGCCATTCGTCTCTCTCTGTCCTCAATGTCCCATTCTGTTTTAGCCACTGCCAGACCTCCTCTGCTGTTGTGAAGGAGAAGGAGGTGTTGTCTTTCACCACACGAACTTCTGATTGGTAGAGAAGCACATAGCGTAGGTTTAATTGGCGGAGCTTTACCTTAACCAGGAGGAATGAGTTATGTTTCCTTTGGACAACGATTGTATAGTCTGGGAACAGGTGGACTTTGTGGCCCTCCACCATCCATGGGCCACCTGCAGGATACGATCCCTGTCTCGATAGTTCAGGAGTCTAGCAATCATGGGCCTAGCGGGGCCACAGGCCCTGGAGGACACCCAGGGACTGGATGCATTCTCTCCACTGTAAAGAAAGCTGAGGGGTTTCCATTGAAGATGTTCTGAAAGAGCCGTTGCTCTAGTAACAGCTCCACGCTCCGCCCCTTACTTTGTCCTGGGAGTCCCGTGATCTGGACATTATTCTGGCGGGAGTGTCCCTCCGCTTCTTCTGCCCGCTCTTGGAGATGGGCCACCACCTCAGGCAGCTCCTTGAGATGAATTTTCATTTCTCCAATGTCTGGATCAATCTGTGCCAATCTTGTTTCTGTGCTGATCACTCTAGTAGCTAACTTTCTATGATCCATCCTGAGGAGTCTGATGTTGATGGCCACTCCATCAATCTTAGCCTCAACCATCCCTTTTATTTCCAAAATTGCTCCAAGGATTTTGCAAAATTGCTCTGCTTGACTGTGGGGGTGTCCCCATGGGCCTGAGTGCGGGTTTGGTTGGGGCATCTCATCTCTTTGGCCAACAGGGCCCTGTCAGTCTTTGTTTTCACCATGCTTGCAGGTGGTCTAACACTGACACCTGCTGCATTGTTTTCGTGCATGAATGCTGGCTCAACGATTGGTCCAGTTTCAGCATCTCCCCCAACACTATCACGTAGGCCCTGTCTAATGCATGTGTTCCAGGGGTCTCACCTCCTCCTCCGGGGCTCTCTCCCGGTGGGGTGTTCAATTGCCCCAGGCCTCAAGCCCACCCCAGACACACTAGCCCCCTAGGCAGAGTCGGTCTTGAGGTCAGGCGGGGCTTCTGCATCTTGTGTGGTGTCCTTAACGGTGGCCTGCATACACCAGGACCACGTTTCAGATGGTCCAGGAGCAGTGCAGACAAGCTGCCCACTTACGCTGGTTTCTTTAGCTTCTTTGCTATCTGTGCCTTCCTGGGACTGCACCCGTGCTTCAGGCCATGTGGCACATGTCTCAGGCCTCTGACACTAAGCGGCACCTCAGTTTCCATCCCATGACTCTCCACCAACAAGAAAGGAAAACATGGGGGAGCGACTGCCTCACCGTCCCTGCTGGGCCACCAGTATTTTGAAGGGTGGCTTTGGGGCAGCGTTGCTTCAATTAATTTTTTTTTCCTCTGGACTCCATCTTGGAACCACCTGGCCATGCCTGGACTTCCCGTTCCTCCAGGCTTCCAGCAGGTTGTTCCAGCAGCCTCATGTTCTCTCCAGACCAACAAAGAGCCCCCAGGGTCCCCCCAGCAGGACAGGGGGGAGCTCAATACCCCAGAATGATGCAGCAATCGGGTCATGCTGCCGGAGCTCAGATGAACGTGCCTCACTCCGTTGTGGTCTTCTACAGATCACCTCTGTAGAATCTTGTGCATGCGTTGGCCATGAAGAATGACACTGACATGTTTTACATATTTCCGCTATCATCTTCATGGCCAAGGCATGTTGCCTTGCACTCTTACCTAAAACTCTGAAGCTGTACTCGGTGCAACTTTGACATGTATAGGTAACATTTTGCAACTTTATCGAAGGGATGGGTCTGCCTCTCAGGTCACCTGGCGGAGTCCTTAAAAGGAAAGTATACCCATTGCATAAATGTCACCCAACACTTTAGACAGTTGTTGGAAAAAACGATCCTCCTAGAGAACAGCATCAGACCATGCTAACTCACCCTCTTGCATGCATAACTATTCAACATGGCCAGCAGGTTGTCCAGCAGGAAGTGGGATGACACCTGGGTGGTTGTAGGGGAGAATGATGAATGGGGGATGGTGTTCCTCACCAGGGATTGCCGCTCCCTAAGATGAATGGGAGAAGACCAGAGAAACACCTTCATGGTAGGACATGTCGGACAAGGTATTGAGATTCCTGTTAATTGAGGGCTGGGTGGAGGTGAGTCTTTCATAAGCGGAACAAGTATCCATGAGTGCTGCGCTAAAGACTGAGGACTGGCAATCCTCAAAACTGATTTTAGAGAACAACTGCTGCCTGGCCATGAAGTGGCCTTCTTGGAGATGTTATGTGTGGGGGCAACAGTGTCTTCCTCCTTGTTCAGGGTGCCCCCCCCCCTCAACCAGCTCCTCCTCCTCCTCCTCCTCATCATCTTCTGAAGCATTGTTGCTGGCTGAGATTGTGACTTGGAGGAGGATTGGATTCTCTCCGTGGATTGTCTGCATTTCTTCACTAGAAGATAGTTCAGCATCATTGTCCAGGGCAATGTCACCAGTACCTGCAAGAAGATGTAAACAGTTAAAGAACATCAAATATAGTTTTTTGTCTAAAGTTCAACGCAGTTCTTTAATTGACATAGTTCTGAAAAAAATAATAAAGTTAGTACCATGTGAATATAAAGAAAGAAATTAAATAAGAGATTGATCTATGCATGGAATTAGTATATCTCAACAATATCAACATACCAGCTCGAGCCACAGATATTTGGTTTCAGGATAATCACAGTGAAGCTATCTGCTGCACCTGTGTCTTCGTAGATGGTGTTGCCAATGTATGTCCTGAGCTGCTGTAGAGAGAAGAATTATGTTTAATGTTTATTGCCAATCCATAAAATTGATCATGACCAGAAATGCTGGTACATTAGAAATACACAGAAGAACAGAAACAATCAACACTAATCAAAGCAAATGTAACATTTTATATAATAAAATAATTATAAAAAATACTGAATGAAACAACTAATGACGTTGAGATCAGTGGTTCCCGGACTTACCGAACCGACAAAGGATAGAGGGCCTAATTATTGTTGCCAGAATGTCCCATGTTGTGTGGTGTTGATGTTTGCAAGGTAGACACCAGGGCCTGTTGTATGACAGAAGCTGACAGGAAAGAGAGACATACATAGATAAGTAAGCCATCCTAAATCGTACAGGAAAATGATATTTGGATTGTTAAAATACTAAAATAATAAAAAAATAAAAAAATAAATCAATAAATAAAATACTTAAATGCTAAATTAGAGCCCTCAAAGATTCCTGTCCTGCGTGTTAAAACAAGGCTTAACAGATAACTCATCACCTTCCCTTACACTGGCAAGACTAAGGGTAATTTTATCAGACAATATATAAGTTATTTAATAATTGCACTGCATACTGACCAGGGTGGAAATAGGTATGTGTGGCAATATACATACATCTACTCTGTCAGTAACAAATAAAGAGGTTAGACCTAAAACCAAACAAGCAGACATTTAACTTACCAGTCTCTACCTTCCACATGCTCTGTCGTGCCAGTCTGACTTTTGGTGCACTGTTAAAAACAGTCATAGATGCTATGCCATGTGGTGGATGGTACAATAATGCAGGGCCTTGAGGCGGCGGCTGGGGTGAACATGGCGGCAGGCTAGTGGCGAGTCGCAAGAGCCACTACGAACGGGAGTAATCACTATGCGCAGGGGGACTAGTTAGCAGCAATTTTTTACTGTGCCTTAGCCTACCTGGTTGCATTCTGTAAGTAAGGCTACAACGGGGGGCGGGGGCCCCTTCGGAAAGACTACAGGATGGCATGCGCAGACTCTCCAGGCGCGGAGTAGCGCTGGGTTGAAGCAGTGTGCGGGCTCCGTAGAAGTCGTGGAGCCGCGGCTCAGATTCCCTTCCGGGGAGGGAGGGGCAGGGACTGCTCGCCCAGCGTGTGCAGTCAGGAGGAGCCTGGCAAAGGCAGAGTGGAAGGTGAGGAGCGGAGGGCTGTTGCAGTGGTGCTGGGGAGAAAAAAGCCTAAAGGGAGAAGAGGCAACACACGTCCCAAGTGGGTAAGGTCCGGGGGATGCTCTTTTTATTAATTCTGCTAGCCCAGAGGGGGAGAAGATAAGGGTAGAGTTATACCCTCTTGTGGGGAAGAAACTGGGAAAACCGGAAAAATATAATAGGTATGCACTGGGGAGTACTACAGCTGAAGTGCAGGTTAAGGCAGTTTCTACCCCAGAATTAGCAAAAACGAACATAGTGAAGTGCATAAAAGTCGCCCCGGAAGAACAGTTATTAAAGGGGAAAGGAGGAGGTGGAAGGGGTAAGAGGACAAAAAAAGAGGCGGTGATTCAAGGGCAGAAGTTGAAGATTACCCCCTCGCTTAGGGCGTTCTTTAAGGTAATGCCCAAAGCCTTGGTCTTAAAAATGGGAGAAAAATGGAAACAGGGGGAGTGTAAGGATCAATCTAGCAGGGAGGTGGAAGATGGCTGCAGTCATAAATCGGTTAGTGATATGATGAATGTGGAAGGCTCAGATCTGGCTAGCCCAAACAGATTCCAAGTCCTGGCAGTCGAAAAATGTAACACTGCAGAGGAGGGTGTGCAAAGCCTGGCAGGTGGAAATGACCCGGGGGTATTAAATACTGTGTTAAAGCCTGTGGTACAGGGTAGAGGGCTAACTGGTGGAGGGTCAGCTGCCCAAGGGGGTGAAAGGAGAGATACGGAGTCAGTAGAATCACCTCAGAGGCATACATCACAACATCCAGTCTCAGAATTGATCCAGCTATTAACTGTGGAGATAAGAAGCAGATTCGAAACATTAGAAGCAAATCAAAAAAAGATATAAGAATGGCGTGTGACAATCTGGAGAAAAAGTTTGATGACCTCACTGTTAGAACTCAAATGCTGGAAACCACAGTTAAGGATTTGACCCTGCAAGCTGAACTAAACAAGGAAAGCATTAGACTGCTTAAAGAAAGTGGGGCAGGCATGCAGGAGAAGTTGGAATCACTCGAAAACAACCAAAGAAGGAATAATTTGAGGCATTTGAAAATTCCAGAAGAGGCGGAAGGGGATAACTTGAAAACGTTTGTAGCAAGATTGATTAAAGTTGGGACACAAGTGGACTGCTCTGAGCAGGATATTATTGATGATATCCAGAGGATACACAGAGACCCCTTTAGGTTGAACCCTAATCGTCCGAAGCCCAGAAAGATTTTGGTGAACTTCCTAACATATAAATTAAAGAAGAAATTCTTGCTAAGGCATTAAAACTGAAGTCCCTCAAAGTCGAGGGAGTAAACTTCGAGATAAGGTCAGACATCTCCCAGATTACCGCAAACAGACAATGGGAATTTGGAAAAATGTTGGAACCTCTGAGACAGCTTGGCGCTACGGCGCAATTAAAGTTCCCAGCCTCTTTGCGAGTAATGTATAAAAGCAAAATGCAGAATTTCAGGAAAGTGGACGAAGTGGAAGAATTTATGAAATCTATCTCTGAAGCAGATGCCACGTAAATTGGGTTAGGAGATGTACTAGGTATGCCCCCATGATATAGGGCATTCTCCATAGTACCCCCCAGAAAGTTGTTTTGTCTTTAAGAATATAGGTCAATTTTTGTTTATTTAGGCACACTATTTCACTTTTAGTAGGTAGGCCGTAGGACTGAGCTATATGTCCCCCAACCTTTATTACAGGCAGACCCGACGTAGTGGCCCCACGGGCAGAGGCCTTGAAGAAGGAAGGAGGGTTCTCCAGGGTAAGGGGAGGAGGGAAGGGTAGTTTTAGGGGTAGGGCCACTGGGTGGGTAGCATACAAGGGAAAAAACACAAATAAATTGTCCTCATTTACTAGAAAAAGGGTTAGGGAGCTTCCGCTTTTGGGGATGTATTTGAATAAGAGAAATGGTAGGAGATCAGGGAGTTAGAGTGGAGTTATTGTCATGGAATGTTAATGGTTTAAGAGTGAAAGTAAGGTGAGAGAAAATTTTGCAGTATTTGAAAGATGTTCCAGCACAAATTATTATCTTACAAGAAACACACCTAACAGAGGAGGAAATGAAAGAGGTTTTTAAAGCTAGGGGTTGGGTGCAGAAGGTGGTGTGTACTTCCGAGCAGTTGCGATAAGCAATTTTGATAAAGAACAGTCCACATATTTTGGTAGAGCATAGCACAGTAGATAGACCAGGTAGATGGGTCATTGTAAAGCTTAAAATCTATAATCAAAGGTACAGAGTGGTAGGATATTACGGACCCTATAGTGACGATACGAAGCCACTGGGGGGACTGCTGACAGAATTACTAAATTTTACCGATCCCGTCATTCTGGCTGGCAATTTCAATGTGTTTTTAGATGACTCGATTGATCGTTCTGTTAACCCTTTCGCTGCTTCTGTCGGCCAACGGCCGTCGCGAGCACTACCTCCGTAGTGCTGCGCACGTCCGTTGGCCGACGCGGCCCCGCCCACTCTTCAAAGCCGCCGCACCGCGGCGAAATTTCGGCCGCGGTAAAGGGGTTAACAGCCGGTCAGCCATAAACAGTAAGATGCGATCATTAATTAAAACCACTATGGTACAAATGGGACTGTGCGACATTTGGAGAGAGAGGATGGGGGTCAGGAAGGGCTTTACATATAACAATAAAAAATACAGACATCAGTCAAGAATTAAATTTTTCTTAGTTGACCAAGGGCTAAGAGACTGGGTAGAAAAAGTTATACATGTGGGGGCCTATTTCTCAGACCACTCGGCAGTGTCTTTGGTCCGATCAGTGTTTGCTGGGCTAACTCTGAGAAGGTGGACCATGGATCGCACCCTGTTGCTAGATGAGGCGGTGATAAAAACACTTAAAGCGGAGTCGGAGGAATTTTTCGCTGTAAATATGGATAGTGCACCAGCAGGTGTAGTATGGGATACGTACAAAGCTTTTTTGAGGGGACGAGTAACTAGCTTCCAGATAATGAGAAGGAAGGAATTTACTGCAAAAGTTAGTCTACTAGAAAGCTGTATTCAACAGCAGGAGCTAGAGCTTTTAGATGTGATGGGGGAATGCGAGAAATTGACTGTACAAAACTCCTTACAAGTGACAAAAGAGGCTTTGTCTAGCTTAGTGGAAGAAAGACTAAGGAAGAGATGGAAGGCGAGTAAAATCGCTCATTTTGAATATGGAGAGGGATGTGGGACGTTGTTAGCGTGGAAGGCAAAGGTAGATCAAGCAAGATATTTTATTAAAGAAGTTAAGTGAGAGACAAGGGGCAGGACTCTCACTGAAAACAAAGAAATTGAGGAAGCCTTCCAAAATTATTTTGGAGAGTTATATCAAGAGGACCTGGTAGTCACTGAGGGAGATGTTGAGGCATGGCTGGGTCAGGATGTCCCCCAAGGTATTTCCAAAACAAGTAGCACGGTGATAAACATCAGGATAGTGGCAATAGAGATAAAAAATGCAATAAGGGCAGGGAAGTCGGGTAGGACAGCCGGACCGGATGGGTTGCTGTTAGAATTATATCAAATGCTAGAAGAGGTCCTTTTGCCACACTTGACAAAGTTGTTTGCTGAATTCTTTGAAAAGGAAGCAGAACGGCCAGCCTCTTGGGATGAGGCCACTGTCACACTAATCCCGAAGCTAAGGAAAGCCTTAAATGTTTGTGACTCTTATAGGCCTATTTCTTTAATAAAATGTGATTACAAGATCTTTGCAAAGATCCTGGCAGAGAGAGTTAATGGGGTGGTAGGGGGCCTCCTCCATTCAGATCAGAAAGGGTTTGTTAGGGGCCAGTGGCAGCTCCTCGAAGGAGTGCTGCGCGGCGGTGAGGCGGGGCGGGGGAGAGGCAGGGTGGGGGTAGTAAACTCCGGCATACGGCCGAATGGAGTTATGTAAATAAATAAATAAATAAAACGAATTACATTGCGCGCGCTGCATTGCAGCGCGCGCAAAGTAATTCGTTTTATTTATTTACTTAACTCCGTTCGGCCGTATGCCGGAGTTTACTACCCCCCGCCTCGCAGCACTCCCTCGAGGAGCCGCCACTGTTAGGGGCAGAGGGAGTCAGGAACTGACTTTCAGCATAATTGGGGCAGCCGATATAGCTTCCACATATAAACTCCCCATAGCAACTATTACACTGGACGCTACTAAAGCCTTTGACCGGGTAAACTGGACATACCTGCAGGTGATGCTAAAACTCTATAGTTTGGGTGGAAATTTTTGTAGGACTCTTGCCATGATATACAGGAAACCGCGGGCCAGAGTTCTGACAAATGGTAACCTTTCCATGCCCTTTAATATTACAAGAGGGTCAAGACAGAGATGCCCACTATCCCCCCTCCTTTTCAATCTATATATTGAACCATTGGCAACTAAGATTAGGAAGGAGAGTCGCATAGTCCCTTTTAGATATAAAGAGTGGGAGAAAAATGTAGCTTCATATGCTGACGATTTGCTGGTATTTACATCAGATCTGGAGACCACAATCCCTTTACTAAATGACTTAACCACACAATTTGGCCGGATTGCTGGGTATTCAGTGAATAGGACAAAAAGAGAGGTTATGGCTTGGAACCTGGAGTCAAATCTCAACATTAGCAAAAAGGAGATACTTAGGTATAAAGATCACTCAGAATATTAAAGATCTTCCAGAAATAAATGTTGTTAATGTAATGAAAGAAGTTAGGAAGATGATGCTAAGCTGGTCTCACCTTCCTTTGATGATCATAGGAAGAATCAATCTGGTGAAGGTGATAATCCTTCCGAAGCTCACATTCCTTTTTCAGATGATCCCATTTTTATTTAAGGCGGAGTGGCTGAAGAAATTAAGGGGTAAAATCAATGGTTTTATATGGGATTCAAAAGGCCCCCGAATCGCTTGGAAAAAATTACGCAGAAAGAAGAAAAAAGGGGGCTTATGTCTGCCAGATTTAGCCTATTGTGCCTGGGCCTTTCTCTTAAAGAATGGAAAGATGTTACTAACTCAACCAGACAATTCAGACATTGGTAAAATGTTTAGGTGCATGCTGTCAGATATTGAAGGAGGGATGCAAGGTTTTAAGTATAAGTTCGACGACCCTAAAGACTTCAAGAGAGTGCGCCTCAAAACTTTACAGGGAATGCCGGAACTCTGATCCAAGATTAGAAAGGAGGTAAAGCTTACGTATTTTAGTAAGTGGACACCAATATGGAATGCCCCAGGATCACCTGAATGGACAAGGGATTCGCTGACTAGTCCGCTCAAGGAGGCAGGGATGCTAAGATGGGGAGACGTGGCGGAAGACGGAGATTTGGTATCCTGGAATAAGTTGGTTGTGGTATCTACGAACAAAGTCTCTAAATTTAAATACTTTCAAATGAGGGGCTGGTTTCAGTCATTGGAGGAGGAGATAGGTTCGTCAAATGACTTCGAAGGTGACTTAATCAGAGAGGCACCGAAGAAGCAGGAAGTGATGAGGTGGTATTGGCTACTGGTGGAACTATCAGAGGGCGTCTTCAAACTTCCGATTGACCTGTGGGGGAAGAGCTTGCCGGGGACACAGTTGGAAGACCTATGGCAAGTATCTTTTAACTTTTTATATTCTACAGTACATCCCGCCAATTTAAGAAGGAACCATATCTTCTGTCTTCATAGAGTGTATTGGACACCATTTAGATTATCGAGGCTGGGAAAGGGAAGAACGTCAAGATGCATAAAATGTAGCCATGAGAAAGCAGATGATATCCATATGTTCCTGGTGTGTTCTGTGATCCAGAAATTTTGGGAAGCTGTAAGTAGAGATATTTCAGCTATATTGGACATAGAACTCCAGGTAAGATTACCTCTTGTTTTCTTTGGGTTGTCATCTGTGCATGCTGATTTTACCAATGAAGAAAAAAAGTTGGTCTCCTATATGATTCTTTTGGTGCGAAGAGAGATATGTAAGAAATGGATTAGCAATTTGTCGCCAACTGAAATAGATTGGATAAAAGCTGTTAAAAGCATTATTAGTCTGGATATAATTGTCGAAAAGAAAAGGAACAGATTTTGGACTGCTGCTTTAAAATGGCTAGAGTCTAATGAAAGGAAAAATCAAGGGAATGGTTTGGTCCAATGATTACGCCTTCTTTTTATGGTCTTTAAAATCTCGTCGGCTGGTTCTCGGCCAGGGCAGGGAAATGGGGGAGAACTATAGGAGACACTAAGGTGTCCATTACGATACCGGGTGGAATAAAATCCGCCATCTACCATAGCGGTAAAAAAACGCCCGCCTACACCTTCTGAATACCGACCGAGCAATCACGATGTCGCGAAGCGAACACCGCCTGCGGCGGAAAAACACACAAAATACCGCCCGTCCATGTCCGAGTCGAAGTCCATCCGTCCGCCACGGACGCAAACCCGCACGACAACCCAAAACCGCCCGCCCTGACTACCGAGACACCGGCCGTGAAATTAGGATCTTCCCGACATGAGCGCGGCAAATCCACAAATACACCGCCCGCCATCGTAAACAACAGTGATGAAAATGGACACGGCGGAAGCCCTGGCGGCCACGTCCCTGCACAGAAACCATCCGCGGACCAAAGAAACACACACAACATGGCCAACAAGTCCACACAGCAAGCCACGCCCAAATACCCAAACACAGTACACATCCCGAAAACACATCCCCCCTGGACAAACAAATAAACTACAAATCCCAGAACACCAGCCACAACACACCTGAAAACAACAGCACATCATGACACACCCACATAGGTAAGTACAAATGCAGCCCCTTCACAGACCACAATCCCTTACAACACTACAAACTGAGGACGAGAGCACAGAACACAGCGAGACAGAAAGGACAGGAGCACACCACAGACACGCACCCACCACCACCAAACACCGGCCCCACAAACCCCCTGCACATCACACACCACACACACACACCGCACCAGCACCACAAACACAAAACCACACACCATGGCAGCACAGAGAATGCCCAAGTTCACTTCCACTGAGCTGACGGTCATGGTCAACGAGATCATCAAGGTGCACCCACAAATCTATGGGAACCAAGTCCAACAGACACCACTATCCACCAGAAACCGGATGTGGAGCAGGATCGTAGACCAGGTCAATGCAGTCGGGAACGTGCCACGCAACAGAGCCGAAATCACCAAGAGGTGGCACGACATGAAAAGAGTGGTCAAAAAGAAGGAGGCCAAGAATCGGCAGCTGGCTGACAGGACTGGCGGAGGAAATGCCGCGCTATTTAAGACTTTCAAGGCGTGGGAGGAGAAGGTGCAAGGCATCCTACATCCGGAGAGTCTCACCGGAATACCAGGGGAGTGGAGGCTGGTAAGTACAAACAAATGTATACCAGCACACCGCTATGTACTCACATGCACTACCACTATGCCATAGCTCCGAGGGACAAACACCCCCATGTCAAGTACACAATACACAAGACATCACTCACACATGCAACAGACTAACTAACAAAACCATGGGGGCATGTGTACAGTCAGCCAGCACCGCAACTCCCACCAGGTCCCCTTGTACTCCAGATGCACCAGAAGGAGCACTCCCCACACCCACACTCATGTGTCAGCCATAGCTGCACCAACCGACAAGTAACAGGTAAGTAGCCTGAACACAAAGTCAGTGGGTCGGAGGGGGACAGCTGAAGTACAACACCCACCAGGCCCCTAGTCCTACAGCACAGCAAGGTGGAGCACAGCCCACACCCATGTGTCAGCCACTGCAGTGCACACCTTCAGCCGACAGGTAGAAATCTTACCGTACATGGAGGGGTTTCTGTGGGTGGTAAGCCATCACCACAACACACAACACCGCCCCCACTCCCACAGACCAGCAAGATGGAGCACCTCCCCTCCCAGTACCATATGGCATCCATTGCATTGTGCCCTCCAAACCAACAAGTAGTTAGAGTACTGTACAGGGCGGGGTGTCTGTAGGCATGAGGACAGTATTACGACTAACATTTGGGAAATGTCACGTAGCAGAGGAACACGCAGCACTGCTCCCTGTCATAATCATGTGACCAATGTGCACACGGACATGTATTACAGAGTCATAGCCCACATGAGCCATCACAAATACAGCAACACCCATGGAGCCACGTCTGCATGCACAAGTCCCACTGGAGCACTGACCCACACGGCGGGCACTGTGCCACTCATCACACACATCAGCAACACCATCGAAGTCCTGTCCATGTAGTCGTTACTGCCTGTTCCCCACAAAACGTACAACATCGCCCATGTAAGTCTAACCTGTCTAGAACTAACAGTGTGGAACCCCAGTAATGCACATAAACACCACTGGACCCATGAAACACACAGCCACACAATGCACATCCAACATACCATCCATCTCATCTGTCAGCCCCAGTGTCATGAAAGGTATGTCATCGGAACAGCTGGCCCTCACACAGTAGTTCTGCAAAGATACCTGCCCATCACAAATAATGTGTCTGCAGTGACTGAAGCGCACATCACACTGATTTACAACATACATAATATAGTCAACACCCCAAGAGCACTGCATTGCTGCACATGGCCGAGGGTAGCACGCACACCAAGGAATTGGCCCATCTGCAATACGTCGTGTGGCACACAACCATCACTCACTCACTACAATGCTTGCAGTGTAATGTCCATAAATGATAACAGTGAGCAGACATGCTGGGGATGTCAGACATACACACACCTTTGTCTCTGCACTGTCATGTTGCCAAAACACATGTCCCGTTCTGCACACATATGTCACAGTATGTACCCCAAAACCATATTGCACCTCAAAAGCGTTGAGGGGGCTGTATCCCCTTTTGCCATCTGCCTTTCTAAGCGTTCCATTTGAACCCCAAAACCATATTTCACCTCAAAAGTGTTGAGGGGGCTGTACCCCCTTTTGCCATCTGCGTTTCTAAGCATTCCATTTGAACACCAAACCCATATTTCACCTCAAAAGCATCGATGGGTCTGGAGCCCGCATACACCCAAGCCACAAAATGTAGGAGTACAGCAACACACACTGATTGTCATCGCTAATCCGCCCCATGCCACATGAACACAACACACAGTTCCATTGCCTTGCTCACGCATACACACATCGTACATCCACACACACGCCACTGGGAAACCTGTGCACGACAGTGCACGAACTGTGAATGTCAGACAACCAATACAAACTTTGCAAGGTGCAACACAATAACCTATCTCATTCTCCCCACAGGTGCCGAACAGCTGGATGCTGGAGAGGGAGACAGCAGCCAGCACAGCCAGTCCGCAAGCCCCCGACCCGGACTCACGGATGTAGAAGACCTGGACACCTCTTCGGACGAGGACCACCTAGCAGGCCCGTCTGGAGTGGCAGGGCCCAATCGCTCCCCAGGGCCCCTCCTACCCACCAACACATCACCCAGGGCTGCTGACCAGTCACAGACCCCTGCTGCCACGGTCGTTGTGGCCACCGCCGCAACAACCACCACCACCACCACCACGCCATCCCTGGCCACAGCACCTGCACAAGGGGTGGCAGGCCCGTCGTGCTCGACCCTGGGAGCCAGACAGAGGACCGTGGTGACCAATTTGGCGAGTGGGCAGTTCGGTGGCAGCAGTACCTGTGGGAGGAGCAGGGTCAGGCCAACGCCATCTGAGCCTGGGAGCCAAGCCCTGCCGCAAATCTCAAGAGTCCTTGGGGCCTATGAAGAGGCCCAAGGACAATGGGCCAGGTCGGCTGCCGACACGCGGGAGGTCCTTGTGGTGTTGAGGTCCATGGACGCCCATATGGGCCAAATCGCGACCAGTATGGACAAACTTGTGGACCTCATGGCCCAGCAGGTGTTGGGGGAGGGCCCAAGCAAGGCCAGCCACACCACCGCCGCCACCACGTGCTGTGGCGCAGGGTCGTGCAACATCTAGTTCCCCTGCGTCCACAGCGAGTGAGCAGTCCTCAGCCACCACCAGCAGCCCACCAACACAACCCCCTACCAAACGTGGAAGGGGCCGTCCGAAGAGGAAACAGGTGTCCAGAGAGGACTACGCACGCTCCAAACGCCAGTGAGTCAGCCAGCCACCCTGACCACCTACTGCACTGACTTTGACTACGATCCTACCCCACACTGCCATGTGAATGGCATGTGTCTTTTGGACTGTGGACATAGAACTTAATGGGTACATGTTAGAAATGGGATCTCTAGTTGGCAAGGGCTTGCACCTTTGTCCAAGTAGGGACCCTTCTTCCTAGTCAGGGTAAGGGTGTTACACTCGTGAAGTAACCCCTGCTCACCCTCGTGGTAGCTTGGCACGAGCAGTCAGGCTTAATTCAGAGGCAGTGTGTAAAGCATTTGCACATAACCAACAGTAATACAGTGTAAGCACTACAAACGGAAACCACACCAGTTTAGAAAAATAACCAATATTTTATATACTCAAGACAAGACCAATTACGACAAAAATCCACAATACTATACTTTACGAATGAATACTTGATACGGTAACTTCTTCTTTGCAGGAATAGCACAAAAGCAAAGTTCGTACGAGTCGGTAGCTCCGTCCGAGCCTACCGTGATGCTGAAAACCACAGAGTCTAACAGTTCCAGCCGACCGCGTCGATACGGGCCAGCAGAGTCGTGAACAGACTCGGTTACAGTACCTTTCTCGTTGTGGCTGGTACGGAGTGTACGAGCCGGTCGGCGTTCGTCGCGGCTGCGGTGCAAGACGGAGCGATGCAAGGTGCGGTGTCCCTCGATGCGGTGCAGGCAGCGGCTCGATGAGCGTCGTGCAGACGGAGTCGGTGAGTCCAAGGTGTGCGATGCAGGGTGAGACGATGCTCGATGCGGTGCTGACAGGTTGCGATGCAGGCGACCTAGCCGGAGTGCGGGAGCTGGCGTCGGACAGCGGTGCGAGTCGGAGCGGTGCGTCGCAGACGTGCGAGCGGTGCCCCAAATGCGATGCGGTCACGACTCTTGAGCCAGTTGCAGCGACAGCGTCGGTCTGGTCCGGCTGGCCCAGTGAAGCGATGCGATGCGAACTGCGGTGCCCACAGGTCACGGTGCAAGCAGCGGCTCGGTGCTGGCGGCGTCGGACGTCGCCCACGGTGAGACCAGGGTTGCGATGCGAAGCGGGGCGATGCGGTCTGCGGTGCAAACAGGTCACCGGTCAGGGATGGATTCGGTTGACGGAGTCGGTTGCAGTTCCCTTCCTCTGTGGCAACTGAAACAGCGTTCCAGAAGCGGTACCCAGAGGCTTGTGAAGTCTTTGCAGTCCCTGAGACTTCTTAACAGGAGGCCAGCTCGGTTCCAGGCCCTTGGAGATACTCAGCACAAGATTGTAGAAAGTTCAGTCCAGTCCTTTCACTGCCCAAGGCAGAAGCAGCCGCTGCAGGCCAACCCAACAAAGCAACAACACAGCAAAGGGGCAGTACTCCTCCTGGCAGCTCTTCCAGCTCTTCGTCTTGGCAGGTTCCTTGATTCCAGCGAGATCTAAATTCATGGGGTCAGGGCCCCAATATTTATATCCCACATTTCTTTGTTCTCTGAAGGCAGAGAGGCCTTTGCCTAGTCCAAACCAGTTCTGGAGCACTTTGTTGACAAGTCTCCGTCCCTTCTTTCAGTGAGCAGGCCAGGGACATCAGACGCACCACAGGAGGTGGAGCCAGCATTGTGGAGGGAAGGCACTGTCCTATTCAGGGCCCAGGTGCGACCCCTCCCACCCATCTACATGTAGATCTTGCTATTCAGCCCTGTGCTGACTCACCCTGTTTCCTGGCATCCCCCAGCCCCTGTCACTCACACTCCAGACAAGGAATACACAACACTCGCAGAGGCAGGCTTGGATGGTTAGACAAGAAAATACCCACTTTCTAAAAGTGGTATTTTCAAACACAGACTGTTAAAACCAACTTTACTAAAAGCTGCATTTTATCATTCTGAGTCCAGGCATACTAAACTCGAATTTCTACCATGTTCCCGGGGTCAGTTAGGATTATAAGCTGTAATAATCAAAACTGCCCGTTCTGGCCTAGGGGGAACAGGTAGCCTTGCAATAGTGAAAAACGAACTAGGCTGTAATTCACTATCAGGACATGCCGCACACACCAGGGCATGTCCTACCTTTCGCGTACAACGCACCCTGCCCACAGGGGTACCTTGGGCCTACCTTAGGGGTGACTAACATGTAGCAAAGGGAAGGTTTAGGGACTTGCAAGTGTGTGCACTTGCCAAGTCGACATGGCAGCCCCAAGCTGCGCACAGGCTCTGCGATGGCAGGCCCGAGTTACACTTTACGGGCTGTTTGCGTGGGTGGCACAATCCAGTGCTGCAGCCCACCAACAGCATTTGGTCTATAGGCCCTGGCACTCGCAGTGCACTTTACAAGGGACTGACACATAAACCAAATAGGCCAATCATGGAAACACCAATCCATAACACATTTTATACAGGAGCACTTGCACTTTCCCACTGGACCGCAGTGAGGAAAGTGCGCAGAATCATTACACCAGCAAAAACAGAGTCAAAACCGGGAGGTCAGAAAGCAAAAAGTCAGGGGAAACACGCCAAAAGATGCCAAGTCTAACACATGTCCCCTCCAGCTGAAAGTAGGGAGAACTACCCAACCCCATTGGAGTTCTCCTCACTAAGGCGGAAGAACCTGGACAGACCATCTGCGTTGGCGTGTTCTGTACCAGGACGGTGCTCCACCGTAAAGTCCATTCCCTGTAGGGAGATGGACCACCTCAGCAGTTTTGGATTCTCACCCCTCATTTGCATCAACCATCTGAGGGGCCTGTGGTCTGTCTGAACCCGGAAGTGAGTCCCAAACAGGTATGGTCTCAACTTCTTCAGCGCCCAGACCACAGCAAAAGCTTCCCTTTCTATGGCACTCCACCTCTGTTCCCTGGGAAGTAGTCTCCTGCTAAGGAAGACTACAGGCTGATCCAGGCCCTCTTCGTTCAGTTGTGAGAGCACCGCTCCCACACCATGCTCTGAAGCGTCAGTCTGCACAACAAATTCTTTGGAGAAGTCAGGTGCCTTGAGCACGGGCGCCGTGCACATGGCTGCCTTCAGGGCATCAAAAGCTTTCTGGCAGGACTCAGTCCAGATCACTTTCCTGGGCTGCCTCTTAGAGGTCAGCTCTGTTAAGGGGGCAGCGATGGTGCCATAGCCCTTAACAAATCTCCTATAATAGCCAGTGAGACCTAAGAAGGCTCTCACCTCTGTCTGGGTCTTGGGGGCTCCCAAGCCAGAATGGTGTCAATCTTGGGTTGTAGGGGCGCCACCTGGCCGCTTCCTACCTGGTGTCC
The DNA here is from genome assembly GCA_963921515.1 of Calotriton arnoldi. NCBI lineage: Eukaryota > Metazoa > Chordata > Amphibia > Caudata > Salamandridae > Calotriton > Calotriton arnoldi. Next base: position 97,565 of record CAWUFW010015400.1, on the reverse strand, counting down.
CAAGTACACCACAGAACCCTGCCCGATCTGGCACTTACTGGCCTTGATCGTGAGGCCTGCACCTTGCAGAGCCCTCAACACTTTCTCAAGGTGCTGTAAATGTTCTTCCCAGCTGGAACTGAACACAGCAATGTCATCCAGGTAGGCGGCACTGAAATCCTCCAGCCCAGCCAACACCTGATTGACCAACCTCTGAAAGGTGGCAGGGGCATTCTTCAACCCAAAGGGCATCACCCGGAATTGGTAATGACCTTCTAGGGTTGAGAATGCTGATCTCTCCTTGGCCCCATCGGTTAAGGCAATCTGCCAGTACCCAGACGTCAAATCAAACGTGCTGAGGAACCGGGCAGCTCCCAACCGATCAATGAGCTCATCAGCTCTGGGGATGGGGTGCGCGTCAGTCCTGGTGACGGCATTGAGCCCACGGTAGTCCACACAAAACCGGAGTTCTGGAGTGGCACTGGGCGCCGCAGCCTTTGGGACCAAGACCACTGGGCTGGCCCAAGGACTGTGGGAGGGCTCAATCACCCCTAACGCCAACATCTTAGAGACCTCCTCCTTGATGCTGGCTCTGACCCGGTCAGTCAACCTGTAAATCTTGTGCTTCACAGGAGGGCTGTCACCGGTGTCCACGTCATGGGTACACCAGTGAGTAACACCGGGGGTCAGAGAGAACAGTGGGGCGAACTGTCCCAACAACTGGCGACAGTCCCCCTGCTGCTCCTGAGTCAGAGTAGGGGAGAGGATCACACCCTCTACTGACCCATCATGCTCCTTGGTAGACAGGGGGTCAGGGAGAGGCTCACTCTCCTCTTCCACCCCATCATCTGTCGCCAAGAGCATACTCACTTCAGACCTCTCGAAGTGGGGCTTGAGGCGGTTCACGTGAAGGACCCTCAAGGGTTCCTTGGAGCCTGCAAATCCACCAGGTAGGTGACGTCACTTTTGCGCTCCTTTACCTCATATGGCCCAGTCCACTTGTCCTGCAAGGCACAAGGTGCCACTGGGGCCATGACCCACACTTTTTGCCCAGGTTGAAATTCGACCAGAGTTGCATTCTGGTCATACCATCTCTTCATTTCTTCCTGGCTTGCTTCTAGGTTCGCCTGAGCGAGTTTCCTGAAGCGGGCAGTTTGGTTTCTAAAGGCCAGCATGTAGCTAAATACATCCTGGGGAGTTTTCCTGGGAGCTGCCTCCCAGCCTTCCTTTACCAAACTCAGAGGTCCTCTGACAGGGTGGCCATACAGGAGCTCAAAGGGGCTGTACCCAAGAGACTTCTGAGGCACCTCCCTGTACGCAAAGAGTAGGCATGGCAAGAGGACGTCCCACTTACGCCTCATGGGTTCTGTTAGACCCTTGATCATGCCTTTCAAGGTCTGGTTGAATCTCTCAACCAGACCGTTTCCTTGTGGGTGGTAAGGAGTGGTGAACTTGTAGGTTACACCACACTCCTTCCACAGGGATGTCATATACTTCGATATGAAATTGGTCCCCCTATCAGAAACCACCTCTCTGGGGAATCCCACACGGGAAAAGATCCCCATTAACGCCCGGCCCACCACTGGCGCCGTCGTTGTCCTGAGAGGGATTGCCTCCGGGTACCGGGTGGCATGGTCCACCAAGACCAGGATGTACCTGTTGCCCATGGCTGTCTTGGGATCAAGTGGCCCCACAATATCCATCCCTACCCTTTCAAATGGTGTTCCAACTACAGGAAAAGGTTGGAGAGGAGCTTTGACCTTCCTCCCACTCTTACCACTTGCCTGGCAAGTTTGGCAAGACCTACAGTGTGCATCTGACTGCCTTCGCATTTGGGGCCAAAAGAAGTGGGTGACAAGCCTGTCAAAGGTCTTGTCCTGCCCCAAATGTCCTGCCAAAGGCACGTCATGAGCCAGACCCAGTAGGAAGGTCCTGAAGCGCTGGGGTACCACCAGCACACGGGCTGACCCAGGCTCAGCAACCTTAGGCTCACTGTATAGGAGACCACTCTCCCAGTAGATCAGATGTGACCCGGACTGATTACCAGCTGCCTGGTCTGCAGCCTGCCGCCGCAGACCCTCCAGAGTAGGGCACTCGCTCTGCTCCCTGCAGAACTCCTCCCTGGTGGGACCCCCTTCTTGCTGCCAATGGGTCAGCTCAGAGATGTCTCCCAGTTCGGCTACCTGCTCCCCTGTAGGCACCGGGCGTCCCCTCGAGGTCCGCCTCCTCCCGGTCCGTGGGAACTTCGGGGGCCGGTTTCCCGCGCCCCTGCCCTTTCTCTTGGCAGGGACTTGGGCCACTGTTTCAGGCTCCAAGTCCTCTTGATCACCCTTTCTGGCTGCCATTGACCAAGTAGACACGCATGCCCACTCTGGCAACCCAAGCATCTCCAAGTGAGACCTGAGCTCAACCTCCTTCCATGAGGACTGCTCCAGGTCGTTTCCTAGCAGACAATCTACAGGCATGGTAGGGCTCACAACCACCCTCAAGGGACCTGAGACCCCCCCATTCAAAGGGAACCTGCGCCACCATACACTGGTGCTCAGAGTTGTCGACAGCAACTACTTGGTGGAATGCTCCTGGGACTACTTGCTTCTCAGACACCAGGTGACACCGGACTGAGGTCACACTGGCTCCAGTATCTCTGAGAGCCTCTACCCTGTTCCCATTAATGGTCACCCAGGTGCTATATTTCTTTGTGTTAGGGGGCACCTGGTTTCCTGGGACCATCTCACTGTCCCCGAGTGAGACAAGGGTCATTTCTGCGGGATCCCCACCCTCCTGTGGGCACCCCTCCTCCCCAAGCGCTACACTAGCCAACACTTTGGATTGTCCACCGGTGGGTGGCTGTGTCCCCTTCGGGCACTTGGGGTCCCCCTTAAAGTGACCTACCTGGTCACATGCATAACACTTGCGGGGGCCGGTCTCAACAGGCTTCCTGTAGAGACCCCTTTCTTCTTATCACCGGGGGCTGGGAACCTTTACCCTGGGTACTAGTTTGGGGCCCTTTAGAGAACTCCTGTGCTTTACCCTTGTCCCCCCCACCTTTCTGCTGGGGACCCTGCCCACCTTTGGCTGAGTCTCCCCAAACGCTTTCTTGTGGACCCTGGTACTCACCCAGCGGTCCGCTTCCATAGCAAGCTTCCTGGTGTCAGTTAGCTTACTATCAACTAGGTGCTGGCGCAGATCTGCAAAACATAGACTAGACAAGTGCTCCCATGCAATCAAGTTGTAGAGCCCCTGAAAATCTGTTACACTACTGCCCTTCACCCAACCATCCAGAGACCTGCAGAACACATCCACACATTCCAACCAAGTGTTGGCATCCGACTTCTTACTGGACCTGAACTGATCCCTGTACTTTTCAGGAGTAAGACCATACTTCGTGAGAAGGGCATCCTTCATGTCAGCATAGGTGAGGTGATACCCCTTACCCAAAGCTATCAGAGCATCCCTTGCTTCTTCAGGGAAAAGTGGCCACAATCCTGCTCCCCAATTCTCCTCAGGGACCCCATTCATGTGTATGGCTGCCTCATAACCCTGAAACCACCTTTGTATGTCATCCCCCTTCTTGAACTCCTTGCCTACGTTCTTGGGAATGTGCACAATCCTGTCTGCCTTTCTGGACGAATTGCTGCCACCATCTGAGCCTGACTTACTCCTAAGTTCTAGCTCCTTCAGTTCTCTCTCATGCTCTAAGAGCATCTTCCTCTCCTCTATGGCCAATCTCTTCTCCTCCCGCTCACTCTCCAGCCTGAGCTTCTGCAGCTCAAACTGCCTTGCCTCCCGCCTGTCCTCCAGCTCCTCTGGGGACAGACTGCTGCTGCCTGACCTGGCGGGTTCCCCCTACCCAAAAGCACATCCACCCTGGAAATAGGCTCCTCCACCTCCTCACTGAGATTACCAGGCTGCCCAGTGGCATGTCTGGCTGCTACCCAGGCCCTCAGCGCCTTCTGTAGCTCCTCCTTCCTTGTGAGGCCTTTAATTTGGACTTTCAGGTTTTTACAAATCGCTCGTAACTCCTTTACGGCGTAGGATTCCAACCTATCCTCCTCAAAGATAACTTCCAGAGATGCAACGGATGATGCAATTGATTCAGGCATGACAAACGTAGTGAGTTGAAAACTGGCAAGATCAAAAATAGGCCAAAAGAAAAAGAACCAGTATGTGGTACGTAATGGTCTGCGATATGGTAGTAGTGCACACCAATCACTGTAAGTCAAGTGCAAACACAAGTCCTATCCTCACCGCTGACAACCAATGTTAGAAATGGGATCTCTAGTTGGCAAGGGCTTGCACCTTTGTCCAAGTAGGGACCCTTCTTCCTAGTCAGGGTAAGGGTTGTTACACTCGTGAAGTAATCCCTGCTCACCCTCGTGGTAGCTTGGCACGAGCAGTCAGGCTTAATTCAGAGGCAGTGTGTAAAGCATTTGCACATAACCAACAGTAATACAGTGTAAGCACTACAAACGGAAACCACACCAGTTTAGAAAAATAACCAATATTTTATATACTCAAGACAAGACCAATTACGACAAAAATCCACAATACTATACTTTACGAATGAATACTTGATACGGTAACTTCTTCTTTGCAGGAATAGCACAAAAGCAAAGTTCGTACGAGTCGGTAGCTCCGTCCGAGCCTACCGTGATGTCCCTCGATGCGGTGCAGGCAGCGGCTCGATGAGCGTCGTGCAGACGGAGTCGGTGAGTCCAAGGCGTGCGATGCAGGGTGAGACGATGCTCGATGCGGTGCTGACAGGTTGCGATGCAGGCGACCTAGCCGGAGTGCGGGAGCTGGCGTCGGACAGCGGTGCGAGTCGGAGCGGTGCGTCGCAGACGTGCGAGCGGTGCCCCAAATGCGATGCGGTCACGACTCTTGAGCCAGTTGCAGCGACAGCGTCGGTCTGGTCCGGCTGGCCCAGTGAAGCGATGCGATGCGAACTGCGGTGCCCACAGGTCACGGTGCAAGCAGCGGCTCGGTGCTGGCGGCGTCGGACGTCGCCCACGGTGAGACCAGGGTTGCGATGCGAAGCGGGGCGATGCGGTCTGCGGTGCAAAACAGGTCACCGGTCAGGGATGGATTCGGTTGACGGAGTCGGTTGCAGTTCCCTTCCTCTGTGGCAACTGAAACAGCGTTCCAGAAGCGGTACCCAGAGGCTTGTGAAGTCTTTGCAGTGCCTGAGACTTCTTAACAGGAGGCCAGCTCGGTTCCAGGCCCTTGGAGATACTCAGCACAAGATTGTAGAAAGTTCAGTCCAGTCCTTTCACTGCCCAAGGCAGAAGCAGCCGCTGCAGGCCAACCCAACAAAGCAACAACACAGCAAAGGGGCAGTACTCCTCCTGGCAGCTCTTCCAGCTCTTCGTCTTGGCAGGTTCCTTGATTCCAGCGAGATCTAAATTCATGGGGTCAGGGCCCCAATATTTATATCCCAAATTCCTTTGTTCTCTGAAGGCAGAGAGGCCTTTGCCTAGTCCAAACCAGTTCTGGAGCACTTTGTTGACAAGTCTCCGTCCCTTCTTTCAGTGAGCAGGCCAGGGACATCAGACGCACCACAGGAGGTGGAGCCAGCATTGTGGAGGGAAGGCACTGTCCTATTCAGGGCCCAGGTGCGACCCCTCCCACCCATCTACATGTAGATCTTGCTATTCAGCCCTGTGCTGACTCACCCTGTTTCCTGGCATCCCCAGCCCCTGTCACTCACACTCCAGACAAGGAATACACAACCTCGCAGAGGCAGGCTTGGATGGTTAGACAAGAAAATACCCACTTTCTAAAAGTGGTATTTTCAAACACAGAATGTTAAAACCAACTTTACTAAAAGCTGCATTTTATCATTCTGAGTCCAGGCATACTAAACTCGAATTTCTACCATGTTCCCGGGGTCAGTTAGGATTATAAGCTGTAATAATCAAAACTGCCCGTTCTGGCCTAGGGGGAACAGGTAGCCTTGCAATAGTGAAAAACGAACTAGGCTGTAATTCACTATCAGGACATGCCGCACACACCAGGGCATGTCCTACCTTTCGCGTACAACGCACCCTGCCCACAGGGGTACCTTGGGCCTACCTTAGGGGTGACTAACATGTAGCAAAGGGAAGGTTTAGGGACTTGCAAGTGTGTGCACTTGCCAAGTCGACATGGCAGCCCCAGGCTGCGCACAGGCTCTGCGATGGCAGGCCCGAGTTACACTTTACGGGCTGTTTGCGTGGGTGGCACAATCCAGTGCTGCAGCCCACCAATAGCATTTGGTCTATAGGCCCTGGCACTCGCAGTGCACTTTACAAGGGACTGACACATAAACCAAATAGGCCAATCATGGAAACACCAATCCATAACACATTTTATACAGGAGCACTTGCACTTTCCCACTGGACCGCAGTGAGGAAAGTGCGCAGAATCATTACACCAGCAAAAACAGAGTCAAAACCGGGAGGTCAGAAAGCAAAAAGTCAGGGGAAACACGCCAAAAGATGCCAAGTCTAACAGTACACCTTGACCATCACGCAGCCATGTCCGTCAACTCATTGTCACAGCATGCACCACTTCTGTCATCACCTTGCACACAATCACATTTCACCGCTGTAAATAAATACACCTTGATCACAATCTGCTTCATGTGCCCTGGGTTTAATCAACGATGTGCAACCGCCAACATGAGCAGGAATGCCTCTGCTGTGTGGCATGTAGATAGGCCAGGAGATGTTGTAGGGACCTAGGGGTGAAAATCAGAACAAGAGTCCATTCAATTAGTGTGTCACACACCCATCACACAGTACTTGTCACCAACTACATGCAATGTACACACATCTCACAGAGCAACGGGGCACAATGCCACAGCCACTGTCAGTGGCATACTACCCTGGACATGGACCATTGCCACACAGCACTCAGTGAACAAAAGGCCTCCGTCACAATGTACACATACACCTGCACAACTACAGCTACATCAGCCGTCGTACATGGTCACTCACCTTCAAGTGAAGTAGCGGGCGATGAGCTGCTGATGCACATTCACAGCTTCCTCCTCTCCACTGTCCTCTTCACTGGACCCGTCCTGGTCTGCAGGCGGGGGCCCAGGCTGATCACCGTCATCCACTATTAGGGGGATCTGCTTGCGAATAGCCAGATTGTGCAGCATGCAGCATGCCACAACTATCTGGCACACCTTCTGTGGGGAGTACGCCAGTGCACCCCCGGTGCGGTCCAGGCATCTGAATCTGGACTTCAGGAGGCCAAAAGTCCGCTCCACCACACGTCTGGCCCTGCCATGTGCCTCATTGTAGCGGACATCAGCTGGTGTCCGAGGATTACGTAATGGGCTGAGCAGCCAAGGCCCATTCGGATAAGCAGAGTCCCCTGGGTGTGAGGAATACCGAGATTAGTTGCAATTCCAACTGTCCCCAAGACAGCATCGCACAACCGCCACGCTACACAAGTACACATACTCACCAACAATCCAAGCACGGTCCGGTTGCAGATTGGTCATCAGACGTGGTAGGATGCTGTTGCGCATGATGTGCGAGTCATGGGCCGATCCTGGAAACTTCGCACACACGTGTGTAATGACCATGTCCGCAAGGCACACCACTTGCACATTCAGGGAGTGGAAGTGCTTCCGATTCCTATATATGTGCTCCAGGGCCTGTGGTGCTACAAGGCCAATATGGGTGCAATCTATTGCACCAACAACGTGGGGGATCCGTCCAAGGGCATAGAAATCACCCTTCACTGCCGCCAATTCACGAGCCCTGGGGAATCGTATGTACCTGTTCCTGTACAGCATCATAGCTGACAGTACATCACGTAGCACCATGCTGAACATGGGCTGGGACATCCCACTTCCACTGCCCACTGTGTGTTGGAATGACCCAGTGGTGAAGAAATGTAGTGCAGCCATCACCTTAGCCGTGGGGGTAAATGCAGTCGGATACACCCTGCGAGGACGGAGGTGGGGTTCCAACAAGGCACATAGGCGATGCAGGGTGGGTCGGTCCAGTCGGAATTTCCGGATTACCTCCACGTCCTCCATGTCTGACAGCAATTGGTAGGGGCGATGTATGTTTGGTCTCCTCCTAGGAAAGATGGAAGTGGACACATGTCAAAGCAACACGCCACATGGCATTTCCACAAACACAAAACAAAAATGACTGACCAAGCAATTGAATCACAGAACAGCTGACAAGTGGGGACAGCACAGCCACAATACACTTACACAGGTCCCCTTACCAATAGCAATGAGCAGTGACACAAACCATTGCTATGAGCATGCACATGGGGATTTAGGCCTTAACAACTTGTAAGGCATGACGATGATATCAGACTGCATATTTGGGAAGCGGCAACACCACAGCAATATAACTAGCTGCTGTGCCTGACACAGCTTCCGCGGCTGGGTGAGTATGGCACACACCAACAACGCAATGGACACAGGCTGAGCGGCAAAAACAAGTGGGTCCTGTTGCACGAGGGGATATGAGACAGGCATTGATGTCCCTACTTCACCCTATGTACAGCACTGTACGGATCACACCTCCAAAACACATTGACAGGTGTACACATTGACAGCTCCATGACAACACAGCTGTGTGATTGCAAATACACATCACAAGTGACACGTAACGTAGCACGTGCCAAGTGGGAGATGTGCATAGTGAAAGATGGCATGTGTGTGCATATGCATGTCCCATGCTCCCATGCCAATGTGTACATGATGATGTGCCAACAGACATGTGGAGGCTGAGCACTGGCCGTCCCTGCCCATGCGCACAGCATGTTGTGGCCCTGTCCAGTTTGGACCTGCTCCCACACACAAGTCATGGCCACACCTGCAGATGCATTGCGCACATCATACTGTGTAGTGCACATGGCATCAGCGGACTGTACCCGCCATGGGCCAGGCCCTTACGGCCAACTCCAATGGCCCTCGCGGTTGCACCCTGCGTGTCCCGCAATGGAGGAAAGCGTCACGGGCCAGCTGGAAGGAGGCCATCGTCTGCAATTTAAGCAGGCAGACACGGTACACCAATTGCAGCGGCTTGGACCCACTGAAACTGCCCCAGGGGGCTATATGACTGTGGGAGTGAGACCGGCATTACCACAGCTACCAGGGACTGCAGCCTGGCATCCCTCAACAACACCTGCTGCTGCCACCTGTCCACCTTAACGTCGATGACGCTGAAGATATGTCCAGGTCCACTCACCAGCGAGGAGCTGGAGATCCTGGATTCCGAGCTCCACGCACACTGCACATGGCTATCCCTTGCAAAAGTTGTGTGTGTGAGACAACCACAGTGTGTGTGGGAGTGCATGTGGGGACACACATGTCGTTGATCCACAGCACCAGGAGTCAGAGCCTGTGGGGTTCCAACATGCACTGCTCACCATGCTTACTGCAGGTGGCAGGGGTATGTGAGCTCCCGGGCGCTTTGCCATGTCTGTCCCTCCCGAGTGGTGGTACATGGCAACTTCATGTCAGACATCCAGTGACACAGCCAATTGGCAATGCAGGTCTCAGAGCACTTGTTGCTCGTGAATATGGCAGGCTGGGGCCATGCTGCCCTTCTCAGTCCCAGCAGGCCTGGGCTGCACATTGACTGCACAATGCCAGTAGGTGACAACACAGACTGCCCAGTGGGTTACAGGTGTCTCCTGTTCAGGACCACTCTCTGGTACTTGCACATACGGCACACCGTGCAACAACAGTTGTGCTCGTGTGAACGACAGGTGGATGGCATGGGCTCATGGCCATTGTGGGCTGTCAGGTTGCAGTCTGTGTGAGTAGTTTCCCATTCTGCTCCATGCAGGTATGTGTTTGGCCTAATTACATAGTGGACATCCTTGCCACCATCAGGATAGTGGTTCTGCACAACACGAGTTGGGGCTATGGTCGCAGGGTGACACAGGCCGTATGTAGTGCGATGTGCACTACATTCGTGGCACTAATTCGCAGATTCCTTTCCTGTACGCCAGCCTTTGGGTGTTGATTGTGGTGGCTGTATACTATTGCACAGGTATTGTGCAACATGTGGATTTGGGTATGTTCTGTGCTGCTTCCCTTGCACATGTCTGTGTCATTGATGCCAGATGAGTGGGACCACCTCGCTCTCTCTCATGTGGCATCTCCCCTGGGTGCTGAGGGACAGGGGACGCTCAACAGTGGGGTGGCTTCGGATGTAGCAGCTGCACATCTGCTGAGTGAGACAGTTGTGACCTCGCCTCGGATGGGCTAGACGTGTGCTGGATGAACCACAGGCCCAGTGTGCAATTTCGGCGTTATCTGAGGACTGAGGTGATGCATCCATGTTGTATGACACAGGGGACGTGGACTCTGGGTCTTCTTCAGCCACGCGGAGGCGAATGACCGCCCTCCCATCCACTTCCACTGGTGCAAAACGTGTCGGCACAGGGATGAAGGATAGGGTGTCCTTCACACCAGGCACAGCTGCCCCTGCACATGTGACCCTTGCTGCCCCAGTGCTGGGTCTGTTGAGCTGATGAGCCATCTGTGCGTGGGGCAGTCAGCTCTCCTCACTTACGTCATTGCCCATGACATCACTTAGCCGCAGGAGACATGGATGATGGAGGGCCCACATGTACACGTGGGTGGACTACACCAGACCGTCCAATGGTTGTCACCCCCAGTGAAGGTGTGCCTTCAACTGCGCCAATCTCAGTCTGACATTCCTGACCCTTTCCCCACCCCCTGGGGAGTGGCACATCTGACGGCAGCAGTGCACGAGTCCTAAATCGGAGGAGTGGGGGACGCTGACGTCCCGACCGGATGTGACATGTTGGAAGGTGGCTTGCACCGTCAGACTTATGGCCTCCCTCGCTCACCCCAATATGCATTTGCATCTGAGAAGCCAGCGCGTGCACAGGCAGCTCCGAGCTCGCACCAGAGAGGCCAAAGAGTGTATGTGTGGGTCCATCTGAACGAGTTTTCTGTCTCGCGGTATAATCAGTGGCGGGACGCCGTCCACCTGCGTGGTACCCCGACTCGAGACCTGGACAACATTGACAATGCATGACAGGCTCCGCAGTCCGGATACACCACCTGCAACACACAGAGGCTGTAGCTGCCCTAGCGGCCCAGGACGCGTCCAACTGGAGCTAATGGACCCACACATTCACTCTTTGACCTCTCTGGGGCGAGCTTGGAGCTGCTTGTGCACGCGCTGGCTTCTCTGTTGCAAAGGCATGTAACGTGTGTGGGGAAATAGGCAATGAGTGCGATGGTGCGAGCCACCTTCCGTGACGTCACTCCCGGGCGCGATGTGTGCGTCCCCCACTACTTATATTTGACTTGTGCCATGCTGCACAATGAGGATGTGTTGCTTGCGTGATGTGCCCAGGAGGAGCGCGCCATGACCTCTCACCCACCATGCTCCACTGCCATCCCGTGCCCTGGATAGCCCGTGCAGGTGGACGATGTTGGGGGTACACCTGGTCGACAGGGGATGTGCGTGCCTTGGCAAGGGCCTGGCGGACGCACAGCAGTATCCAGCATGTCCCCAGAGGGTGGGCTGACGTCTACACCTGATGCAGCATCTTTCGTGTGGCCGCCTGTTGTGCACACACGTGTTCACATTCGTCCCCAGACAGGTGGTCTTTACAAATGCCCAAGACAGCGGTAATCTAGTGCTCCCGAATCCTCCCAACACAGTGTGTTTCAACATTGCATGTGCGCACCTACCCGTCACACCCACCCACCTGGGCCAAGCGTAACTCCCGCTTCACATGACACATGTGTGTCTTCCACAGTTGTGCTACTCTCTCAGGGCCGGACCAGCAACTGTCCCATAGCACACACACAGCACCGAGTCGTACTGGCATCCTGTTAGATTGGTAGGCACACTCACACATCTCCTTCTGACACAGTGGTGGCTGTGATGTATATTGTGACTGCCATGGCAGTTTTGGCTGGCCATGGCAGGGCACACTAACACACATTGCATCCGCGGCACTACATGTCACTACTCGGCACATCGAACTGTGCACTGTCCCTGGGGTTGATGAGTTATGCCACCTGTCGATGTAATCTGTGACTGGATGCTGTTGTTCCTGTAGTCGGTTGTATCTGTGTAGTTGATTATTGCAGTTGTTGTAGTGTGTGCTTGGTTAAGTGGGGCACATGCCGTGTATGTGACCTCAGCAATTACAATGTCTGGTCTCACATTCCAATGTGTTGTACACTTTCAGACTCTGCTACTTGTGTGTGTGATGAATCTGCTTTTCTGTGCAACGGATTGACTGCATGTATTTGGTGTTATTTCTGGGTAAATGTATCCGTGTCATGTCTGCGTGCATGCAATGCACAGGGTGTGAGTCTAGCCACAGGTGGACTGGCAGCATGCGCTGAGTATGCGGGCATGTGTGAGCTTACTTGCTGTGTGGCCAGCGGTGTAGGTGTATGTTGGTCTTGTGCTGTGCATTGTGCCTGGGCACATGGCCTACTCTCAATGTGTGCATTTGGGAGGTGGTGGTGGGTGGTGTGGGTGGTGTGAGTTTGGGGTGGCGTTGGTGTGGATGTGTGTTGTGGCCATGTCGACTACACACATATGTTTCCCAGGCCCATGGTGGATGTTTGTAACCGTGTTGAGGTCTGTGTATATGATGAGATGTGTGTGTTGTATGTTGCATGGAATGCAGTGTGTGGGTGTGTCCTTGCAGTTCAGGATGACTCCTACTTGTTATGGTTCAGACGTTGTGTGTGTGCAGGGTGTGTCACTGTCAAGATTGTGCCTAGTTCAATTGTGCATGTCAGATTTTCTGCAGTTCTTACTCATTGTGCAGTGCTGCCCACCCAAACTGATGTCGTGTGTGTGTTTTGACAGGCATTGCTGTGGCATGCTTTTGCGTGGCTCCTACTTCTTGTTGCTGAGTGTGTGGTCAGACTGTGTGGGAAATTGTAGACATGTGTAGGACTGTGCTTTGTATTGACCAGGCCGTCAGTGTTGATGTGATGATCTATCGGGCACCTTCAGAGTCTGACATGTCCTGCTCCAGGAGCTGTGGTATTGCACTGTGGCCACTGTTGCGGCTACTCATTTGCGTTGACATACAGTGACAGTGGACTACATGGTCATCTCACGACTGTTGTGTACTTCACACACTCTCATCCTCTCTCATTCGTACTTGTGTTTGTGAAATGATTCAGCGGAGTCACATTTTTGCTTCAAGCCATGTATTTGGACTTACGTCCTCTGTGATGCAGTATAGTGGACACTACTGGCAGCGAAATGCATGTGGAGGATCTACTTAGCATGATTACACATACATAAGGGGTTAGGGGTAGATGTGATTAGTTGTTGACTGTGGAATGAGGGCTTCAGAGTTACAACTGCCTTGCCCTTGCTATGCTAATGTACATTTGTTAGTTACTGAGGAGCTCTCGAGTTTGACACAGACAGTAATCATTTTGCCTACGAGACAGCTTGACATCATAGGTACAGTACATCTCAGTTCCATGGTACAGGTTTACTACAGTAGTTACTACGACACACGTGCGTGAGGGGTGACATCAGAGCATGAGCCTACGTGCATGCAGCAGCGTGTCACTAGTTGTTGCAATGTGGTGGCTACTGAACATGTCACATTCACTGGGGTCATGTTGTTGGGGGATGCATTTGTTGTCCATGCAAAAGTCCTGGCACGGAAGTACAGACAAAGGTGAGGGGACAGTTCTCACGTGATACAGCTGACAGATTAGTGTGCACTGACCGGTGCATATGTTCATGTGCGCAGGATACATATTATAGCATAGATGTTCGTGCAGTATTGTCCATGTTGTTACTGTACACAAGTCCCATACCTCTGCCTCCCCCTGTTCATGCAGAGATATTGGATGTGGTGAGGAACAGAGAGAATGTCCCGAAAATGTCCGATGTCATGGCAGTGGAGTTGATAGTGTGGTGTTTGTTGCAGGTTGTATGGTATAGTTGTTGTACAGGTAACTGCCCAGTCCGTGCGAAAGCCAAGCATAGGTACGGTGTTGAACATCATTGTTCAATTGGGGGTATTGCGTCGGGGCCCGACGAATTGACAGGTTGTCAGGTATGCAACACTTTCCAGCAGGGCTTCCATGGCATTGGTGTTATACATTGATGCCATCCAATGAAGCGGATGGTGGCTGTCAATGTGTTCATCGTAAGTTGTCCCTTGTAAGAGCCTGATGGGACATGTTGGGTGACATTCGATGAAACTGTGATCCAGAATCCGTTGTGTGGAGGCACACATGTCCCATTGCAGTGTGTGTCCGATTGCAGCCACATACGCCATGCCCCCATAGACTGAACAGATCCTGTCGTGTGCGTCCAGGGGGCGAACAGTTGTACCAGGTCCGCCTTTGGACATGCCGGGTTGGAGAGACATAAATCCACAGGACAGTGGAAGGGACACCTCCGACAGTAGAAGACGGGGATGACGCAGCTGAACATTGCGATGCGGTAAGTTACTCGGAAACTTACGTTCAGCGTGGCCAGGTTTTCACAGCCCACTATCTGTAGCAGGCTGTCCATGTAGAGCTGCATCTGTCCGGCGTAGTTGGGTAGGTGTGTTGCGACTGCCATTTTGCTACAGGGCGATGTGATGGCGTGCTCCAGCCGGCTGTGCAGTCAGCAGAGTGCACCCTCCGACGATGCTGGGAAATCTGGAATAGTCGTACGGAGGCAGGGTTTGGGTTATAGTAGCTTGTGCGGAGGACACAGGTCCTCATCCCACATGCTTCTATGAATGGTCAAGGTCAGTGGTGTCTGACTCCTTCCAGATTACTTGCATGTGAACCACATGGAGGAGTGGTCTTATATTTTTTTGTGGTCAGAACTTTCTTTCATGTTGTGCGCTATCTGCACATTGGACGGTTTCCTCGGCATGCCTCTGTTTGGCTTGTTGTTGGGACAATGGCTGTATTCTCCGGCTTGTTTTGTCGAAATGTGGTTTCAGAGTGGGAATGGAAGGCCATTCAGTGCTATCTGCTTTCCCGTGTGTGGGCGGCACGCTGCGTTTCCGCTATACGTTGGGCCTTGTGTGTGTGTGTTGTAATTGGTAACACCTGTTGTCAGGCACCCGGGTTTTTTCATGTTACGTATTGCATGTATTGGTATTGGGTGCAGGATGGTATTGGTATTTTTGTATGGTACTGGCGTGCCTTTTGCGGACGAGGTACATATTCTGCGGCGTGATGTAGCAGCCGCTGTGTGCTTCGCCATGTTATGCACACAAGGGTGTGTCCTATTTTGGCGTGACGTCACTGCCCTGTTCGGTACACTTGTGTGGCGTCATGTTGGCACCTGTGAGTTGCCGGTTGGGGACATGACTGATGCAGGAATGCCACGTGACATGTGCGTTCAGGGTGGGGCTGGTGTGTGGTGTGTGTAGTTGTGTGCCTGTGTTATTTGTGTGCGGATCATGCATGGCGCTGTAGTTGGCCTCTGCGTTGTGCGCATGTGTAGCTGCGTCATCGCCGCTGCGCTGCGTTGCCGTGACGGGGACGTCAGTTCCTGGTCCCGGGTAGTGTGTGCCCGGTTGTTGCGAGTTGTTTCATTTTGCCCGGTGTGACATTTGTGGGTGCAGTGGTGGATGTGTCCTGTCCACACAGGGGTGTTTGGGGGGGCCATGTACATTTTTTCCGCCCTTGCACTGTGTGCGGTGTTTGCGTGCCCTTGTTGTGTGTCTGCCTACCTGCGTCGCCACGGCGCGTTGATTCCTAGGTGCTGCATCAGGAAGAGCATGAGGATGGCCTGGAATGCAGGATTCATGTCGGGGTGGGCTGCTTTTTTGTTGTCCGTACTCGTGCGGTCGAGTTTCCGCCTTGTTATCTCGTGCGGTGTCTCTTAGCCGGGGGAGCTGTTTGTTTGCGGCATCGTAATTTGTACGCCGGGCGGTACGTGATTTCGTCGGACGGTGTGCCTCCATTGGCTGGCGCCGCTACGTGTACGGGTGCACTTTGATGGCGGGCGACGTCGCGTGCTTACGGACGGTGTTTTGCTGATTTTACACATCCTAATTGGGCGGGCGTGTGGGCCGCGGCGGGCGGACGGTAACTGGTGGGTTTTGCCTCCGACAGCACGGCGGTAGTGCTTCTGCCCGACATCCTAATGGGCCCC
The DNA here is from genome assembly GCA_963921515.1 of Calotriton arnoldi. Taxonomy (NCBI): domain Eukaryota; kingdom Metazoa; phylum Chordata; class Amphibia; order Caudata; family Salamandridae; genus Calotriton; species Calotriton arnoldi. The sequence continues at coordinate 81,477 of CAWUFW010015400.1, read as the reverse complement.
TAAGATCCTTGGTGTAAAGAAATTGGTCTGGAAGGTGCTGGATCAGGGGGGCCTCAGAGTTTGATTCCAAGGTATATGAGGACTAAAAAAATAAAAAAAAATAAAAAATGCAGGGCCTTGAAAGTGAAAAAGAAATAACTTGAGGATATAATAGTTTAACAATATAAATGTCAAAGTCAGATTTGACTACAATTATAAGTCATTAAAACACACTATAAAATATAGTGTTAGAGTTTAACAAACCAAGTAATAGAAATCCCCTATTGTGTGTTAGTGGGATTCTTAGCATAAGGATATTCCTGTGTGTGTAGCTGGGTTGCATTGCAAGACCTACTCTTTGTGTTGCCCTACTGCACTTACCAATGACTCCTTCCCCAGCTGAAGCAACCAATTTACTTGAAAGAATAGAATGACTGTGTGAAAAGAGTAGAACATCCAGGTATTTATAGTGGATGTGTTAGAGGGTGTTTTGAAGAGTAAATCAGCAATATGTGCCTAACAGTGTAAGTATCAGTGAAGGACAGATAGGAGTGAGTAATTGTAAGTATGTTTTTGGTTTTAGAGAAAGAGAGAGATAGAGGGAAAGGTTTAGGATGCTAAATGGCACCACATTCATGTTGAAAGAGGCAGCCCATATAGCAGGTGGAAATGCATTGGGGAGCGGACATCCTTCTCGATGGGGATGAGTCACAGACAGCATCCAGTTGCATTGTCCAGGATGGGTGTGTGCCATTTGAATCCTGGATACTTCTCCTTCACCTACCTCCTCTCATCTTAATACTTTTTTACAATATCCCTCACATTGCATACCTCCTCCCCCAATGCATCGACAGTCTGTCACCTCCTACCATAAAACTGCCTTCCGTGTTCCACTGAGGATGTTATCGAGGCAGGTCATTTATTTATTTGCAATGTTTTACTACACATTTAACTAGAAGGGTTGTCTCTTCCTTAAGTGGGGTCTGCATCCTTGAGGCAGAATGTGGTGGCTACAGGATCTGAAAGATGTAGAGAAAAAAAGCAGGACTTGTGGTGTGGGCAGTATTTATGTTCTTGGAAGAGAACAGGTGTAGGGTGTGTATGGTTTAGTTCTGGTGTACATAATTATCCAATTCCCTGGTGTACATAATTATCCAATTCCCTTTCCGTGCGGAGGTCTCTGCCAAGGGTACAGAGTTCTCTGCGAAGTTTGAAGAACGTAAAATACAGTTGTAAAGTTACTAATAGTAACTTCTCAAAACTCAACAAGAAGTCACCCCCAATACAAAGAAAAGGGACAGGATGTGTTTGAACTAGAGAAAACAAAACTTCCCTTCTCTAGTCAAGACCTTAATTATTGATTACTCAATCGGTAGAATTGAAGCTTTATATATAATCTCCAGAGAGCCTAAAACCATATTAAACATTAGATTTCAAAACCATTGATAAAGTTCAAACATATACATAGATCTACTTTATTACACTGAAACTGGGATAGAACAGTCCTTTTGCCATAAAAACGAATAGCTATAAGTCTGTAACTGTTTTTTTGAGAAACCTTTAGTTGTTATATTCTTTTTTTTGTTCTCTTTATGAAAAACCATTAGTTAATTTAAAAATACATAAGCATTTGCAAATAGTACACAAATTACAATTTTTTAATTCAAAGTATACATCAAATATCAAAACAATTTAATAACACGTAATACAAATTCATAAGAACTATTAGTTTTTATATTTTAAAAAAGGATTAAAAACCAGTAAACAAGTGTCGACGCAGCGTTTCGGTGAAACATGTAAAATATCATCACCTTCTTCAGGACAGTTTTGGTAAATTCAAACTTAATCGCTTTCAAATGGAATAGTTGTGCCTTTTCTGGTGCACAGGGAACTCGATTATTTCTTTAAAACACCTTCACACTGGTATTGTTTCCTAATAGCCTATTGTGTAAATATGTATGTATTATCTACAACCTTCCTTCATAAGGATCCGTAATTTATGCACAATAATGGTTATGGGGCGTACTGGAATTGGCATCCCATATACTCATGCCTTGTATGTCTGGTGAGATCAAACACGATAAAAAAAGAAGAAAGCCACTCTTTCAATTCAGTTCATTTAGCTTCTTCTTACGTATTTTCTTTTATCGTCTAGGGATGCCACCTTTGGAATCAAGTACCAGAAAACTGCGTGAAAGGGTACTATATCTACAAAGCGGCTTTCAGTCACAAAAAGTGGCTTAACGCCACTTTATAAGTATGGAGCAGGGCATTGCGCCACAGGAACATCAGTAAAAGTGATGTTCCTGTGGCTCAATCCCCTTCCAAATATGCCCCAAACTTACTACAAAGTGTAAGAGTAAATGTACACGTGAGTAAATCTATGCAGGAAAATTTACCTTTGTAAATAGGGCCCAGCGTGTTGATACTCCTCTGTGTAATATTAAAGCCACAGGTACAAATCCTGCACTGGACAATGGACTGAGAATGGTTGTATGATAGTGGCATTCAGTGGCATGTCTTGTCACAGCGCTTGAGTAGATAAATGGAGGTTAAATAATGTATAAAATAGTTTTTTAAGCACAAATTCCATGCAGCTGGTTTCAGAAGATTTGTCATTGCACGTAACCTCAGAAAAACATAAAACGTAGCCCAACTCCTTTCCTACCCATTGTATTCATTCCGAGCAGCACATGAAAGCATCTTCTGTTCTTATCATAATTCTGGGGTGAATTCTCATGACAATGAGCTGCATCACAAATGTGTGGAGTGTGGATGTTAATTGTGGCCTGCATCTTTGTTGTCACATGCAGAAATGAGTGCATGGCCCAACGACTATTTAAATCAGCAATATGCTTTTTTAATTAGATGCACAGGGGGTATAGATATACTGCAGGAAAACCGCAGCTTCAAACTCCTGCAGAAGTTACACGTCATTTGCATGAAGAAGTTTGTAGAATTCGAACCAAAATACAATGCAATGCACCCTTGCTCATTGATCTGCATATAGCCAGGGCCACTGGAATTATGCAGCAGGAGAGGGACAAATTATTCGGCAGGGTTGAGTAAATTATGCAGCATGAAAAGGCAAATTATGCAGCGTAATGCAGCACATTTTTTAAAATTAGTACTTCATTATTTTGTACTTTTTACACTTGTTAACATTGTCTGGGCATTATTTGTGCCTCATTAGTATGGTTGAATTCCCAAATATAGCAATAAGCAGCAGAAAGGTGACCCGTCAACCTTTGCAAAAGGCCTTTCACGGTGCGGTAACACGTGGTGCTGCGTTTTTAGTAACTTTTAAACCATTTGAGCTAGAAACAAAAATATGCAGATTATGCAGCAGATGCTGGATTATGTGGCAAATGTGGCAAATCCCTATTTATGCAAAAATCTTTGCGGCCGCACAATCTGCACAATCGCATAATTCCAGCGGCCCTGCATATATCAGACTTAGGAGCAGCACTGGAAGATGCTGCCCCCTTCACACCCAGGTTTTCAGGCCCACCATTTAGCACACTGCAATGTGTAGATGACACAGTGATTCTAGATAAAACCACAATTGGTTTGCAAAGGAAGTTAAACAAGTTGTGTTTATACTGTGCAAACCTTGAATATTAACAAAGAGGCAACCAAAGTGGCCATCTTTGTCCAGAAGCTCATTGAGAATGGTAATTGTTATTTAAACAATGTCAAGCTCCAGTGCACTAGCTAGGAATATGGCTGCATGATCGGGAATCCAAAGTGTCATTTGCATCCATGAAATCTGCTGCAAAGCACTGAATACATCTTTTCTCAAGCTCATTACCAAAATGTCAGGCCCATCACTAAGACCCCTCCACCCACAGTATCACTCCATATCATACAACCAACCCCTCTGATTGGATTTGGGTCGCTGCCAGCCTATCCCAAGGGAATCTGAGATGCTCCTAGCATAATGCACGCCAAGTCCGGAAGCGTGCTCAGTTGGGAAAAAACCTCAAACATAGTGACCTGGAATGTGGCGGGAATTAATAAGATCATACAGATTAGCATTAGCAGTTCTGGAAAAATCCGACATTATCTGTCTCTAAGAGACATGGGCGTTAATACCCACATTGCTACCCGTGTATTCTGAATATCACAAGCCGAGCAAAAAGATACACTTGTTTGGGAGACCCTTGGGAGGAATATCAATCTATATTAAGCACTCAGTAAGACTGTCCTTTTGTGAAATAAACAGCAAATCAGAAATGTTTCAATCAGGCACTATAAATGGCCTTTGTGGCTCCAGAGGATCACAGCCAATACTAATTATCAATGTTTACTTCAACGGTCATGGCCCCAACACGTTGGAAAAACTAGACATCTTGATTGGGCATCTAGAATCACTAATAGGTACTAACATGGGCACAGAAATGATCCTGGTGGGGGACTTCAACGTGCACCACCTGGGAAAAAATGGAACAAGCACCAGGAGAAGTAGCAAGGCAACTCTGAAGCTCAATACCGTCTTACAGTACTATAATTTAGAATCAGCACAGAGCACGGCAAAAAAGCATAATCCCTGGATTAATTACCCCCCCCCCCCTCCTACGAGAACCAAACCACAATTGACTATATCTTCCTGAGCCAAGGTCTAAGTGAAGCTCTCAGAGCACGGCAAAAAAGCATAATCCCTGGATTAATTACCCCCCCCTCCTACGAGAACCAAACCACAATTGACTATATCTTCCTGAGCCAAGGTCTAAGTGAAGCTCTCTTGAACTACAATTAGATCTAAAAGGCAGAGAGTGGTCTTGCTGCCCTGTTGACGCAGTTGACACTTTCAGCCAGGAATCATTTTCCACTACCCGCACTAGGAAGAGCAAGAGGTGAAGAGCACTTTAAACTCCTGCAGAGGAGGGGCGTGGGCTGGCCACGCAGGAATATGGACGCCTGAACGTCGAGCTCCGCTGCGGGTGGAACTCCGGATGGAGGCAACGCTCTCCTCAACGCGCCTAGGACCCCGGCGCCGACGATTCTGACCAGCGGAGTGTGGCGGCAGCGGCTGGGCTGATTTTTACGAGTCTCTGCACTCGTTAAGTGCCCATACTCAGCGCGGCGGTATTTCTCTCACAAGACGCGTGCTGGGCCTTTCCCTGTCAAGTGAATCCCCGGCTCTTGCGTGGCTGGTGCGCGCCACTTTCTCCTCATGTGGGGCCCTTCTCACCGTGAGCGGAGCTGAAAAATGGCACGCTCTTTGGCTCCCGCTCCTCATCGCATCCTGGTAAGGCCTTGTCACAGACTAATTTGCACATTATTGTGCTGCTTATGGCCAGCTCCTGCATGCCTCTCTGGAGCCTTAATAAATCACTTCTTGCCAGCAACTTTTGAACATGGAGCATTTCCTTCAGCGTGCATGCCTTTCTGGAGCTCTAATACATCGCATTAAATAAATGCTCCTCCTGCATTATTTATTAACAGCACTACTCATGGTGCCTCCTGCAGTGATTTATTAATTTCTGATACTACTGGCACTTGTCCTGAGGTGACTTTTTTCCAGCTATTTACACTCATTATTTTTGCAAAACTTCTGCAGCGTATTGACAAGAACAATTATTTGTGACGCATTCTCCATATTGAGTCTCTAGCGCCTTGTCATAATTACAGTGTCTCCTCATGCAGTTTCTTCTAATATAATGCGCAACATACTGACAGACACAGTAATTTCCACATTGCTGCTATATTAACATTTGCTACGCTTTTTTGTACAAAATCTTATTAATACACTAAACTAATTCTGATATGTAATTTTTTGCATTACCTGCGTCACTACTACGATAGTGGTCTCTACAAAGTGAAGGTACAGTGATTTTTGCATATACGAGACAAATACCCTTGCCTGTGATTTCCAGGGTTTTCTGACTTTGTCACAGCTCAGTGTCTCATTACTGTTGCCTTCCTGATTTCTCTTCAATACACGTACTTAATTTGTCAGACTTAGTCACTGTTATAATCTAGACAAGAGGTCTCGTGCTACTGCTATTAATATTCTATTAATATACAGCAGACAATCTCCAAATGCCTAATCATAAGAATGAGAACAAAACTTCCAAGCAACCCCTCTTCGCAGAAGTTCTCAAACAATCACAAAGTGTGGCTACGAAAGGCCCAGCCTCGTCAATGTCTAATATGTCTTTGGCCACCTCCTCTACAATATCAGGAGAAACTATGGATCGTATTTTACAAGAAATATCAACTATCAGTTGTCGTTTGACAGATATGGACATTAATATTTCTTCTCTCGCCGTAGAGGCCAAATCCATCCGAGCAGAGATTGTACAATTTAACACTAAGACGGACGGACTAGACCAATGATTATCAGTGGTAGAAACCAAGCTTGACTCCATACAAAACAAGGATCAAGATCTCTTGCTTCTCCGCAGCAAGCTAGTTGATCTAGAAGACCGTAGCCGACGAGACAATGTCCGTTTTTTGGGCTTTCCTGAAAAGATTGAAGGTCAGAATGCCAGACTCTTCTTATGTAATGTCCTTCCTAAGCTACTGGGCATCACCTTCAGTCCACCGCTTGAAATCCAGCGTGCTCATCGAATCGGTCCTCCACGTACTGCCTCAGATTCTCGACCGCGACCCCTCATTGCTTGCTTCTTGAGGCATGAGCAAGCACGACAAATATTAATGGCAGCACGGCACAAAAGGTTCATATATCTATGCTGGCCGTGAAATCCGCATTACAGCTGACTTTTCACGAGAAACTAATGAAAGGAGAAAGGCTTTCCTCTCTATGAGGCCACAGTTGCGGAAAATGGACATCAAATATGGTTTGTTTGATCCTGCCCGTTTTCGCATCACCAAAAATGGCGAATCCAAAGACTTTTACAACCCTGAAGATCTCCAACACTTTATAGATGGACTATGCATTCAGGACATGGACATACAGCATACCCGTATTGAACAGTCTTCCCACGGTTCTCAACATCCACCGCAGCTATCAGATACTCGACGACGCACCACTAGTGAAGTTCGTCATTGTGGCAGAGACATTGAACGATCAATTCGTACTGATGAAGACAAAATCTCTGCCCTTCAGACAGTATCTACCTTCACACAAGATCTGCATAGAGACAAATCCCGATCTCCCTTAAAATCTACTTCGGATGAAGAATGACATTCATAATATTTATATTTCGCTACAGATATGATCGATAGTTCATATCCTCTTTACAACTCTTTTCAAGCTCCTCACATCAGTTTGCCTCCTATAGGGGGGGGTTTCTGCCTTCTCCACATAATTGTTCCTCAACCTAGAACCGTTGCAGGATTACTTATTATCTGTCATTTATTGCAATGTACTATCAGATTTTGCCTTGCATAACATCTATTATATTTGATATTCAGTGCTCTGATTTATTGTTTAACTCTCAACATGTAATTTACTTAATCTTCTTTATATTTTAGAATTATAGATATTTTACTATATCCTTTTACGTCTTATTAGCTTTAATCTTTCACTTTTAATAGTCAATGTTAAATATGTTATTATTATATATTAGATAATATTTCTATTTATGACTGCATTTTGTCCTTCCCATTATTTATTTAATAATATGTATATTTATATTCGTATCTAAGTTTATACTACTATTTTTAATACACTGCGTACTTATTATTTACTGTATCTTATTTATAGTTGTACATTCTTTATCACTTTTTTCCATACTCTGTGCTTATACTTCTCTGTTACTGAATTTACACATATCTTGTGTCTATCTATTCTATTAGCTTTCATTCTTTCCTTTTCTGCAATTCTTTTCCTTCACTTTTTTCGCCCATATCTCTATTTATATTCATATCTAAGTTTATATTACTACTTTTGATCCAAACATATTTATTGCTTACTGTATCTTATTTAACGTTGTAAATTATCAGTCAATTGTTACACATTTTGTGTCTATACTTATACATTAATGAACTTATGCATCTTTTTTATGTATATTTATATATTCTATTAGCGCTCGCCCTCTCCCTTTTTACAGATGTTTCCCTTCATGCACCTCGATACTATTTATATATATATATTTGTATCTACTTTTCTCTTACTATTTTTAATATAAGCATATTTATTGTTCAATGTATCTTATTCAAAGTTGCCAATAATTAGTAACTTGCTCTATATTTTGGATTATATTTAGGTGATTTTGAACTCATATATATTTTTATATATATTTATGTACTCTGTTAACCTTTGTCTCTTCCTTTCAGCAGTCATTCTTATACATGCTTGGATCTTTACATCTTCTTTACACACACTTGGCTCTTCAGATCCTTACTTTTTTCCTACACAGTCCTCATTAAGTCTCAACCCTCTTGACGGGGTTCCTACCCGCGGCGGTGCTCTACTGAGCCCAGACCCACGGCTAAAGTTAACATTTTTGTTTTCCTTTTTACACTTTTCCTTTTCAAACTTTTTTGTTTGTTTTTCTTATTTCTGATATCTTTTTCTTTGGAAATTTTCTCCTACTAAATCTTATTACTCTACAAATTATTTTAATAGTATTCTCTTACTTTCCCTTTCCCCCTTTTTTCTCACATCTTGGCTTAGTTAATCAATACATTTTGTATCGACTCTCTACCCACTCCCTTTTCTATCTTAGTTTATTACTTGTTTAATTTCTACAAGAGTACCGGTATCCACTTGGGGCATGGCTAACACTCATTCTCTGCGTATTATAACATGGAATGTTCACGGTTTAACACACTATATCAAACGGAAAAAAGTTATTTCTTATTTGCACTCAATAAAAAGTAGATGTGGCTTTACTCCAGGAAACTCATCTTGAAACATCAGAATCCGAAAAGCTGCGCAGAGAGTGGGTGGGTAAGGTATATCACAGCAGTATTCATGCGGAAGGGCCCTCAGACATTGCTCCCGTTCGTAAATGTGGTGTGGCAATTCTTATCCGCAAATCTTTACCAGTCACAATATTGAAAACTTGGGAAGACCCAGATGGCAGGTATGTGTTTGTCAAATTACGCATCGGAGACACACATTTTTGTTACAGAATCAGTCTATGCTCCGACAGGTATGAAAAAAATAATTTCTTCTCCAATTAAATCATATTTTATCAGAGATAGGTGCTTCCCAATATCTCATAGGTGGAGATTGGAATCTAGTTAGAGACCCAGTTCTGGATCAAACAGGCCCTTTTGATAAGCATAATGCAGCGGATAGAGCTCTTATGGGTGATATCATTGAGGATCATGGCCTGATTGACCATTGGCGCCTATCCCATCCGAGTGATACTGAATATTCATTCATATCCCCCACTCATGGAACTCTCTCTAGGCTAGATTACTTTTTAATCTCTCAAAGGGTGGTTCAGCTAGTTCACAAATCCCATATCTTGGAGGCGTCAATTTCTGATCACTCCCCAGTTCTATTATCTCTCCAAACAGGACTGACTACACCAGGGCGTAAACCCTGGCGAATGAATATTCAACGTCATAAAACCCCTACGGGTAAATCACAGCTTAAAATTCATCTTCAAAATTATCTCTCCCTTAATCAAGGATCCGTGAACTCAGGTAGAATCTTGTGGGCTGCAGCCAAGGCTACCATTCGGGGTCAACTCATGAAGGATGCTGCACAGGCCAATAGGCAAAATGCTGCTCGGCAAAAAGAATTAGAACACAATATTGAGACATTTGCTCGACTATATACTAAAAAACCTCTTTTATACCATCGCAAACTACTAGAGCAAGCACGTATGGCGCTGAACAGCCTTTTTACCTCTAAAGCTGAATATGCTTTGCAAAAAATGAAAGGGCGCCACTATGAACAAGGGGAAAAGGCAGGACGCCTTTTAGCAGCTCAGCTACGACAACGAGAGGTTGCAATGGCTATCCCAGCTATAAAAACATCTGGGGGGATCATGTTGACCCGTCCACAAGATATTGTTAATGAATTTGCTTCTTATTATCAATCATTATATATCCCAGGAACCCAGATAGATCACAGCAAAATGCTCTCTTTCCTCTCAGAGGTCGATCTACCTTCTCTTTCTGAGGAGGGCAGGGCACTTCTTGAAGGAGATATTAGTAAAGAAGAAATCTCACAAGCTATAGCTAAACTCCCATATCATAAAGCTCCAGGGGAGGATGGCTTTCCAGCAGAATTCTACCGTTGGTCAGGTGAACAAATAATTGACAGTTTGCATGATGCTTTTCAGGAAGCAGATAGTAAAGCCTCTTTAGGCTGTATATCTAATAAAGCAATCATTGCAGTCCTGCCCAAACCAGGAAAAGATCCATTATTTTGTAGCAGCTATCGCCCCATATCACTTCTCAATTGTGATGTCAAAATCTTAGCCAGTGTCCAGGCCTCGCGACTTCGTAAAGTCTTGCCCTCTTTAATTCATTACACCCAAGTGGGCTTCATACCTGGGCGTTCCTCTAGAAACCATCTGCGTACTTTAGCGCATACACTCCCCTCTGCCAAATCCCTTCAGGATGATGCATTGGCATTATCACTTGATGCCGAAAAGGCATTTGACCGAGTGGAGTGGCATTATCTTTTTCAAGTCTTGGAGAAATTTGGTTTGGGATCCCAATTTATAAGAAAAGTAAAGTTACTATATCAACACCCTACTGCTCAAGTTAATTGTGGAGGTTTCCTCTCAGACTCCTTTCCAATTTCTAGAGGAACACGTCAAGGCTGTCCCCTTTCCCCTCTTTTATTCCTCCTTGCTCTAGAACCTCTAGCAGCAGCAATTCGCCAATCAAGCAATATTGTGGGAATTCCTCTTCCGGTGGGAGATTCGAAAATGTATCTATATGCTGATGACATATTACTCACTATTACTGATTTACCTCATTCCTTGCCTTCCTTATTTAAAATCATAGAGGACATCTCCTCTTTTTCTGGTTACAATATTAACTGGGATATGAGTGAAGCACTTCCCATATCAGATGGCACTACCAAAACAGCTATTCAGGGCTTTCCCTTTCACTGGCAATACTCAAGTTTACAATACCTGGGTGTCACAGTGAATAAGGGGATGGTTGGAATGGTTGCAGACAATCTCAGTCCTTTAATTACACAGATGCAACATGATTTTGATAAATGGAGGGTATTGGGACTATCCATGTGGGGCAGGGTTCAAGCTGTAAAAATGGTCACGCTTCCGCGTTTCCTTTATATACTTGGAATGCTCCTCTTCAGATACCTTTATCCTCGCAACGCCTTATAGATTCTAAGATTAAATCTTTTATCTGGGGATCTACCAAACCGCGTTTAGCTGTACATAAATTGAAAGCACATCACTCTAATGGAGGTTTGAGTCTTCCATCTATAGAATATTACTATCTGGCACTGCAGTTATCTCAAATCACATATATGTTACAAGATGATTCTCACACACCACAATGGGTACATATAGAACGCCATCTCTTGTCCGCTGAACTTGGTCTTTCAGCCTTTTATGGAACAGGTACCAGCCGTCTGGATTCGCACAATCCACTATTGGCTGCAATGCGCAAGACGTGGCAGAGATCTCACCGCCTTTTGGGTTTTAATTCACGCATTCATATCAAAGCCCCAATCTGGAACAATACAGCCATACGCGTTAAAGGAAAGACTATTTCCTGGCCCCAATGGAAACAAGTGGGTATTTTTACTTTAGATCAACTTCTGCATGAGGGTGACCTCAAACCTTTCGCACAATTGATCAAATAATTTGGTCTTCCATTCCATCAAGCAACAAACTATACACAACTCCATCTCTGCCTTAACAAAATTCTAGGATCACATCCATGGTCACTCCAAACTTCACCAATAGTATCCTACCTATATACTTGGCGGGCCCATAAAGGGGTTATATCTGGTTTATACAAACTATTTACACTACAACTATTCTCCTAACCCTTATCATGTGCTCTTCGTCTCAAATGGCAAACACGTTGATCGGTTACTTATGATGATGAAGAATGGATTGAACTTCTGGAAAATTTAAACAGAGGGGCTAGAGAAGCCCGACTGAAGTTTTGTTTGTTCAAAATCTTACACGATTGGTATTGGTCTCCAGTAAAATTAAATAAAGCTGGACTCCTCCCTCATACCAATTGTTGGAGATGTGATGCTCCTGGTTGCAACATAATGCACATTATATGTACCTGCCCAATGGTTCAATCCTATTTGTCCTATATAGGCCAGGTTTTACAGCATACTCTGCCTCTGGGTTTATTGTTAACATCAGCTACCATCCTCCTGCATGATTTACGAACTTCACCACACCTTTCCAAACCACAATGCCGTCTTTTACATACTGCCCTGGCCACAGCTAAAATATGTATTCTACGACAATGGAAATCTCCGACTCCACCCTCTCAAGAGTCTTGGCTGGTGACTATGGTTCAAACTGCCTCCTATGAAAGAGTCATTTATACTTTGCATGACCATACAGACTTATTTAATCAAGTCTGGGCCCCCTTTTTACAACTGAATACTGATTCTGTGATGGACAATGTTGCTCACTCTATAGTGCACTATAGTGCATACTACTGTACCATAATTCGTTTCTCCTTCTTATCTTTCTCTCATTTCTATTAATTCTTCTTTTCTTGCTATTATCTTTATGCTTTCTTCCCTTTCTCAACTTTATTCTTACAGGCTTGGGTAATAACACTGAAAAGGTATGATGATTTCCCCCTATCTCATATTTTGTATCTTGTATCTCGTATTTGTATGCTTCTTTCGTAGAGTGTACCATACTGTATATTCTGTTCTTCTATACTATATTACATTGAATATTTTTCTTCTATTGTTATTGCATTCCTATTTAATCATTTTAACTGTCTTTCTTAATCTATAATAGTTTGTAATTTAATATTTATTCTATATCAAATCCATCTTCATCATTCATTATTAGAAGATTTTATATCAGAACGTCTAGAGTTTTTTCTCATAATTAGATTTCTATATTCCCTCTCTATTTTATTATTGTATTATCTGTTTTCTGCTAAGATAAATTTGATTGTCCATTTAATAATCTTTTTTCAGATATTATTGATATATATGCCTTTATGAATTAATGTATTTAACTATTTACACTATTATTGTAACCTACTTCCTGCTTTTCTATTACATACGCTTGTATTGTATTATATTTATAAAATGCTAATAAACAATTTCAACACAAAAATAAACTCCTGCAGAGGATTAAATAGTCAGCCATCTCGACAGGGAAGTTTGAGGGATGGAAGAGAAAATGGGAAGGCTTGGAGACAGGGCAGCAGAAGCCGGACATCACCAAGAGCTGGCCACGCCTGGCACTGGAGCTGTATTCACTCTTGCAATGGATTGGCCCAACCAAAACTGTAAGGGCAACAAATCACAGGCAGGGATCAGTGCCAGAGATCAAAAAAAGTATGTGTAAATTAAGGGCGACAGTAAGGGCCAACAACAAACTAAACAGCATCATCTGAAAGGAGCAGCTAACTATAGCAGCAAAAAAGCACAAGCAGCTGGTATGGGAGTATAAGGGGAAATGACATGAGGCTGAGTGGATCAAAACCTTCAAACTAATGGCAGCCAACAAACACCAACAATTTTAGCAGTACGTCAACACCTTATGCCATGGGAAGAGCAAAAGGGGAAACTCTTTTCTAGCAGAAACATGGATTGAAAAGATTACGTTCCTTTATACAGAACCCCAAAACAAATCTTCCTTAGACAATCTATCATTCACATATAAGGCAGCAGACCAGCAACACCTATGGTGCCTCCAGCATTGAACGACAAGGCAGTCAATATGGTCTTGAAAAAGATCCAAAAGGATGGCACCCCTGGCCCCAATGGCCTCCCAGGGTCATTATTTAGAGAAGACACACAGTTCTGCTGTATGCCGAATGTGGACTATACGAAGATGTCCCAGACCCATGGAAAGGCTCCCTCTTGCATCCCTTTTTTAAGAAGGGCGACAACACCGACCCCAAAAACTACACGCTTATAGCACTGCTGGACATTGAGGGGAAAGCCTATGCAAGTATACTGCTTCAGGAGCTAGCTATTTGGGTCTCCTCTGAGGGTTTGCTGCCCTTCAATCAAACAGGATTTTGAACGGAAGGATCAACAGTGGACAACATTGTGGCCCTCTCTTATCTTGCCCATCAGGCTGTTACACACAATACTCTGCCAGTCTTCACTTGTTTTATTGATTACTCCATGGCCTTTGACGGAGTAGTCCAGCACATCCTTTGGCAGAAATTAGAGAGGGGGAACATCTGCCCCAAATTATTGCTGGCAATCATGTCACTCTATACCAATACATGGTTGGGGGTCAAATTCTCAGGGAATACAGCAATAGCAAAAATTACCACCAATCAGGGGTTAAAACAGGGGTGCGTGCTTTCCCCAATCTTATTTAACCTATACATAGCTGGGCAAGGCATCATCCCATGCCAACCTATCCACCCAAGGATTGGAGACAGGAAAATACACCTCATGCAATATGCAGAGGACTTTGTCCTTTTAGATCATACAAAAGTGGAGCTACAGAAGGCCCAGAACACCCTGAACATCTACAACATAAAGAACAACCTTGTGGCCAATGCCAACAAAACAAAAATTGCGATTTTTGGGAATCACTGATATAATATTGAAGACAAAAATGTCTACATACACAAATATCGATGTAAAAATATCGATAGTCAAAATATCGACATCCTATCTTTAAAATGTAAATGACAAAAATATCGAAAAATATATAGATGTAAAAAATATCAATGTCAGAAATATCGTTTTTTCTATATAAAAAATAATGTTAAAACAATTATATTATAAAATTAACTAAAACAAAATTACTTAGATATAATATACATTTAAAAAAATATAATAAACAAATGTAATTTAAAAAAATTTAAGCGTACATATATAAAATGTAATATATAAATGTATATTTACTTTAAAATAATTAATAAACTAATAACTTTAATTTATTTTAAAGTATTATAAATATATTTCTTCTGTGTGGGTTAACAACCATCAATGTGGTTGTTTTTATATGTTTAGCACTTTATCATATTTGGTTTGCACATGTTTTTACAGGGAACAGAATGTTAACTTCATGTCTCTATATGACTATCCATATAGGATACTCACTTTTGCAAAGTATACTCATTATCAATTAGTTTTACCATTCAGGATGTTTTTATGATATTTATGCTGGATTTCCAATGTTCGGGTATTGGCATATGTTATTGGGCACTTGCCATCAATTTTAGCCACAAAGAACTAGTCCTTTATTTCATCGTATCTCATATTAAATTCCCTGTTTTAGATTATCTATTGTAATTTTGAAACATGTTTTGTTGATCTCAAACATTCTTGCTAACAATTACTATTGCATTTTGATATGTTTATCATGAATGAGAGGATTCTATATCCATACATAGTTACACTGTTGCTTCAATTTTCTGTGGACAAAGTTCCCTGTTTAGTATGTTTTCTATGTTTATTTTTTACTATTGAGTACCACGTTCTCTGATTGGTTGCAATGTATTTAAAAGTGGTGGTCCGGCACCAGCGCGTCATGTGAGCAAGATCGTGGAGGCGATCGAAACGCGTCTGGGGCGGACACTTGTCTGTATCACTCATGGAATCAATAAACTTACCATGGATTGTTGAACCCGTCTAGCCTTGATTTATGCTGAAGTGCGTGCCTCTGTGTTGGTCCGGACCTGCGGTGTATTCCCTCCCAGCTATTGGAGGGTCAGGCATTTGGTTATATATATATTCACTGAAAAAACCATAGGTTTCAGGGGCGTTATAGTTAGTTGGACATTTCACTCGTACAAAACCATAGAAATTCCCCCGTTATAGTTAGTTCAGCTAACTGTAACTCGCGCGCCCGCAATGCACTGCTGATGACGTCACATATTACATCACTCATGACATGGTCAGTGACATCACTCATGACATCACTGATGACATCTCAAATGACATGTAATAAAGGACTAGTTCTTTGTGGCTAAAATTGATGGCAAGTGCCCAATAAAATATGCCAATACCCGAACATTGGAAATCCAGCATAAAGCACTGAAGAACAGGGGCCAGCTTCGATCGGTAAACAGCCGTTACAACGACTTTTTTACTTTGCGATACCATTACAACGCATGCATTACCACGCATGCGTTGTACATCACAAAGTCATTACTACGCATTTTTAGAACGCATGGTCATTTACCACGCATGCCTTTACAACGAATTTTGTTGTAAAGGTATGTATGGTAAATGACCATGCGTTCTAAAAACATGTAGACGATCCATGTCGTTGTAAGGAAACAGAGGCTGTTCCGTTTCCTCACAACGACGTGCACCGCCCCTCAGAGATGACGTGAAGCAGGAACCACGAGGAGAGAGGAACCATGAGGAGTGAGAGGTAAGGGGGATTGGGCATGGGGTGGGGGTTTCTTTTCTAGGGTTTAGGGTAGTGCAGTGGTGTTTGGGTGGTGTAGGGGGTCGTGCTGGGGGTCGTGTTTTAGGGTTTAGGGTAGTGCAGTGGTGTTTGGGTAGTGTAGGGGGTCGTGCTGGGGGTAGTGTTTTAGGGTTTAGGGTAGTGCAGTAGTGTAGGGGGTCATGTTGGGGGTAGTGTTTTAGGGTTTAGGGTAGTGCAGTGGTGTATGGGTAGTGTAGTGGGTCGTGCTGGGGTACTGTTTTAGGGTTTAGGGTAGTGCAGTGGTGTTTGAGTAGTGTAGGGGGTCATGCTGGTGGTAGTGTTTTAGGGTTTAGGGTAGTGCAGTGGTGTTTGTGTAGTGTAGGGGGTCATGCTGGGGGTAGTGTTTTATGGTTTAGGGTAGTGCAGTGGTGTTTGGGTAGTGTAGGGGGTCGTGCTGGGGGTAGATTTAGGGTTTAGGGTAGTGCAGTGGTGTTTGGGTAGTGTAGGGAGTCGTGCTGGGGGCAGTGTTTTAGAGTTTAGGGTAGTGCAGTGGTGTTTGTGTAGTGTAGGAAGTTGTGCTGGGGGTAGTGTTTTAGGGTTTATGTTAGTGCAGTGGTGTTTGGGTAGTGTAGGGGGCAGTGTTTTAGGGTATAGGGTAGAGCAGTGGTGTTTGGGTAGTGTAGGGGGTCATGCTGGGGTTAGTGTTTTAGGGTTTAGGGTAGTGCAGTGGTGT
Source organism: Calotriton arnoldi (assembly GCA_963921515.1). Taxonomy (NCBI): domain Eukaryota; kingdom Metazoa; phylum Chordata; class Amphibia; order Caudata; family Salamandridae; genus Calotriton; species Calotriton arnoldi. The sequence continues at coordinate 64,347 of CAWUFW010015400.1, read as the reverse complement.
TTGGGTAGTGTAGGGGGTCATGCTGGGGGTAGTGTTTTAGGGTTTAGGGTAGTGCAGTGGTGTTTGTGTAGTGTGAGAGGTCATGCTGGGGATATATTTAGGGTTTAGTGTAGTGCAGTGGTGTTTGGGTAGTGTAGGGAGTTGTGCTGGGGGTAGTGTTTTAGGGTTTAGGATAGTGCAGTGGTGTTTGGGTAGTGTAGCGAGTCGTGCTGGTGGTAGTGTTTTAGGGTTTAGGGTAGTGCAGTTATGTTTGGGTAGTGTAGGGTGTTGTGCTAGGGGTAGTGTTTTAGGGTTTAGGGTAGTGCAGTGGTGTTTGGGTAGTGGAGGGGGTAGTGTCTTAGGGTTTAGGGTAGTGCGCCCAACCAGCCACAATATCCGTGTACAAAGGGGATCCTGACTCTTTGGAACGCTCCGTCAATTGAATAATTTTGGTCATGGGCCCTACCACGTCCAAGACCTATTAATTCCTTTCTTGGGATCCCTCATTTACTTGGAGAAAAAGGTACATAGTTTCTCATCAATTTCAGGCGTGTGGGCCACCTTCCCCTTCATTGAGGGCCTGGTGCATTCTCCCCTCATCCTATTCCTGACCTCCCTTTCAAAGGGTTGATGGATTTTCCCCACCACATACTCTGCCACTTTGGCGTCAGGTGTTCACTCTGCCGACCTAGGATGGTAAATTTGGGTAGGCTCGAACATGTCCGAGTGGACCCCATCCCCAACCGGGGACTGAGAGGAGTGGGACTCTGGATGCCAGGGACGCCCTGAGTCCTTATCCTCATCGGAGGAGAAATCGTCCTCCGATACACCCTCTCCCTCTAAGGGAAACCCGCCGTCGGGGTCTACAATAGTGGTGACAGTGTCGCAACTTTCTCCGGGCCCCTCCTCCTCCCGGCAGGGTGCATGTTTTAGCGTTCGCGCACTCTTGAGGAAGGTCTCCGTAAGTTTATCAAATCCTTCCAAGTGCCCCGCGTTATGCTTAACGGCCCTTTTATTCCCCATCTGGGAGCTACTTGGACCCGCCACCACCAGATCTGGGTCACTGAACACCCCAGGGATGCTTTTCGCCAGCTTATCAACCTGATCCCTAAGAGGAGCCAGCGCCCTAGAAATAGCCAGAGAGAGGGCTTGGTCCACTGCTGGAGGGAGAAGTTGGGGGCCATTCCTCCTCCACTTCCTGGTAGGAGGAGTAAAAATGGTCTTCTGGAGAAGACATGATAGCAGAGGGTGTGAGCACAGAACAAATGCCCTTAAAATCCTTAAGACAGCCCCCTCGCCGGTGCTCCAACAGCTGGGCTTCCCCCGAAGCTGTTATAAGAATAGACTGAGGCGCAATACTAACGTGGCCGTGTGTGGAAATCACCACGTAGCGGTGTCAAAATTAGGCGAGGGGTGGTCGGGAATCAAGCGGACACTAAAGGAGTGACCGGATTCCCAAACGCGCGTAAAGACCAGCGGGAGCGCTCGGACCAGACGCGCCTGACAGGATCTCACCGCGTGCAGAGCACACAGCGGGAGAAACTGCGAGGGGGAGAACGCGCTCGGGCAAGAGCCTGCTGCGCAGGGAATATGAAACAATACCAAGGCAATAATGCTAATAATGTGCACAAGAAACCGCTATACAAACAGCAACAACGTCAGATTAAGCCAAGTGATATGATTGGACTATAGTTGCCTTGGAGACTACCCCCCTAATGGTTCATGGGTTGTGTAGTCTTTTGTTTAATGATTGTTGTGTTACGTTTTCTTTGAACTGCTATGCAAATAAAGTGAGGAAAGATATGCATAATCCTCGCCTCCGTCCTGCCATAGAATTCATTAAACTTTATTTGATCTGATTTAGAAATATAGATCATAAAAGTGTACATAAAAACAGTAAATCCTCTTTCCTAATACAATACAGTGAGAATTAATTAAAACCAGTAGGTAAAAACGGGTGTTACAAAGCCCGGTTCAGAGCAACTTCAGGTTAACAGAATCGTAAAGTTCAATGTTTCGCAAGATCAATCTCATGTACTTCGTGCAAAATACGCAATAAGGGGTCCAAGTAAGATGTAACGCTCCAATACCTGACCAGTTTGCACTATATAAAACTGCAGAAAAACTAAAAATAAAAAGTGTTTTGCACACTTCTGTCATTGGGCTATATGTGGGCTACATCTGGGTGATATTTGTGCTACATTTGGGCTCTTTTTTCTCTGGTGGCCATCTTGGGACACTTATTTGTTATGAAGTTTTCTAATTTCGTCATTTACTGCAGTCTCCTCAGTAGGAAATGCTTTCAGTTTTTTACTTTGATTCCATCAAGAAGGCATTCAGATGTGTCACACATTTGCCATAAATTCAGAATGTTAGCACTCTAGTTGCTCATTAGATCACTGTAGTAAAGCTACTGCTCACCAGGGAGTTAACTGGAAGTCTACTGCTGGTATTGAAAGTGATTGTTTCAGTCTGCATGTCAGAATTTTCTAATGAAATAGAAGAGCATTTGAGATCTCACTTAAAACATGCCCTAAATTTTCTTTCTGCAGCACTAACCATAATTTCTATGGCAAAATGAACCCCCTCATTTTGTTCCTTTTTAAATTAAATGTTTTAAGTGTTACCAGTTTATTCCAATCAAGATGCCTTCAGGTGTGCCATACTTTTGTCATAAGTAAGACTGTTAGCGCTCTAGTTGTTCTTTAGAACACTCTGGGAAGCTGCAGTAGAACACAAAGGCATCAACTGACAGGCTGCTCCTGTTGAAATATAACAGGAAGATATTTGAGATCTCACTTAAAACATGTCCTAATTTTTCTTTCTACGGCACTAACCATAATTTCTATGACAAAATGAACCCCCTCATTTTGTTCCTTTTTAAATTAAATGTTTTAAGAGTTACCAGTTTATTCCAATCAAGATGGCTTCAGGTGTGCCATAATTTTGTCATAAGTAAGACTGTTAGCGCTCTAGTTGTTCTTTAGAACACTCTGGGAAGCTACAGTAGAACACAAAGGCATCAACTGACAGGCTGCTCCTGTTGAAATATAACAGGAAGATATTTGAGATCACACTTGAAACATGTCCTAATTTTTCTTTCTACAGCACTAACCATAATTTCTATGACAAAATGAACCCCATCATTTTGTTCCTTTTTAAATTAAATGTTTTAAGTGTTACCAGTTTATTCCAATCAAGATGGCTTCAGGTGTGCCATACTTTTGTCATAAGTAAGGCTGTTAGCACTCTAGTTGTTCTTTAGAACACTCTGGGAAGCTGCAGTAGAACACAAAGGCATCAACTGACAGGCTGCTCCTGTTGAAATATAACAGGAAGATATTTGAGATCACACTTGAAACATGTCCTAATTTTCTTTCTACAGCACTAACCATAATTTCTATGACAAAATGAACCCCATCATTTTGTTCCTTTTTAAATTAAATGTTTTAAGTGTTACCAGTTTATTCCAATCAAGATGGCTTCAGGTGTGCCATACTTTTGTCATAAGTAAGGCTGTTAGCACTCTAGTTGTTCTTTAGAACACTCTGGGAAGCTGCAGTAGAACACAAAGGAATCAACTGACAGTCTCTGCCCTTGTTGGATGTACATGTTTTACTGAGAATGTCAGACTTCATTCTCACATGACTGAGAAAGATAATGTGAATTTACAGAAAATATGCTCTCATTTTAGCTTCTGGAGCACCTTCCAAAACTGTATGGGACAAGCATGTGAAAATAGTTTTCTCTCAAACATGATTCATGATATCCCAGCAGAAGGTTTTTCACAGGGTAAAATCACCTTAGAACACACCACAATTCCTGAAATTAGTATGGTACCATCAACAAATAAATTCTAATGTAACTAAAGTCTGTTATCACCCTTTATAGTTCTCCTTTTGGTAACCCTCAAAATCTTCGATTCACTACAATGCATTTCAATGGGCTACTATCATTTATATTGGTCCCAAGATGGCTGCCAGCAATTCCAGGATGAAGTACTGACAGCCAATCAGATCTCACGATGACATGTGTGGTTAGGCTCCGCCCAGATATATATGTGTTTTCTTTTTCAAATTTCTCAGGAACTACTGAACGGATTTACACCATTTAACCAAAAGGCATAACTCTGAACCAAGGGCTACCTTTTTGCCAAATTTGGTGTAATTCCGTTCAGCAGTTCGGGCTGTAGCTGCGATGAAAGGTTTCTATGGAAAATTGCATGGGGAAAACACGTTTTGGGACCCCCCCTTTTTTCTCGGCCCCCACTTGACGAATCACCCCGAGACTTTTAAGATAGGAGCGGACCGGAGCGCGCCACGAGTTTTGAAAATTTTGCGAAGATTCGTCAACCGGCGCCAAAGTTATTTCAAATAGAATGTTGCGGATTTCCTATGGAAAATAGGTCCTAACTATAACTATCTACTGGCGACCGCCAGTAGATAATATATACATACACCTATAACATAAAATATAATAATAAAAACATTATATTATAAAATAAAATGCTAAAATATTTATACATTTTTAAACTTACATTTTGCACTCCATTGAGTGCAACAGTAGGAAAATTGTTGAACAGCATAGGGTAAAAATGTACTATTCCCACTGCAATTACTGCAACAGTAGGGAAAGTGTTGGATAGCGTAGGTGTAAAAATTACTATTCCCACTACAGTAAGTGCAACAGTAGGGAAAGTGTTGGACAGCGTAGGGGAAAATATTACTATTCCCACTCCAAAGAGTGCAACAGTAGGGAAAGTGTTGGATAGCGAAGGGTAAAAATCACTATTCCCAATCCAGTGAGTGCAACTGTAGGGAAAGTGTTGGATAGCGTAGGTGAGGGTTACCTTTTGAATAAGCTACAGGTGATTCAAAACTCGGCCGCTAGACTTCTGTTGGGTCTTTCCAGCAGGTGCAGTGTGCGTTCTCACTTGCGCTCTCTGCATTGGCTCCCGGTGGAGGTGCGAATAAAATTTAAAATCTTATCCATTGCCCACAAAGCCCTCCACGGTCTGGGACCCATCTATTTGCAGAAGAGGATTGCCTTCTATTCTCTGGTGAGACAGCTGCGCTCTTCCTCCCAACTTTTGGCACAGACCCCGCGGTTTAATCGCCAGAGGCTTGGAGGGCGCTCCTTTACCCGGATAGCTGCATTGGCATGGAATGCTCTGCCACTGGCCTTGCGGGGCATCAAAGATCCGATGATTTTTAAGAAAAAACTGAAAACTCTTCTTTTTTAACTTCTGTCTTCTGACTCTGACTTCGACCCTTTTCAAGCTCGCGCCGGGACACTCCCTGGAGTATCTGTGCGCGTTAGAAATTTATATAACATAACATAACATAACACATTTATACTACCTGTTTACTTACCTGAATAAACCTACTTGGTTTACATCATACCAGCGTGGTCTAAGTTACTACGCTACTCCCACTCCAGAGAGTGCAACAGTAGGGAAAGTGTTGGATAGCGAAGGCTAAAAATTACTAATCCCACTCCAGAGAGTGCAACAGTAGGGAAAGTGTTGGCTAGCAGAGGGTTAAAATTAATATTTCCCAAAAATTAAAATTAAAATAAAAAAGAAACAAAATACCAACTACAATACAAAAATTGTTAATAACACAAAAATAAAAAACATATAAAAATATAAAAAATTACAAAAGATAGAAAAATATTTTAATGTTAAAAAGTACTCAAAATTAACTACAAACATTAATTTATAAAAGGTTTAACAAAACATTTTACAAACAAATAACTATATTTAATATAAATTCGTTCTAATAAAAAAATTAATTATCAATATTTTTAAATAAATTACTTCACACCATATTCCACTATAAACGCACAAACAACTCCTACATAATTGACACAATTAACATAATTACCAATTAATTAATTATAATTAACAAACAATTAATAATTAATTATTAATAAATTAATTACCACAAACAGCACTATAAAATCGAAATATAAAATAAATACTAATAAATAAAAAAAGTAATTACTTTATTCAAATTAAATTACTTCCCACCCTATTCCCCTATAAACCTACAACCCGCTTCTTAAAAAAATAACACAATAAACATAATTATCAATTAATTATTGAATAAAAATTGATCACCAAATAATTAATTTATAAAAAAAATTATAAATACTAATAAATAAAATGTATTATTTACTTTATTATAATTAAATTACTTCCCACCCTATTCCCCTATAAACCCACAACCCGCTCCCTAAAAAAAGTAACACAATTAACATAATTATCTATTAATTAATTAATAAAATTTGATAACCAATTAAAAATGAATTAATAAAAGATTAATTATAAATACTAATAAATAAAAATGATTAATTACTTTATTATAATTTAATTGCTTCCCATCCTATTCCCCTATAAACCTACAACCCGCTTCTAAAAAAAAGAACACAATTAACATAATTATCAATTAATTAATTAATAAAATGTGATCACCAAATAATTAATTAATACTAAATTAATTATAAATACTAATAAATAAAAATTATTAATTACTTTATTATAATTAAATTACTTCCCACCCTATTCCCCTATAAACGCACAACCCGCTCCTAAAAGAAATAACACAATTAACATAATTATCAATTCATTCATTAATAAAAAATAATCACTAATTAATAATTAATTAATAATAGTTTTTACTATAAATATTAACAAATAAAAATTATTAATTACTTTATTATAATTAAATTACGTCCCACCCTATTCCCCTATAAACGCACATCCCGCTACAGAACTAAAATACGCAAAATTGAATTAACATAAAATTAATCACTTCTAAAAATTTCACACATACATTAAAAAAGAGCTATGCTTATACAAAAAAATTAGATCACATACTTTTAACATACATACTAAAATACAGAACACTAATATAAATATCGATATTATTAACAACGATATTTTTACAAACGATAATACTGACTTCGTTATTATAGAAAACAATATTTCTTACCTTCAAGTCAATATTCTGGTCAACTATATTCTTGCAGTCGATATTATGCCATTTCGATATTCACAACTCGATATTCTGGCACTTCGATATTCACAACTCGATATTCTGCCTGTGCACCGATTTTTGGGTGCTACCCGAAAAAAAGGGTTATGAAATGGAGGCTGGGGTCACAGAGGCTTGAGTGTGTACAAAACTACAACTACCTTGGGGTTTGGATGAGAGCAAGTGGCAAACCGACTATCCACCTACAAAGAATGAAGACTAAAGGGAAGATGGTCACACATGCCCTCTGCAAATTAAATATTACCCATGACGGTCCAATGACCGCAGCCATCATTGGTAAACTATGCTCAAAAAGCTTTCCCAGGTATGCTCGCCACTGAACTTGTTAAGCTCCAATGCATGAGGTATAAGAAAGTGTTTCAACCGGTACCCCACACAAGAAAGACTTTGATTAGACTCTAATTGGTCCTCCTTAATCATAAACTCGAGTGCATGGCCACTTTGGCCAAATATTTTTACCAGATATCTGCTGCGCCCGAGAATACGATGAAAGCAGTAATAAGGCCAATCGAATCGTCAAAAGCAAAGACAATCCCTGGGCTACAAATCTCAAAGCTGCAGTGGAAACCCTCCACCTCACAGTGAAGAATTGGATCTCAGACACCACCAACTACACAGCCATCAAATCGGCGATAAAAAAGCAATGGCAACTCTGCTCACGAGAAATGGCCATTAAAATGTTACAAGTCAGGGATCTACATGCATCCCTAATGGCGCCCCAAACAAACTAGTCATGCAAACCGCATCTGTAATGGGCACTAGGAAAACGTGGGTCAAAACACTTACTATGGGCAAGACTGTTGCACTTCCAATCAAGGAACTGAATTAGGCCTGTAAATCACTTGAAAATATCACATGTTGCAGACTGTGTGACTACAGAAGGAAATCACTGGCTCATGTAATATTTGGTTGCCCGTCACTGCATATTGCCTGTTGCACACTCTTGAGGCCCATTTTTCAACAACATGGTACTCACCGGGTTAAAGAGGCTCAACACCACTTATCCTTCCTGGAAACAGTGGCGGAGATGGCCAAACTCAGGCAATGTATATACCAAGCATGCCAGTTGTTGAAGGGCAAGCTGCCAGAGGCCCCTGCCCAATGGCCAGCTCTTGCCCTGCCTTGTAGCAAGGAGCAGGCGACTGCACAATTGACTCCGCCCCAGCTATATCTGCCTCAGGGTACCGGCCTGCGCACTGGAACACTTTGATCCCCGCACTTGAGAACTTTTGTGCTTTGAAATACTCTGGGGCTGATTCCGATTCGGGCCGGAAATCTCTCCGACCGAGCCGGACCCGGAGAGATTTCCGACCGAATCGGACCCGTGCAGTCCGACCGAACGAGTACGATGCGCACGTATGCCATCGGACTCGAGTCGGTCGGACTCCCATTGAAGTCAATGGGAGCCTGTCGTACAACGCGTACGCGGGCTCCCATTGACTCAATGGGTGCGATGCGGACAAGTGCGCCCCCTACAGCGTGTACGCGGCGAAGCGATTCGCGCCGTACACGCACAGGTAGGGGGGACCCATGGGTCCCCCCTGTGTGCGACTCGCGCGGCTACGCGTACAGGGGTGTCCGACACGGACCCCCAAAGTACGGCTCCGACAGCTCTTTCGAGCCGGAGTGCGCGGCTCGGTCGGACTGCTCGCGGCGCGCATCGTACTTACCCGGCTGGGGAACGTCTCCATTACGCGGTGCGAGTCGAGTCCGAGCGAGTCGGTCGGTGCGGTTAGACCCGGGAACGAGTCGGTCGGAGCGGTCGGGACGCCCGGACGAGTCGGTCGGCGAATACGCATCGTACTCGCTCGCCCGGACGCGCGTACGAATCGGTCGGGAAATAGGGCTCCGAATCGGATCCGGTTAAGCCGAATCCGATTCGGAGCCCTACCGGCCGAGATCGGAATCGGCCCCTCTGTGTTGAGGCACTGAAAAGATTTTATCCTTTAGCCATCACGTCATGAATTAACCATTTAAAAAACAAATAAATAAATAACCTGCCTGTTGCACTGAGATGTTTTATGTTCTTAAGAATCTTTGCAACGAATTAAGCCCTCTCGAATATGTTTTTATATCGACCATGTTCTTATCTTTGCTGATTTGACATCTGAAATGGTTTTAAGTAATCACACAATACATTTTTTAGTTACTTACCATCGTTAAGTCCCTTTCTTTAAATTGTCAGTAGGAAAGTAATGCCCAACCTAAGGTTCGGCCAAACAATTTTTCATGGGAAGTGTGCACAATGTCTAGCCTCATCTCAGTGCCAGATGTACAGAAGGCTTCTCAGGCTACCTGGCAGTTCATCTCAGGCTTAGGTACGCTTAGAGCTCAGACTTTTCAAGGAAGAGTACATCTTGAGAGCCGACTATATATCATGCAGTGCGAAACGTAGGACGGCTCCAGATGGGTCTCTAAAATATCTATTGTGGCAATCAATAGCCTTCGAATGAAGAACCCACAGAGCTCTCAGTTGGAAGATTCACTTCAATCAATTCCCTTTAGTGATGTCTGGTACTCCATGTTACCACCTATTCAAAAAAAGAACCTAGTGATTAGACAAGCTAAACTGATCTCGACTGCCACACTCCTCACAGTCTAGAGAAAAAAAGATTGCTAGTCAGTATAGATTCTCGTCCATCCTCTTAAGTGCCTACCATACTCAGGTGATGGCAAAGATATCACATGAACCCTGTGGAGGCCACTAGGCAGTCGAAATTTCGGGGCCCGCCTCACAAATTAACTCCTAATATGTTTTTAAGTTTACCAACCAACAATTTTAATAAACCAATATTACCACACAAAACTAAACTTTAACTATTATTAATTTTATTAAACAAAAATTAATTGACAACAATTTAAGAAAGCTTGTTTGCAATTTTCTTTCAAGATCAAATCAATATTATTTTGATCCGTTGTCGCGGAGCCCCTAGAAGGAGTGGGGCCCTTGGGGCCGGTGCGTACTTTGCCCATTTGGTAATCCGGAACTGCATGCAGCCCATGTAAAACAAACAGTGAATCACAGCTACGTATCATCTTTCTTTGCAAAAAATTGTTGGCTCTGAGGCAGCTTTTTAAAATTCTTTGAAAATGTTTTAATTATGATGAAAGCAAATGAATTGGCTAAAAACAATTAATGTTGGTTCGTAGCCCAATTAGGTCCTTTATTGTTCTACTCGTATTGTCTAATGATATTAATTGTTTTACATTGCAATGATTTTAAATACTTGAGCAATAAATAATATTCGCAATGCAAAATATTCTATTAAACTGTTTAAGAATTTGCAAAGAATAATTAATGCACATGATCATAATTATTTTCCTACGTTTGCGTACACAGATCCTGAAAAGGTACAGAACTCTTTTAAAAGAGGGCCAGGACTGATTTGGAAAGTGATCAAAATTAGTTATAAAATGCACAAAAATCCTTAAAGAAAAATTCATGATTTTTCAACACTGAGTAAAATTCGTTCAAATATGTACTCTATATATTAAAGATTTTCCAGAGACTCTGTCAGTCTTACACTTTGCTTTCTACATGCAGCAGACACTCCTGGTCCAAAAACAAATTAAAAAATATTCTAAGAGAAGCTGTTTGCACTAAAAAAAAGTTCAAAAACTCATACTACATAAAACTGACCTCCAAAAATTGTACATTGAAAAAATAGTGTATGAAAAGGCTGTGGTAACAAACAATTGAAAAAAGTCATATTCAACAAAGTAGTATAGGGCATAATACTACAGCCACAACCTTGAAGGAAGGGCGGGAGGGTTTAGGTCATGTCTTAGGTGGAGGTCAGGGACCATAGAAATACCATGTACATACATACATGGAGAGAACCATGGAGCCAGAGGGTGTCCATGGGTGAAGAGTAGGGGAAGATTGGGGTGAGACGGTATCCTATATGGGAGTTGAGCTGGGGGTTAGGAATGTTTGTTCCTGCTGGAGAGGAGAAGGGGAATGGTGGGCACAGGGCCATCCACATGGTAAAAGAGTGCTGGAGAGTCAAGAGAGATTTGTCCACCATTCCACACAGTGGGGGTGGCAGTTTTCTTCCCATGGGAGTGGTACAGAAAAGAGGCGCAAACACATTTCTCGACAAATTATGGAAATGTCATAGGTAATAAGGTAGAACACAACATTATTACCCCAACAATTTTAACTTGACTTTAATGTAAACAACATTTTAAATGACAGCAGTACTACATACAACTAGAGAAGCTCAACTATCTTTGGCGTTGTTATATAGCTCCTTCATGCATATGACTTATTGTGACATAACATGCCTGTGCTCCAAGAATACAGAATCAGAAGCAGACTTAATTGCTTGTAAATTTACTAGTTATTTGCACAACACACTTTGGGGGATATTCACAAGAACGTGAGCTAAACATCTCCAAAAAATGTTAATGCAATTTCACACATCGCAGTCGATTGCGGGAAAATAACCCTGTGCTAACGTGGAATTTACAACACGGCGGTACCATGCGATAGCCTCCCGATACCGCGGCCAATCTCCGCGATACAACCACCGCGACAGCGATAAAAACACATACCCCAACGCGTAAAAAGACGCGATGGGCCCAAACGCGACAAGAAAACAGTGATAACCGGCAAGAGGCCAGCAATACCCACGCATAGTGCGGGAAAAAGCACAAGCACAACATACGGAAAATGCCACCAAAAAGGAAATGAACTGCGAAGTACCACGGATGCACCCTGACCAACTGCAGAGGACAACATGAACCCCACAATCCCGACGGAGGAACACCCAGGAATCCAGGGCACGTGGAAGGGCAATGAGAAGAGGAAGAGGAAGACGGGGTACAGTCTGCAGGAAAACACGATCACCGTCACGGATGAGATAGAACACCACCACCAACTGTACGTCACCTCCATTGTGTCGTTGGCAACAAAGAGGCAAAGATGGCACACCATCTCGGAAGATGTGAATGCCGTCGCAGCGCCGAGGAGGACAATGGAAGCGGACAAGAGGCGCTGGATTGATGTGAATGGCAAAACCAAGCAGAAACACTCTGCCAACACGAAAGCAGCAACGCACTTCGGAGGAGGGGGGCCAGCAGAACACCAGGAGCTGAATGACATGGAGAAGATGGTGGCCACAGTCATCAGTCGGGAGACGGTGACAGGAGTTGGGGATCCGGACACTGCCAAACATGACCCGACACCACATCAACAGGGTGCGTACCGACCAGGGAGTGGGGGGAAGGGGGGAAATGGGCACAATGGCACACATGCACAATTAAGCAGAGCACACTGCACACCCACAATGACTCAGGATCATGTCCCTGATCCCACGGGAACACTTCAGCACACACACAAACACCAAGTAGTCCCACGTACACCATGTGCCCAAAGGGGTACCCACCCAACACATCAACAATCACACAACCAACACATGCACACGTGCGAAACACAGCAAACATGCATATACGTCAGCCACACTGACAATGCAAGAGACACCACATGACGAGTAGCATGGCTGCAGTCCAATCATCATGACAATGTACACGGCACGACACTGAGGTGGCTGAGTGCGGACCACAACCGGAAAGGAGCAGGTCACACTCGGACACAACCACCTGCACAAACAACCCCTGACATCAACGACACATCTGCGGACAAGCCATGCCCAAGAGTCACAACTCGACAAAGAGCACAAGTTACCCAAGTCTGCAACATCTCAGCACTGTGGAAGCACAGAACTGAAAGGCACACCGCATGAAAGGGATAAGTGGCAGCCAAATCAGAGCCGCAGGAGCACCTCACCCACCGTGCAGCATACGCACATAAGAATAAGTGCACCTCGACATTGACAACATCCTGGTACAAACAGCAACACCTCCACACCAGAACACAGGACACAACTGGTGCCGCATATGTGCACAACATGGCCAATCACATCTGGCACAGCAGGAAACTGTGACATGACAATGTACAAGTACAACCTGTAACCTGCAAATTTTTACTATTCACACATGCCGTGCTTGTGGACATTTAGTACTGTCCCATGATTGCCAAGGACGGCCACAATGTGACGTGCTCATGAGAAGAAATTGGCAATGAGGGTGTTCCTATGGGCTATTCCTGCCGCAGCTGCAGTGGCATGTGGGCCACCTGCCCCATCATCCTCATCATCGTCCGGTACCTCTGGAACTGGGATCCATGGGGCATTGGTGCGTACACAGATGTTGTGCAACACACAACATGCAACGATCATCTTGCACACGATGTCTGGGCTGTACAGGAGCCTTCCACCTGTGACGTCCAGGCACCTGAAACGTGACTTCAAGACGCCAAATGTGCATTCCACGATGCCCCTGGTGCGTATGTGGGCCGCATTGTACTGCCTCTGGGCGGGTGTGTTCGGGTCTCGGAGGGGTGTCATCATCCAAGGGCAGAGTGCATATCCTTGATCACCTGTGACAGTGCAGAGAGATAAGAGTCAATACTTGGTTCGGCATGATGTGTTGGCAGTCCCACTAGTCCAGTGACGCCTGTGCTTCCTGTGTGTGGGGTGTGTGTAAGCCAGCCCTCAGGGAGTAGCTGGTGCTGGCAACAACTTCAACAATCATCAGGCACTCAGGCATGCAATCTACGAACAGCAATGGAGCATGACTTGAGTTCCACAGAGTTAGTGGCCCCGGATGCACAGCGGCCGACACGGGCCTACCGCCACGGGACGCTGACTTGCGGGAGACTGGGGTAGGGTCATGAGGGCAGAGCAGGGTCTCGTATGTATCAAAGGTGGTTTTCGCGGAGTGTCTCGGGGGAGAGTGGGAGGTGTACCCCCAGGGCATGGTGCAGAGGGCACATACCAGCTGTGTCCGGCAACATGGCGGATATGAATGCCACAGACTCATGCCAAACACCAAGTCTGTACCTGCCAGTTGCTGATGACAACCCCCAGGCCACAGGCTCAGACACCAACAATGTTCTGCCAGAGGCTGACGGTGACTCACGGCGCACAGGGTTAGTGGCACCAGGTCAGTCCTTGCGAGTGGTTGACCTCCTCCGTAACGGTGATCCGTGTTTCCACCGGACTGAAACGCATCTGTCTCTCACTCCACTCACTGCGTGCACTGGCATGAACTCTGCCATTGATTAATGAAGACTCAGTTCTAGATGTGGGACATACTGGACTCCAGTGTAGGCCGGCTGCAGCGGTGGGGTATGTCAACAAATGTGGACTCCTGGGGGCCTGTGTCACGGAGGACACGATGGTCTGAGGAGGCTGCCAAGGTCGCGGGCATGGGTCTTGGAGCTAACACCGGCACGTGGTGGGCTCTCTTTGACACACGAGGGTGTCGGCAGGTGAGCAGTGCGGCCATGGAGCGCTGGTGCAGGCAAGCCGGGTCTGGGTATCAGCGGCCTGGGGTGCAGCAGGCGCACAGGCTCACAGGCCCCGCTGCTCACGGCGTCGGCCTCATGGTGGGCTGAGAGGCGCTGCCCTGGAAGTGACGTTGGCCATTCCGGGAGTGCACCACGCTCAGCGCAACGGTGTTTTCATCCACACCCCTACGCAGGCCTGTCGTAAGCTGGGCCAACCCACTACGCTCACGCACACAGGGGGGGACGCAGCGAGCGACATTTCCGCAATCTAACCCACAGCCTGGGGTGACATGGTTGCATCCACTGTTCACTACTCCCCAGACACCAGCAGTTAATGTCTGATGGACATATCTGTGGTTTGCATACCCAGGTCTGTCCATCACATTCACGCCACACTTGTCTTTGTGTACATTCCCATTCATGGGTCACTTGCGTCCTTCGCACATGCCTGCTTTCCGCCTCTCCACACGCAGTAGCGGTCCGTGGTAGGAGTGCCGGCCGGGCGGTGACGTGGGGTGGGGGAGGGGCAGGGTGGGGGGTAGTAAACCATGGATTACGGCCGAATACAGGTAAGTAAACATTTAAATAAATAAAACGAATTTCGTTGTGAGCGCTGCATCGCCAAATGCGATGCAGTGCGCGCAACGAAATTCGTTTTATTTATTTAAATGTTTACTTACCTGTATTCGGCCGTAATCCGTGGTTTACTACCCCCCACCCTGCCCCTCCCCCGCCCCACGTCACCGCCCGGCCGGCACTCCTACCACGGACCGCTACTGTCCACACGTTCAGCTGTTGTGTGGCTGTGGTGCCATGATGTAGCTGGCTTGTGTACATGGGAAGCCCAGTATCCCAATGGAGTTGTGTTGTCGTGTCTGGTAGGTGGGCATGTTGATTGACATGTTGTATGTGGTTTGTTCACGTGTGCATTCCCACAGTTGTGCGTTGCGTGATGGTGGCTTTGAGGTGTGTTGATTTGGTACTTACCAACGAGCAGTCCAGTTCCATAGATGCCATCCTGGAAGCGCTGGTTGATGGACTGTCGGAAGATGTAGGAATCGTGCACACTGCCTGGGTAGTTCGCGACAACATTGGTGAACATTCCCCGGTGGTCCACTATTGCCTGCACATTGATGGAATGCGTGTGCTTTCTGTTGCGGTAGATGTGTGCAGTGTCCGCAGGGGGCACAAGTGGGACATGTGTACAGTCAATGGCCCCCAACACGTGTGGGACGCTAGCAATGGCGTAGAAGCCTTGCTTGGTCTCCAGCTGTTCCTGCGCAGTGTGGGGGAAGTGAAGGTACTGGGGTATGAAGCTGATGATGGCATCCAGGACAGGTGTGAGGAACTTTGAGACGCCTCCGACTCTGGCCGTTGTTGGTTGGAAGGTACCAGAGGCCAACGTGTGCAGCACAGCCAGCAGCTTTGTCTGCGGAGGGATGTTGGTTGTCCGCTGTGTTGGGACTGTCAGCCTGGGGCCGATGTGGGTCATGATGCGGAGGATGGTTGTCCTTTTGAGCCTGTAGTGGGCAATGACTTCCTCGGGCGTTAGGTCTGTGAGACTGGTGCGTTTTCTGTAGGTCCGCTGTCTTACTCTGCGCTGCCTCTGTGGTGGTCCTGGGGGTGGTGGCAGTGGGTGTTGTGGCCCTGTTGGGGCCCCAAGCTGCATGATGAGTAGCTCCATGGCGTCGGTTGTTCCTCGGCTGTGGCTGTGTGCGGGGCTCCGTTGCCTACTGCAGGTAGTCGTCCTGCTTAACACCAGCAAGAGGCAGGTGTTAAATAGCTGCTGCTATCGCGGCTTATCGTGTGGTTTTTGTTCGCATCGCAGATCCGGCAGTTCGTTGTGAAAGTGGTGTAGTGGTGTTTTCGTGAGTTTTTGCACGGGAACGCCTACTCTGCATCTCATTAGGGTTAGTTGGTGTGTCACCCGTGGAGATACATTTTGGGGCAGTTATCGCGGGAAAACTGGCGATGTCTGCAGTTTGCACCCGCTTGTGAATGGGGTGTTAAATCTATCTCCACTTTTGATGCGTTAAGGTGGCGATAACTCGGAGATAAGTCCTTGTGAATATGCCCCTTTGTAAATTAAATCGTCCATTCGCATTCTAGCAATAATTTTACAATCACCCTCAGTTTATAAATGACGCTGTCCAAAACGAAATTTCAGGGAAAATATTCCCTTCTTAATTTACAAAAACATATTTGGAATTAAAGCAGCAGTCCGTGGAAGTGGTGCATCTTTGGACCTTAACAAAAACAAGAATAAAAAATCGTAATTTAAAGATTGCACACACTGTCAGTGTTCTGGAGCGAGACACAGAGGGGTATATTTACAAGGCCCCTGCGCCACTGGAGCGTCACTTTTTTTGACGCTCCGGTGGTGCACAATGCTGAGTCATATTTACAAGGCCACGCAAAGCCACCCTGCATGGTTTTTCATGGCCTTGCAAATATGGCCCCTTTCATACATTACTCTGCATGAAAGGGTCGTTCCATGGGTCCTGCTGCGGGTGTTCCCATGCAACACTCATAGATTCTGACGCATTCCCAGATTTAAAAGGTTTCGTAAACCTGTGAATGCGTCAGATCCTAATGCCTCCCTGTGGGAGGCATTAAAGTGGCGCAACGAGGAGAAATACCTTTATTTCTCATCGTTTTTTGCTCTTCCTATGTGTGCTACATTCTGTAGCACACATAGAAGGAGGAACACACCATCAATGATTGCATTTGTGCAGGAAGGTGTCCCTTCCTGCACAAAAACAATCATCCGGTGCAAGGGTGCCTGCGTTGGCGCTTGGCAGCCAATTGTGCACTAGCGCAGAGGAAAGCACAGGGATGCGTCGTATTGTTGTCATTATGACGCATCCCTGCACTTTTCTAATGATGCAGCAAGTTGGCTTGCAACACCGTGCTGCCTCATTTTCTGGTATATATGCCCAAAAATACATATTCACTTTAGTTTGGGTAGGAAGTAATAATGTCCCTATGATTATGACCAATATGTTCTGTAACTAGTGAGGTGTAAAAGTGGATGTGCTTTTCTAGTCATTTTAATATTTGTGGTGTCTGTGTTTTCATTGATTCAGAAACTCCAGATACTGTATTTCATCATATTATAAGAGCATCATTTATGGCATTTATGGCATTTTGGCGTAGGGCAGCTGTGCTGCCCTATGCCAAAGTGAAAGGGCAGGAATGCACCGTATATACGCAACATTCCTGTTCTTTCTGCCCGCGCTGTTCTGGCAGCCTAATGCCAACGTAGGCACCCTTGCACCATGGTGCAAGGGTGCCTCTGTTGCTGCAGGATTGTTTTTGTGCACGAAGGGGCACCTTCCTGTGCAAAAACAATTCTAATGCAGCACACATGGAAAGAGGAAAAAACGAGGAGAAATAAACATATTTCTCCACGTTACGCCACGTTGGAAGGTGTACGGATTTGGCGCTTCCCCAGGTTTACATCATTTTGTAAATCTGGGGCAGCCTCAAATTCCATGGGAGATGAATGGGAAAACCCACTGCAACACCCATGGAAAGCCTCCCAGGCGCAGAGTAAGGCAACATAGCGATTAGAGCTGTGTCGCCTTGCTCATGCTTTATGAGGCCACTCAAAGCCATGCAGGGTGGCTTTGTGTAGCTTCATAAATCTTAATGAGAGCCCTGAGTCATGCATGTACCACTTTATGTGATGCAAAAGTGACGCAAAACTCTCATAAATAAGCCCCTAAGGGCTTCACATTTGCATAGGGCAGCGCAGCAAGGTGCCTTGCTGTGCCGCCCTACGCAAAAATGCCATAAATGAGGACTTTAGTGCATTTATGTAGATCCTACCCCTGAAGAAGAGCATTTATGTGAGGAGAATGATTCTGAGTTAGACTCTACGGATATATGGCTGCATGAGGGGAACATGCAACACCAGAGATAATCGCTATTCATTTGAAGAAACACTCCGTTATTAACCAGACCTGCTGGCTTTGCCAGTCCTTGTTTACATTTCATCCTGTTTGCGCTCTGCATTATTGAGGGGAATACGCCTGGTGCAGGTGTCTTTCCAGAGATGATTTACGATTTATTTTTAATAAAACTGAAGCTCAAGCAAGGGCTGCCATGAGCACTTGTTAGTTTTTAATATAACAAGATTTATTTTAAAGAACAGCTGCAGAAAAGAATTAAAAAGCATCGACATGGCCTGGTGACATTAGTTCTGTGCTTCAAATAACACAGAGCTATGAATGAACAGGCCAGAACAACACTGCTCAAACACAGCCGATCATGCGTTAAGTATTTTTTTAAGGGAAGCATTTAAGGTTAAAATGTGACTGTTCAGGAAATTTCTGAAGGAGAGTGTTTGAGGAACATTTATTTATTGTGCTGGTTTTTCGTGATCCTGTGCACGCAATTTGCTAATTTCTCTTTTGTGGAATTTCCATGGACTAAAGAGTGATATTAATGCAATAGTGCTCCTATTGTGGAAGTCAATATTTAGTTGGCTGTTTAAGTCAATAAATTATTTATTTACTTACATTTTTGCACAACACCAGCACAGTGTTAGCAGACACCAAAGCGTTAATAGGCAATTTGAGATTCGCGTTACATGGATATGAGCAGATAAAAAAACATTTTGGGGCAGATTTACAAGCCCCTTGCGCCACTTTTGCGTCACTTTTCCCATGTTAAAAATGACGCAAAAGTGGCGCAAGGGCCTTGTAAATAAACCCCTATATATTTTGTCACAGGGTTGATCAGGCGGGAATGAATATCCTATTGACTATGGGATTAAATAAGTTAACTGTGAGACTAGAGAAAACCACTTCCCCAGTCTGGTGGATGTTTGGGGCAGAGGGATTGTTATACTCTCAATGGTGTGCTGCATTCCAGGCTATGACAGGTGGAATGTTGGTGGTTGCCTGGATGCATGGTCACTGGGTTCTGGGTTTTTGAATAGTGCAAGAGGGCAGTTGGGACCCAGCTGTTGGCGATCTTCTTTGCTGTCTCTGCTGTGTAGCTGTCTTGTAATAAACTCAACACAAGTTACTCTCTGTCTGCTGGAGCTTATTACTACAATATTTGTGGCGACGATTCCTGCTACACAGCCCTGTCAACGTGCACCTCAACCTCTTCGTCTACTCTTTGACAAGACTACGCTTCACAGGCGGTAAGACTGTTCCTTAAAGCCTTTGACTTCCTCTTCACTAAGCGCGCCCTTTGGCCTTTTCAAAGAACAACGCACCGCTTTTAAAGCGAAGAAAAAGTCGGATTCTTGGTTCCTTACCTCGGTTTGACGAGGCGCTCCTTCCGTTTGGCTTTGTTTGGCTTGCGACTGTGTTCCTGGAGGGTTCCTGGTCGGAGGGAGCTGCAGGGACCGCTCAAGTTGTCTTGTGGGGCCTTCGTGCAAGTTGGGGCCTTATTCCTCCGACGCACGCGCGCGCAGCTGCCTGGTTGCCTGACCTTGGAGTCATCACGCTGGTGACGTTTGGAAAGCACGTCAGCGCTCAATCCACCCTTTGTGTCAACGCGTGTTGTACGTTGCTTAGCAACACAGCGTTAGACGCTCTGGGGCATTGTCGGGCTCTAATTGCCGTTTTAAAGTGGATCGCATCAGTGATCCGCACACTCAAAGAGACACGCAAGCAGATCAACACGGTGATCTGCACACCACAGAATAGAGGTTTAAAACGGATTGGAGCACATCTTAAAATTATTAGGGTGCTATATTTGGCATACTCGAGCAGATCAACACGGTGATCTGCACACCACTGATTAAAGGTTCCAAACGGATTGGAGCACATTTCGCCATTGCTAGAGTGCTGTATTTGGTAGTGAATATACGGTTCGGCACCCCAATTTCCTGTTAGTATGTCAATCAGTTTGCAACAGTGATTTGCACACTCAAGGAGATTCACACGGTGATCTGCACACCACTGTTTCAAGATTTCAAGCGGATTGCAACAGTGATTCGCACACTCAAGCAGATCAACACAGTGATCTGCACACCATTGGAAAAGACGTCAATCAGATTGCAACAGTGATTTGCACACTCAAGCAGATCACGCATATTTTTTTTTGCCTTAGTTCTTATACAGCTCAAGTTAGGTGATCTTCACATTTTTATTTTTTTTTTATTTTAAAAAAGGTGTCATACACTGTGTAAAGTATCTTACTATTTAAGGCATTAAAGTTTCTACAGACATGCAATCTGTTACTCCTCCTCCTTCTTTCCTGGACTCGGCTGGAGAGCCACCAGTCAGATGGGAAGTTTGGTTTGACGCGTTTCAAACTTACCTTGGAGCCATTGGGGCCGCTAGATTCAGTAATGAACGGAAAAAAATTCTGCTTCTTCACTCTCTTGGTTTCGAAGGCAGATCCATCTATAAACACCTTCCTGAAGTTGTTCATCTTCCTGCGGATGATATTGACGATTACCAAGACACTATCACCAAACTTAAAACAAGGTTTCACAAACAACCAAGCTTGATGGTTGTACGACAATATTTGTGGCGACGAGGATGCGGTGTTTTGATACGTGCAGACAAACTTATTCCTCCACAAAGCCTTAGAAGAAGTATTATTGTTAAAGCCCATGAGGGTCATTTGGGTTCGACACTTACCAAGCGTAGAGTTCGAGATTGTTTTTGGTGGCCCTCCATGGACAGTGATGTGCATGACGTGGTCGATGTGTGCACAATATGCAGGTCTGCTGACAAGGGTTTGAAAGTAGTAACACCACCCCTTCATCCCATTGAATGTCCATCTGCACCTTGGTCCAAGTTGGGGTTGGACATTGTAGGTCCTATAGAAATTTTACAAGGAGGTTCTCGTTTCATTGTGGTGTTAATAGATTACGCATCGAAATGGCCCGAGTTAAAATTTGTCAAAGAGATTTCCTCGGCTAGTGTTATTGTTTTTTTAAAGGATGTGTTTCTGAGGGAAGGTTTTCCTGAAACGGTGGTGACAGATAACGGCACACAGTTTACCAGTACTGCGTTCGAGTCTTTCTTGCAGTCATGCAACATAAAGCATGTCAAAAGTTCCCTGTACCATCCCCAATCAAATGGTCTCGTAGAACGCATGAATAGGGTTGTGGGAGACTGCATCAGATGGGCAAAACATTCCAACTGCGATGTGGTGAACTCTGTAAATAGCATGCTTTGGTTCTACAGGACCACTCCACACTCCACTACTAAAATTTCGCCTTTTGAACTATTGAGAGGGCGAAAAGCAAACACTAGTTTTAGACCAGCATGGATGAACAAGTGGGTCAAATCCGTTCACAATGTTGACAGTCTTATGGAGGTGGTGAAAGAGAATGTTTTGGACTCCCAAATTAAACAAAAATCTTGGTTTGACAAGAAGAAGTCTGCAAAAATTGTACCTGTATTTATAGGGGATTTGGTCCGTGTTAAATCTTCCATTCATGTTAAGAAGGGAGAGAGTAAGTTTGGTCCACCTGTTTTAGTCACGCGGGTGGGGAAAAATGCTGTACAGGTTGAGGGAGGCAACTGGTGGAATGTAGGAAAGATTGTAAAAGTGAAAAATGTCGTTCCATGTTCCTCAAATGTACCTTCGTCTTCCGAGACTGTGAGTCTCCAAGTTCCTCTTAGAAGGAGCACAAGATCTAAGGTGATCCCCAAAAGATACCAATTGTGATGTAATAAGTTTTTATTGTGCAAGCATGTACTATCTTTATGCTTTTATGTTTTGTGTTTTGTTATTGTTTTTTTATTTTTATTGAGAAGAGAGGATATGTTATACTCTCAATGGTGTGCTGCATTCCAGGCTATGACAGGTGGAATGTTGGTGGTTGCCTGGATGCATGGTCACTGGGTTCTGGGTTTTTGAATAGTGCAAGAGGGCAGTTGGGACCCAGCTGTTGGCGATCTTCTTTGCTGTCTCTGCTGTGTAGCTGTCTTGTAATAAACTCAACACAAGTTACTCTCTGTCTGCTGGAGCTTATTACTACAGGGATATTTAGCTAGCAGAGGTTGAAAGACGAAATTATTGGTCTTAAATATCAAGGCGAGAACAATTCAAGGTAGGAGTACCATAAAGTTGAGAGAGAGGAAAATCGAGATGACAAATTGAGTGAAAAAAGCAGGAACAGAAAGGGTGATGTTAGAACTGGGGGTCTGTATTTGGCAGAGGTACGTACCTTTGTCCAAGTAAGGACCCTTGCTTCTAGTCAGGGTAAGTGGGGTACACACTTTAGATAACCCCTGCTCACCCCTTTGGTAGCTTTGCACGAGTAGACAGGCTTATCCCAAAGGCAATGTGTAAAGTATTTGTACTCAAAACACACAGTAATTTAGTGAAAACACCACAAATGGACACCACACCAGTTTAGAAAAATAAAGTATTTTTATTTAAACTCAACAAGACCAAAACGACAAACATACACCATACATGTAGTAAAATAGCACTCAAAAACAGCTATTTCCAAAATAAAGCTTGTAGAAAACAAATAGCTCCACCTGGGGCTATTACAACTTCGTGACAGCAATAAATCCAAAGTACAGCGCCAACCGCGAGCTGTGCAGCATCGGGCACGGAGCTACATGGACCCCCTAACAAACAGTACCTTCGGGAAACAAAGTCTATGACGATGCACAGCGTTGTGGAGGTGAGGCGTCAGTGCTGAGGTCGAGGCCGGCTCCCTGGCTGCCACGGGGGAGGCGAGGCGTTGTGTCCACGAGGAGGCGATGTGTTGAATCCAGGACAGGGGAAGTCGGTTGCGATGGCGCTGAGGCGTCTGTTCCGGTGAAGTTGCGAAGTCGGCGAGTTTGTGGAGTCACCCTTGGGTTATCAGCGCTGCCATAACAGGATGCAGGCCCTGGCGGTGAAGGAGTTGGTGCGAGCGCTGGCGTCGGGAATGCTGATGACTGCAGGTGTCAGCAGGCGTCGAACGGCGTCAGAGCTGCAGTGTAGGCTGGGCCGTGCGTCGTGCACTTCACGAGTGGTGCCCCTGGCCTTGGTGCAGGACGCTGCGTCACAGTGGTGCCGCTGACTGTGTCAGAGACAGGTTTTCTTGCTTCTTTCAAGTTTCTTCCAGCTCCCAACAGCAGGAACAACCTCCAGAGGCCCAAAACTGGAATAGGCACCTCCTGGCAGGTCAGACCTCTTAGCAATAGAGTTCAGGGGAGCTGGGGTGAAGTCTTTGTGTCCCTGAGACTTCAGAACAGGAGGCCAGCACACACAGGCCATTGGAGATTCTTCTTCAAGCAGGTTCACAGCAAAGTTCCAGTCTTTCTCCTTTCCTTGCTAGAAGCAGCAACTGCAGGCTAACCCCATACAGAACACAGCAAAGGGGCAGTACTCCTCGTCACAGCTCTCAAGCTCTTCTCCATGGCAAAGGTTCCTCTTGAGTCAAGAAGTGGTCTAAAGTTTTGGGGTTTAAGGTCTACTACTTATACCCAATTTTGTCTTTGTTCTTCTTTGTGCAAGGGTCTCTGAGCCTAGTTCAGACCAGTTCTGTCCTCACGGGTGCAGTATGACCACAGGGGGTGGAGACAGCATTGTGCAAGGCAGACAGCCCCTAGTCAGGTTCAAGGAGAACTCCTCCCACTATTCTAAATGCAGCCAAGGTCTATTCAGCTCAGCTCTGAGTCATCCAGGAAGGGCCAGGCACACCTCAACCCCCCCGTGGCTGTCTACAGTGAATACACATCCCCAGCCCCCGTCACTCCAAAGCCAGACAGTCAATACACAAACAAGCAGAGGCACACAGAATGGTTAAACAAGAAAATGCCTACTTTCTAAAAGTGCCATTTTCAAACACACAATTTAAAAACCATCTTTACTAAAAGGTGTGTTATTAAATTCTGAGTTCAGAGAGCCTAAATGTTATTCCTCTATCTTGTCCCCATGGGAAGTTATACTTAAGTATTTCCCATGTTATCCTATGGGGCAGATAGCCTTTCAATAGTGGAAAATGAAATACCCTGTATTTCAATATCAGGACATGTCATACACACCAGTACATGTCCTACGTTTCATATACACTGCACCCTGCCCATGCCGTTACCTTGGGCCTACCTGAGGGGTGCCTTACATGTAGAAAAAGGGAAGGTTAGGGCCAGGCAAGTGAGTGCACTTGCCAGGTCGACATGGCAGCTCAAAACTGTGCACTAACACTGCAGTGGAAGGCCTGAGTTATATTTGCAGGCTACTTATGTGAGTGTCACATTCAGTGCTGCAGGTCCACTAGTAGCATTTGATTTACAGGCCCTGGCACACTCAGTGCACTTTACCATTGGCTCAACAGTAAATACCAGTAAATCAAATATGCCAATCATGGATAACCAATTATGTTCACAATTTACATGGAGAGCATATGCACTTTAGCACTGATTAGCAGTGGTAAAGTGCCCAGAGTCCTAAAGCCAACAAAAACAGGTCCGGAAAAATAGGAGGAAGAAGCAAAAAGTTTGGGGCTAATTCTGCAAAAAGGGCCAAGTCCAACAGGTGACAAAGAAGATTTTTTTTATTGGGGGTTCTTGATACACACTCACACAGTTGTGCCTAGTGTTGAGATCTGAAGGCTAGCAGGTTATATCAGCGAGAGTCACTGAGTTGGTTTCTAGTAAAACCTGTTGAAAATGCCAAAAAATAATTCACTTAAAAATAGTAACACATTTTGTTTATGTTGCATTTGCTTTTCTTTAATTTAAAGGAAAAAGTTAATGCTCATATAGCACTTGCTGACATAGTCATTCGTTTAATTGCTCTGCTGTAATTAATGGACTTTATTATTACCCAAATCAAGGGGTGCTCATTCTGTAGATTAAGGAAGGACAGCTGTCTGATCTAAAGTTGGCTGTAGTTGTACCTGTGAATGTAAGGCTAAACACAACAGAAAACTTCAAATGTTATTTACGTTTTAGTGAATACCTCAAAAACCTGTAATAAACGTTCCTGTTGTGAGTGCCCGCAGGCCCAGCTTCATTTGTTGCTCTCTGATCTCCATACTTGTCAGTGTGGCCCACACCATTTCTGAACCTACATGAGTCTTTGCCTTGCCCACCTGCTTCTCCATTGCTCATTGATGGCTTATTCATCATTAGACTAACACTCATTGCTTCTCAACTGTCCTGGATTCACACAAACAATGGCACTCTGAATGTTGTCCTGTCACCTCTGTCTCCAGCATTCTCATCTATGGTGACTGCTCTGTTTTTCTTACTATAATAGGTGCTGCCTATCACCTATGATACCACTGATGTGCAGTTTCTACATTGTCTACTACTTCAGTGTCCATTTACGGTACTCAGCTGTTGCTTGACCCAAGCTCCCTGCTCTTGCACCATCTTTCATGCCTTCTATTGTACTTTGTTAACTAGTAAACTTGGACCTTGAGCCTTTGTCCTTTTCCACATCTGGATATTTATATGCCCACTGTCATCCCGAGGCTGATGCAAAATAAGATTTTAATCACAGCCAATAGACTCCTCTTGGAACCGTGGATAAGAAGGTATATCTACCAGTCCTACGGAGTAGAGAAAACAGATTGGTGTCCCAGGACTCCTCCCTAAGATTATACCAGACATTGTGGCAATAGATGGATGAAAAATAAGTCCTGCCAAACACTTAGCTGCAGACCTGCCAACACACATGGTGCTACTGGGTCATTCAATATCAGCTCTTTTCAAGCGGTCACCAGGTGAAGACCCAATATTACATGGTGAGCGCCTGGTAAATTGGAAAAGTACTTAAAAGAGTGACTTGGGGACAAGGTGCGGACACAAGAGTATAACAATAGAAAATCTTAAATTACATAAATGAAATGTAAAACAAAAAAACGAATTCAGTGGAAGAATGTCAGTTTTTTTCCAATTGTAAACACATCAACTCCATGTAGCCTATATTATTACTGGCACATTATCTAGGCTTGTTGTCCATGAATATGGATCATCAATATCATCAACATTTCGACCCTGTGGGTATGTGTTTATTGTTAACCCCTTCGCTGCGCCCGTCGGCCAACGGCCGTCGCGAGCACTACCTTCGTAGTGCTGCGCACGTCCGTTAGCCGACGCGGCCACGCCCACTGCGCTAAACCGCCGCACCGCGGCGGAATTGCCGCCGCGGTTAAGCATCACAGTGGGTCTTCCTCAGGACTAAACAAACGTGAACAGCCCAGACAGAAGAAGGCCTGTAATTGGTCGTAGGGGAAAGCAGAACTCCTCCAGGCCTGGCTGGAGTCCAAACATGGATGAAAACGTGTCCACATTCCGCGTGTCGGAAGCCTAAGAAGGGAAGACAATATCTCAGCTAGCTATTTTAAAGAATCCCCTGAGGCTCAGGATGTCTCTCTGCACTTACTGCAGACATCATTTTTAACTTGAACCTTCGACAGCTGCAATCTGGGAATCTCCCTGGGGATCCCATTGGGACACACAACTTGCAACTTGTGGATACATTTTGATCCATGTTTGGACTCCATCCAGGCCTGGAGGAGTTTCGCTTTCCCCTATGACCAATTACAGGCCGTTTTCTGTCCTGGCTGTTTACATTTATTTAGTATGAGAAAGACCCGCTGTCATGCTTAAAATTAACACACACCCACAGGGTTGAAACGGCAATGATAACATTGATGGTTTATATTCACACGTCTAGAGAATGTGCCAGTAATAATCAGACCCACCAGGATTTCGCGATTTGCAAAAAAATTGTGAAATCAGCAGTTTTCTAAAAAAATCCCTTGCAAGGGGCAATATTTTTAAAGAAAAAGAATTTGGGCCCGCTGCCCGTAGGCATGCTGCGGGTCCCGCTGGAGGCAACATTTATTTTTTTTAAATGAAGAAAGAATTCTGGTCAGCCGCCTGTGGGCATGCGGCAGGACCCACTAGGGGCAATATTTTTTACAAATGAAAGAATTTGGGCCAGCCGCCCGTGGGCATGCGGCGAAACCCTCTGGGGCTCTATTTTAAAAAAAAAAAAGAAAAAATCGGGCCCTCAGCTTGTAGGCATGCAGCTGGACCCGCTGGGGCAATTTTGGTTTTCTTCAACAAAAGAAACTAAAATAATTTGACGCTAAAATGCTACAAAATGTCAAGTTTTGCACCGCTGAATTCCTGTTTTCGTGACGCTAAATTTACTAATTTGTGATGCAATATTCTGGCAGGGGTGGTCTGAATAATCTATGCTACATGGAGTTGAGCTGTTAACAATTGAAGAAACTGACATTCTTCCACTGAATTAGTTTTTTAGTTTTACATTTCATTTATGTCATTTATGATTTTGTGTTGTTAGACTCATGTTTCCGCACTGTGCCACCTTGTCATTAAGTCATCCTTTTATGTAGTTTTGTATATTATGTGTGTAACAGCCATATATGAGAATACTTGTACAAATTGGATGTATGAATGAGAATATACCAAGTTATCACAGTCTTTGGTGTGTTGTATCTAATTCACTAACAGATTCTGAGCATGCCCGATGTTGATTGACACGAGTCCAGACTTGTAAACTCTTTTTGTCCCTTTGTTGCTCCACATACATTGGCCCATTTAGCACACAGTACATATTTTTTTGTATGCTGTTAGTCCTTAGTATACATTAACGGAACACAGAATATATGTAGCAAAATAGTAGCAAAGATCACAGTTACATTGGTAGAAGGAAAATAAAGAAGGTATACAGAAAAAAACCTCAAACATTATATTTGTATCCAATCCCTGTTTATCCTAGCCCTTAAAGGTAGTGTAAGAAAATGGATTATTATTTGGGGTGGGCAACTGCCCACTTTGAGGAATAATAAGACTCCTTGACAAGTTGAACCTTCAAAGTCATTAAATTAACCTGATCTCAACCCCCTTTTAGCTATGGTACAGAGTAGATATGCTTAACTTAGGGGAATGCATAAAGTATAGATCAATACATAAAAATTCTAAAACAAGTTAGAAAAATATAGTAAAACTTAACAAACAAAATGAACCAAAATGACAGAAATCTAATCAGGGGAACTGGGAATATGAACTGTTAAAGCTTTAAGTAAAAATAGCACCAAAACCCACTACGCGCCAATGTTAGTCTCTGGAAGCAGTATACAGGGACCTAGGCATGATATCAGGCTGATCGTAGGGGGCTCTGATTCGTATACACAAAGTAAATTGGTCCCATTAGAAGTTTAGTAGTCAAAAAGTTCAAAAAGGTTTCTAAATCCCTCTTCATAAAGGGACTTTGTCAGTTTTTTAAAGAAAACATTGACATTTATTCTAAATCTCAATGCAGAATGGAACTTTGGCAGTTTTTCAGAAGAAAAATCCTCTTCCAGCGGAACACCACTGAAACTGAAGCCGCATCCGTCGCACCAAAAGCCGGATACCTGAAGCAGGTTATTCTTGCTGGCAATCTGGAGATTCGGAGATTTCTTGCTGAAAATGTTTTAAGTTCCAAGGCAGAGCGGGTGCAGGGATCGTTGAGTGAAATGAAGCTGAAATCCAAATCAATGTTGTGAAGCAGCCAGCTGGATACTTGTTTCTGGTGGATCCCGCTGAAGCTCTGGAGGGAATGTTTTCAAAAGTTTCCAAACTTTCTTCTGGTGTCCAAACAACTACAGCAGTATACTCCTATGGTCTGCATGACCTCAGGGGAAAGCACTAAGTCGATGATTACGAGTCTGGCATCCATGGCCCGCCACACTTGGGGGTGGACCGGCATCTGCGCCAGGGATCTGCCATTGCCTGGCGGTGGCGTGGTAGAGGGGCAATACAATTTGCTGAGCGGGATTGTCGCAGTCCTGCTCAGCACATTGCGAGTTCCTCCACTGCCAGTCTTTTTATGCCGGTGGGCCCGCTACGAAAAGGCTGGTGGTGGGGAAACAAAGGGGTACCTACAGGGCCCCCATGCCCCCTTTGCCATGGGGATGCATTCAGGGGTGCACAACATGTGCACCCCTGTCTGCTAGCACCCCCAGTTCCAGCATGGCATGGACTTTCCAGTCCATGCCGTGCTGGTACATTTTTGACATTTCCAAAAATATGGACCCACCTTTTGTAGATCCAAAAGGGTTGCACAGCCTTATGCACTAGTGTTTGAATTTCTTCCACTTAAACCACAGTAATCAAGTCTATATTCTTGTTAATCACGCTTTTATTCACAGTTAATCCATCACGCCAAAGACTCGGAATTCCACAATCTTATGCATGTTGCTTATTCCAAAATTGCCCATCCAGGCCTATTCTAGAACAGTTAAACAGATTTCCGAGTTCTTCTATTTACGATCTCTACACCCAATACATTTCGGTTTATTTTAAACCTTCTTCAGGGGTATCTGTAGTATGTAAAACATATATATACGTCTGTCAGCCACAAGATCATAATAATAATAACATCCAATCATTGATTAAATCATATAACGATAACATGGAAAAATCATCTTAAATAACCCCGCGATAAACTGAAACATAATGTGAATAAATCCACCCCTCTGCTACCACCCGTGTAACATCCAACAGACAAAAATGCGTTTGTACTTGTGTCATTATTAATGTGCCCCACGTTTTTAACCCAAATTGCTCTACACCAAACAACCCCATATTTCCACCAAACTCATAGAGTGCGCTCATCGCTGTATGTAAACTCACCCCCACACCCCATTCTTGTCACTTCTCCCATTATCCTTTATATAAGCTCTTACATACCTGATGTAATCTGCTTTTGCAAGCGCCTTGTTCTTTTCATGCGCGCACAACATAACTGAATAACCACCCAATGCTCACTCACTAACTTAAAAACTACGTTACCAGCCCCACCTCCGAACACCATAATTAGCATGTATTGCGTCCACGTTTGCCCACCCCACCGAAACTCCTTGTTTAAAGCAATACCACCCATATCCTAAATTGTGTGCTTGAAAATAATTCACATCCTCATTTAATCTCAAAATCAACACATGCGTGAATCCCGTAACATGACCTCATGTCCAATAGTCACTTAATATATATAAACTCCTTCATGTCGATAACTCTCATAAACAGTCTTTGGCGTGAAAACGAATCCTTCAATGCTCTTTGCTTATTTTCTTCCATCGAGGTGCTAACCAGAGCTGGAACAGTTTTAATATACATCACTTGAATAGTCTGGAGCACACCCATATTATTTCTCACTTGTTCTTTTCTGAATTCATCAAGTTCGGCGTGCATGCACCCTTATAATGCTCCGTTCCAGTAAGCACTTGTAATGATACTTCCAAAATATGGACCCACCTTTTGTAGATCCAAAAGGGTTGCACAGCCTTATGCACTAGTGTTTGAATTTCTTCCACTTAAACCACAGTAATCAAGTCTTTATTCTTGTTAATCACGCTTTTATTCACAGTTAATCCATCACGCCAAAGACTCGAATTCCACAATCTTATGCATGTTGCTTATTCCAAAATTGCCCATCCAGGCCTATTCTAGAACAGTTAAACAGATTTCCGAGTTCTTCTATTTACGATCTCTACACCCAATACATTTCGGTTTATTTTAAACCTTCTTCAGGGGTATCTGTAGTATGTTAAAGATATATATACGTCTGTCAGCCACAAGATCATAATAATAATAACATCCAATCATTGATTAAATCATATAACGATAACATGGAAAAATCATCTTAAATAACCCCGCGATAAACTGAAACATAATGTGAATAAATCCACCCTCTGCTACCACCCGTGTAACATCCAACAGACAAAAATGCGTTTGTACTTGTGTCATTATTAATGTGCCCCACGTTTTTAACCCAAATTGTTCTACACCAAACAACCCCATATTTCCACCAAACTCATAGAGTGCGCTCATCGCTGTATGTAAACTCACCCCAACACCCCATTCTTGTCACTTCTCCCATTATCCTTTATATAAGCTCTTACATACCTGATGTAATCTGCTTTGCAAGCGCCTTGTTCTTTTCATGCGCGAACAACATAACTGAATAACCACCCAATGCTCACTCACTAACTTAAAAACTACGTTACCAGCCCCACCTGCGAACACCATAATTAGCATGTATTGCGTCCACGTTTGCCCACCCCACCGAAACTCCTTGTTTAAAGCAATACCACCCATATCGTAAATCGTGTGCTTGAAAATAATTCACATCCTCATTTAATCTCAAAATCAACACATGCGTGAATCCCGTAACATGACCTCATGTCCAATAGTCACTAAATATATATAAACTCCTTCATGTCGATAACTCTCAAAAACAGTCTTTGGCGTGAAAACGAATCCTTCAATGCTCTTTGCTTAATTTCTTCCATCAGGGTGCTAACCAGAGTTGGAACAGTTTTAATATACATCACTTGAATAGTCTGGAGCACACCCATATTATTTCTCACTTGTTCTTTTCTGAATTCATCAAGTTCGGCGTGCATGCACCCTTATAATGCTCCGTTCCAGTAAGCACTTGTAATGATACTTCCAAAAATATGGACCCACCTTTTGTAGATCCAAAGGGTTGCACAGCCTTGTGCACTAGTGTTTGAATTTCTTCCACTTAAACCACAGTAATCAAGTCTTTATTCTTGTTAATCACGCTTTTATTCACAGTTAATCCATCACGCCAAAGACTCGGAATTCCACAATCTTATGCATGTTGCTTATTCCAAAATTGCCCATCCAGGCCTATTCTAGAACAGTTAAACAGATTTCCGAGTTCTTCTATTTACGATCTCTACACCCAATACATTTCGGTTTATTTTAAACCTTCTTCAGGGGTATTTGTAGTATGTAAAAGATATATATACGTCTGTCAGCCACAAGATCATAATAATAATAACATCCAATCATTGATTAAATCATATAACGATAACATGGAAAAATCATCTTAAATAACCCCGCGATAAACTGAAACATAATGTGAATAAATCCACCCCTCTGCTACCACCCGTGTAACATCCAACAGACAAAAATGCGTTTGTACTTGTGTCATTATTAATGTGCCCTACGCTTTTAACCCAAATTGCTCTACACCAAACAACCCCATATTTCCACCAAACTCATAGAGTGCGCTCATCGCTGTATGTAAACTCACCCCCACACCCCATTCTTGTCACTTCTCCCATTATCCTTTATATAAGCTCTTACATACCTGATGTAATCTGCTTTTGCAAGCGCCTTGTTCTTTTCATGCGCGCACAACATAACTGAATAACCACCCAATGCTCACTCACTAACTTAAAAACTACGTTACCAGCCCCACCTCCGAACACCATAATTAGCATGTATTGCGTCCACGTTTGCCCACCCCACCGAAACTCCTTGTTTAAAGCAATACCACCCATATCCTAAATTGTGTGCTTGAAAATAATTCACATCCTCATTTAATCTCAAAATCAACACATGCGTGAATCCCGTAACATGACCTCATGTCCAATAGTCACTTAATATATATAAACTCCTTCATGTCGATAACTCTCATAAACAGTCTTTGGCGTGAAAACGAATCCTTCAATGCTCTTTGCTTATTTTCTTCCATCGGAGTGCTAACCAGAGCTGGAACAGTTTTAATATACATCACTTGAATAGTCTGGAGCACACCCATATTATTTCTCACTTGTTCTTTTCTGAATTCATCAAGTTCGGCGTGCATGCACCCTTATAATGCTCCGTTCAGTAAGCACTTGTAATGATACTTCCAAAATATGGACCCACCTTTTGTAGATCCAAAAGGGTTGCACAGCCTTATGCACTAGTGTTTGAATTTCTTCCACTTAAACCACAGTAATCAAGTCTTTATTCTTGTTAATCACGCTTTTATTCACAGTTAATCCATCACGCCAAAGACTCGGAATTCCACAATCTTATGCATGTTGCTTATTCCAAAATTGCCCATCCAGGCCTATTCTAGAACAGTTAAACAGATTTCCGAGTTCTTCTATTTACGATCTCTACACCCAATACATTTCGGTTTATTTTAAACCTTCTTCAGGGGTATCTGTAGTATGTTAAAGATATATATACGTCTGTCAGCCACAAGATCATAATAATAATAACATCCAATCATTGATTAAATCATATAACGATAACATGGAAAAATCATCTTAAATAACCCCGCGATAAACTGAAACATAATGTGAATAAATCCACCCCTCTGCTACCACCCGTGTAACATCCAACAGACAAAAATGCGTTTGTACTTGTGTCATTATTAATGTGCCCCACGTTTTTAACCCAAATTGTTCTACACCAAACAACCCCATATTTCCACCAAACTCATAGAGTGCGCTCATCGCTGTATGTAAACTCACCCCAACACCCCATTCTTGTCACTTCTCCCATTATCCTTTATATAAGCTCTTACATACCTGATGTAATCTGCTTTTGCAAGCGCCTTGTTCTTTTCATGCGCGAACAACATAACTGAATAACCACCCAATGCTCACTCACTAACTTAAAAACTACGTTACCAGCCCCACCTGCGAACACCATAATTAGCATGTATTGCGTCCACGTTTGCCCACCCCACCGAAACTCCTTGTTTAAAGCAATACCACCCATATCGTAAATCGTGTGCTTGAAAATAATTCACATCCTCATTTAATCTCAAAATCAACACATGCGTGAATCCCCGTAACATGACCTCATGTCCAATAGTCACTAAATATATATAAACTCCTTCATGTCGATAACTCTCAAAAACAGTCTTTGGCGTGAAAACGAATCCTTCAATGCTCTTTGCTTAATTTCTTCCATCAGGGTGCTAACCAGAGTTGGAACAGTTTTAATATACATCACTTGAATAGTCTGGAGCACACCCATATTATTTCTCACTTGTTCTTTTCTGAATTCATCAAGTTCGGCGTGCATGCACCCTTATAATGCTCCGTTCCAGTAAGCACTTGTAATGATACTTCCAAAAATATGGACCCACCTTTTGTAGATCCAAAAGGGTTGCACAGCCTTGTGCACTAGTGTTTGAATTTCTTCCACTTAAACCACAGTAATCAAGTCTTTATTCTTGTTAATCACGCTTTTATTCACAGTTAATCCATCACGCCAAAGACTCGGAATTCCACAATCTTATGCATGTTGCTTATTCCAAAATTGCCCATCCAGGCCTATTCTAGAACAGTTAAACAGATTTCCGAGTTCTTCTATTTACGATCTCTACACCCAATACATTTCGGTTTATTTTAAACCTTCTTCAGGGGTATTTGTAGTATGTAAAAGATATATATACGTCTGTCAGCCACAAGATCATAATAATAATAACATCCAATCATTGATTAAATCATATAACGATAACATGGAAAAATCATCTTAAATAACCCCGCGATAAACTGAAACATAATGTGAATAAATCCACCCCTCTGCTACCACCCGTGTAACATCCAACAGACAAAAATGCGTTTGTACTTGTGTCATTATTAATGTGCCCACGTTTTTAACCCAAATTGCTCTACACCAAACAACCCCATATTTCCACCAAACTCATAGAGTGCGCTCATCGCTGTATGTAAACTCACCCCCACACCCCTTTCTTGTCACTTCTCCCATTATCCTTTATATAAGCTCTTACATACCTGATGTAATCTGCTTTTGCAAGCGCCTTGTTCTTTTCATGCGCGCACAACATAACTGAATAACCACCCAATGCTCACTCACTAACTTAAAAACTACGTTACCAGCCCCACCTGCGAACACCATAATTAGCATGTATTGCGTCCACGTTTG
This sequence comes from Calotriton arnoldi, assembly GCA_963921515.1. NCBI lineage: Eukaryota > Metazoa > Chordata > Amphibia > Caudata > Salamandridae > Calotriton > Calotriton arnoldi. The sequence continues at coordinate 29,302 of CAWUFW010015400.1, read as the reverse complement.
CCCACCCCACCGAAACTCCTTGTTTAAAGCAATACCACCCATATCCTAAATCGTGTGCTTGAAAATAATTCACATCCTCATTTAATCTCAAAATCAACACATGCGTGAATCCCGTAACATGACCTCATGTCCAATAGTCACTTAATATATATAAACTCCTTCATGTCGATAACTCTCATAAACAGTCTTTGGCGTGAAAACGAATCCTTCAATGCTCTTTGCTTATTTTCTTCCATCGGGGTGCTAACCAGAGCTGGAACAGTTTTAATATACATCACTTGAATAGTCTGGAGCACACCCATATTATTTTTCACTTGTTCTTTTCTGAATTCATCAAGTTCGGCGTGCATGCACCCTTATAATGCTCCGTTCCAGTAAGCACTTGTAATGATACTTCCAAAAATATGGACCCACCTTTTGTAGATCCAAAGGGTTGCACAGCCTTATGCACTAGTGTTTGAATTTCTTCCACTTAAACCACAGTAATCAAGTCTTTATTCTTGTTAATCACGCTTTTATTCACAGTTAATCCATCACGGCAAAGACTCGGAATTCCACAATCTTATGCATGTTGCTTATTCCAAAATTGCCCATCCAGGCCTATTCTAGAACAGTTAAACAGATTTCCGAGTTCTTCTATTTACAATCTCTACACCCAATACATTTCGGTTTATTTTAAACCTTCTTCAGGGGTATCTGTAGTATGTAAAAGATATATATACGTCTGTCAGCCACAAGATCATAATAATAATAACATCCAATCATTGATTAAATCATATAACGATAACATGGAAAAATCATCTTAAATAACCCCGCGATAAACTGAAACATAATGTGAATAAATCCACCCTCTGCTACCACCCGTGTAACATCCAACAGACAAAAATGCGTTTGTACTTGTGTCATTATTAATGTGCCCCACGTTTTTAACCCAAATTGATCTACACCAAACAACCCCATATTTCCACCAAACTCATAGAGTGCGCTCATCGCTGTATGTAAACTCACCCCCACACCCCATTCTTGTCACTTCTCCCATTATCCTTTATATAAGCTCTTACATACCTGATGTAATCTGCTTTTGCAAGCGCCTTGTTCTTTTCATGCGCGCACAACATAACTGAATAACCACCCAATGCTCACTCACTAACTTAAAACTACGTTACCAGCCCCACCTGCGAACACCATCATTAGCATGTATTGCGTCCACGTTTGCCCACCCCACCGAAACTCCTTGTTTAAAGCAATACCACCCATATCCTAAATCGTGTGCTTGAAAATAATTCACATCCTCATTTAATCTCAAAATCAACACATGCGTGAATCCCGTAACATGACCTCATGTCCAATAGTCACTTAATATATATAAACTCCTTCATGTCGATAACTCTCATAAACAGTCTTTGGCGTGAAAACGAATCCTTCAATGCTCTTTGCTTATTTTCTTCCATCGAGGTGCTAACCAGAGCTGGAACAGTTTTAATATACATCACTTGAATAGTCTGGAGCACACCCATATTATTTTTCACTTGTTCTTTTCTGAATTCATCAAGTTTGGCGTGCATGCACCCTTATAATGCTCCGTTCCAGTAAGCACTTGTAATGATACTTCCAAAAATATGGACCCACCTTTTGTAGATCCAAAAGGGTTGCACAGCCTTATGCACTAGTGTTTGAATTTCTTCCACTTAAACCACAGTAATCAAGTCTTTATTCTTGTTAATCACGCTTTTATTCACAGTTAATCCATCACGGCAAAGACTCGGAATTCCACAATCTTATGCATGTTGCTTATTCCAAAATTGCCCATCCAGGCCTATTCTAGAACAGTTAAACAGATTTCCGAGTTCTTCTATTTACAATCTCTACACCCAATACATTTCGGTTTATTTTAAACCTTCTTCAGGGGTATCTGTAGTATGTAAAAGATATATATACGTCTGTCAGCCACAAGATCATAATAATAATAACATCCAATCATTGATTAAATCATATAACGATAACATGGAAAAATCATCTTAAATAACCCCGCGATAAACTGAAACATAATGTGAATAAATCCACCCTCTGCTACCACCCGTGTAACATCCAACAGACAAAAATGCGTTTGTACTTGTGTCATTATTAATGTGCCCCACGTTTTTAACCCAAATTGATCTACCCCAAACAACCCCATATTTCCACCAAACTCATAGAGTGCGCTCATCGCTGTATGTAAACTCACCCCCACACCCCATTCTTGTCACTTCTCCCATTATCCTTTATATAAGCTCTTACATACCTGATGTAATCTGCTTTTGCAAGCGCCTTGTTCTTTTCATGCGCGCACAACATAACTGAATAACCACCCAATGCTCACTCACTAACTTAAAAACTACGTTACCAGCCCCACCTGCGAACACCATCATTAGCATGTATTGCGTCCACGTTTGCCCACCCCACCGAAACTCCTTGTTTAAAGCAATACCACCCATATCCTAAATCGTGTGCTTGAAAATAATTCACATCCTCATTTAATCTCAAAATCAACACATGCGTGAATCCCCGTAACATGACCTCATGTCCAATAGTCACTTAATATATATAAACTCCTTCATGTCGATAACTCTCATAAACAGTCTTTGGCGTGAAAACGAATCCTTCAATGCTCTTTGCTTATTTTTCTTCCATCGGGGTGCTAACCAGAGCTGGAACAGTTTTAATATACATCACTTGAATAGTCTGGAGCACACCCATATTATTTTTCACTTGTTCTTTTCTGAATTCATCAAGTTCGGCGTGCATGCACCCTTATAATGCTCCGTTCCAGTAAGCACTTGTAATGATACTTCCAAAATATGGACCCACCTTTTGTAGATCCAAAAGGGTTGCACAGCCTTATGCACTAGTGTTTGAATTTCTTCCACTTAAACCACAGTAATCACGTCTTTATTCTTGTTAATCACGCTTTTATTCACAGTTAATCCATCACGCCAAAGACTCGGAATTCCACAATCTTATGCATGTTGCTTATTCCAAAATTGCCCATCCAGGAATATTCTAGAACAGTTAAACAGATTTCCGAGTTCTTCTATTTACGATCTCTACACCCAATACATTTCGGTTTATTTTAAACCTTCTTCAGGGGTATCTGTAGTATGTAAAAGATATATATACGTCTGTCAGCCACAAGATCATAATAATAATAACATCCAATCATTGATTAAATCATATAACGATAACATGGAAAAATCATCTTAAATAACCCCGCGATAAACTGAAACATAATGTGAATAAATCCACCCTCTGCTACCACCCGTGTAACATCCAACAGACAAAAATGCGTTTGTACTTGTGTCATTATTAATGTGCCCTACGTTTTTAACCCAAATTGATCTACACCAAACAACCCCATATTTCCACCAAACTCATAGAGTGCGCTCATCGCTGTATGTAAACTCACCCCCACACCCCATTCTTGTCACTTCTCCCATTATCCTTTATATAAGCTCTTACATACCTGATGTAATCTGCTTTTGCAAGCGCCTTGTTCTTTTCATGCGCGCACAACATAACTGAATAACCACCCAATGCTCACTCACTAACTTAAAACTACGTTACCAGCCCCACCTGCGAACACCATCATTAGCATGTATTGCGTCCACGTTTGCCCACCCCACCGAAACTCCTTGTTTAAAGCAATACCACCCATATCCTAAATCGTGTGCTTGAAAATAATTCACATCCTCATTTAATCTCAAAATCAACACATGCGTGAATCCCCGTAACATGACCTCATGTCCAATAGTCACTTAATATATATAAACTCCTTCATGTCGATAACTCTCATAAACAGTCTTTGGCGTGAAAACGAATCCTTCAATGCTCTTTGCTTATTTTCTTCCATCGGGGTGCTAACCAGAGCTGGAACAGTTTTAATATACATCACTTGAATAGTCTGGAGCACACCCATATTATTTCTCACTTGTTCTTTTCTGAATTCATCAAGTTCGGCGTGCATGCACCCTTATAATGCTCCGTTCCAGTAAGCACTTGTAATGATACTTCCAAAATATGGACCCACCTTTTGTAGATCCAAAAGGGTTGCACAGCCTATGCACTAGTGTTTGAATTTCTTCCACTTAAACCACAGTAATCAAGTCTTTATTCTTGTTAATCACGCTTTTATTCACAGTTAATCCATCACGCCAAGCTCTGTTCCAGCTCTGGTTAGCACCCCGATGGAAGAAAATAAGCAAAGAGCATTGAAGGATTCGTTTTCACGCCAAAGACTGTTTATGAGAGTTATCGACATGAAGGAGTTTATATATATTATGACTATTGGACATGAGGTCATGTTACGGGATTCACGCATGTGTTGATTTTGAGATTAAATGAGGATGTGAATTATTTTCAAGCACACAATTTAGGATATGGGTGGTATTGCTTTAAACAAGGAGTTTCGGTGGGGTGGGCAAACGTGGACGCAATACATGCTAATTATGGTGTTCGCGAGGTGGGGCTGGTAACGTAGTTTTTGGGTTAGTGAGTGAGCATTGGGTGGTTATTCAGTTATGTTGTGCGCGCATGAAAAGAACAAGGCGCTTGCAAAAGCAGATTACATCAGGTATGTAAGAGCTATATAAAGGATAATGGGAGAAGTGACAAAAATGGGGTGTGGGGGTGAGTTTACATACAGCGATGAGCGCACTCTATGAGTTTGGTGGAAATATGGGGTTGTTTGGTGTAGAGCAATTTGGGTTAAAAACGTGGGGCACATTAATAATGACACAAGTACAAACGCGTTTTTGTCTGTTGGATGTTACACGGGTGGTAGCAGAGGGGTGGATTTATTCACATTATGTTTCAGTTTATCGCGGGGTTATTTAAGATGATTTTTCCATGTTATCGTTATATGATTTAATCAATGATTGGATGTTATTATTTTTATGATCTTGTGGCTGACAGACGATATATATCTTTTACATACTACAGATACCCCTGAAGAAGGTTTAAAATAAACCGAAATGTATTGGGTGTAGAGATCGTAAATAGAAGAACTCGAAATCTGTTTAACTGTTCTAGAATAGGCCTGGATGGGCAATTTTGGAATAAGCAACATGCATAAGATTGTGGAATTCTGAGTCTTTGGCGTGATGGATTAACTGTGAATAAAAGCGTGATTAACAAGAATAAAGACTTGATTACTGTGGTTTAAGTGGAAGAAATTCAAACACTAGTGCATAAGGCTGTGCAACCCTTTTGGATCTACAAAAGGTGGGTCCATATTTTTGGAAGTATCATTACAAGTGCTTACTGGAACGGAGCATTATAAGGGTGCATGCACGCCGAACTTGATGAATTCAGAAAAGAACAAGTGAGAAATAATATGGGTGTGCTCCAGACTATTCAAGTGACATTTTTGACATTCCCATTGTGGTGCCCTTTTTCAGGCACCGCCGTACGAACGGCAAAAGGACCATCCACCCACACAAGTTCAACTTGTAATCAGGTGGTCAGTCTTTGCGCTGCTTTGGCGGTGCTATACTGGCACAAAACCGGCGCAGCACCACCAAAGTCGTAATCAGACCCTTAGAGATTTTCATGGTATCTGGAAGAGGCCCACAGCAAAGTACAGTCAGGCCTAGTTGTCAGTGTTCAGCTGGACACTTGAATGACAAGGCCTCTTGCAGCTTGTTATGTCCCTGTTGACACACTAGAGGTCAGCCTACTGACCTTTGGAGTCCACTTCTTTGGTCTGGGTACAGGATGGAGCAGGTCCAAGCCTACAGGGCACCTCCCAGATCCAGAAAGCATGTCCAATCCCATTTTGATCTTCCACAGGTCCAGGAAGTATTCCAGAGATTGTGCCTTGGGGTGCCACATTTATGCCTGGCACCAGCTAGTAGGTGGGGGGGACTCATGGCTCTTCCCTAAACAATGGGGTAAAAGTTCCCATGTTCAACCCTACCCAAATTTGCATCAGTTCCTGTTTGCCATACTGCAAACAAATCCAAAGTGTGGCTTAGTCTCAAAACCTAAGATGAGAAAACCCTACTCTTGTGTAAAGCCTGTGTGCCCACCCAGAGGTGTGGCCAATGTAATGAACAGTCCCCTCCTCTATGGTCACACAAAACTGGTTTTGCGAGTAGCTTTCCTCCCACTGGGTTGGTGCCTCCCTGACCTTGAGGTCAACAGCTGGACCTTTCCAGGTGTCACTTGAAATTTACTTGTAAAAGTTCAGGTCGCTTTGAGGTTAATTAAGTTCTTGGGCCTGTGGGCAGAGCTTGCCTGGGCAGCGAGATGGCTGCTCGTTGAGAGGGCTCCACCGGCCGAAATCGTAATCCGGCAGAAATCAGCAAGACCCAGACTTCAGGACTCACAGCTGCGAGTCTCACCAGAATATGGCTCACTATTAGTCACTGTGGGGCACATTCTATCGCCGTGGGGTGTGCAGCACCATCGGTGGAGATGGCAACAGGAGTGAGCCCAGAAACCGCGTGGTCTGGCCTGCGGTCAGAGCTGAGGCAGGGGGCTGCAGTGACGGAGGAGGCCGCGGTGGTGCCGCTGTGGTCGGCAGCCTTACTGAGGCAGAGCGATGCCACTCCGGGGCCTGCCAGTGAATTGCTTTTGCCTCCACTCCGGACGAAGAGTGCATCAGGACTTGCGAGGGGTGCATGCCGGCAGGAGGTGAGGGGGAAGGCTGTAACAGGATTCCCCCCCCCGGCCAACGCTTGTGTAGAGCTGTACATGAGGCCCTGACCCGGCCAACCCCGGTGAGTGCCTGCCTGATGGAGGGTGGTGGTGGCCCCTCGTGTTTCTACGCATCCTTGCTGCCTGGGGGTTGCAATTGCGGGTGGAGGCGGAGGTCGGTGTTGGCCGCTCCGTGGGGCCCCTCCTCTCCTGTGACTCTCCTTGCTTGTCCTGGGTGGAGGTTTAGCCTGCATCATTACTGGCACTCGTAGACTGCAGTGGCTGGAGCGTGGCTTGTCCCTGGGCTTCTCTTTGTATGGAGGATCTACACCTACTGGAGGATGGCCACGCTTGCCGCTCTTGGGGCCCCCAGTGCTGGTGCACCTGAGCAGCCCACATGGTGGGGTGCGAGGGAGGGGTGTCCCGATGGTTGGCGTTCTTCGCGGAGGCCTACCCTCCCCCACTGGGCTTCTTGGTCTGCATGCCCTGTCTTGTGAACTGACTGAGCTGATACGTGGCCTTGCACTTGTAGACCCTTTGGCACAGCCGGACCGGCCTCCCCTTACAATTACGTGGAGGCGGCCGGGGTGCTGACTTTTTTGCGGCAGACCCACCGGGTGTGCCCCATGAACCCCTTCGGCCGAGGTAACAGAGAAGAAGCACCCCACGCAGTGAGGGATGTAAGTGAATCTGTGCAGCTGGTGCCTGAACGCGGGTGCTGATCCCTTGGCTTCGTTGGCAGTTGGGCCGCTGGCTGGGATTTGACTGGACTGCGCATGGGCAGAAAGCGGAGTCTTGCTCCCTGATCTGGCGCTGAGGGGTTAGAGTCAGAGACCGTGAGGACCTCTATTGCTGCTGGAGCCACTGGTCACCACAGCAGACGTGTCCAGCTGAAACTGATTCGCCATGGGGAAAAACAACAGCAAACAAATGAAACTACAATTTGAGAGCAGGCACTGCGCCAGGCAAGGGTAACCCAGCACGCGTCCCGAGATATCCCCTGAGCTCGCTGATGGTTAGTTGCAACACGATGTAGACATTAAGGAGATTCTTGTTGAGGTCTGCTCCAGTCTTAAGACTATTGACGCTAAGTTAGATTTGCTTACTAACCGCCTGGAACAGGTCAAGCAGAGAGTGGACACATATGACTACCGCATTGACCAACTGGAGCAATGGGTATCTGACATGGACAACACGCAGGATGAGTCAAGGGAGCAAATGCTGCAAATAGACAAGGTCCTGGAGGTTATCAGAGCCAAGAATGAGGACCTTGAAGCGTGTTCCCCCTACAATAATCTTAGAATCACAGGCCCCCCCAGAGTCAACTAATATAACAAAAATGGAGGACTTTATTGAGAACATGCTTCCAGACCTCTTTGGGGATGGATTGTCAGCCATGTTTGTGGTGGAGCGTGCACAGAGATCACTGGGGCCCAGGCCCCCCGACGCTCCTGCTAGGCCAATAATTGCACGCCTGCTGAACTACTGGGACCGGGATGTAGTGCTGCACATGACCCAAGAGAGGGGCATGATTCAGTACAAGGGCAATGTCATTTCTTTCTATTCCGATTTTACTGTTTCTGTGCAGGAAGCTCAGCGTGAGTTCACCCGAGCCAAAAAGATGTTCAAAAGGCCAAGGTCACCTACGCAATGTTTTACCCAGTGCACCTGAAGGTGACTTGAGAGGGCAAACAGCAATTCTTTAATGATGCCAAAGCTGCATTAAAATATGCCAAACAAATTGCAGCACACAAGGGCTCCTCTAAGTCTCCCCCAGCAAAGCGGCCTGACCATACATAGAGCAACAACAATTGATTCCATGTAACTTGCTGTTATAGACGTACTTACTTGCATGGTTTGAGCTCATGTGCTGATAGCAGAGATGCTAGATTACTATTAGCTGACCGCACTGTTTTTCTGTTCATCGCTCGTTAAGCTACCCCCACACATGAATGTTCACACTGCATAGATAAAGAGCCTTTGTAAAATGACACCGTTATTAACAGTCTGTTCGATAACGTTGATCTCGGCCACCCTGCCATCCTGGCAAGGGGTGTTTGCCTGGATATGCTCTGACCCACAGGATGAATCCTCTTGAGCTATGTTTTCATTTTGGGTTCTGGGTGGGCTGGGGAGAAATGGTTCACGATGCACACACAATAAGATGATGGACGGACCACTGCAACTTTTTAGACACTCACCCCCAGTCACTATTAGATCTGGGCTAAATGCATCATCGTTATTTAACTCACTCCGCCACCCCAGTTCAGACCCAGCCATATGCAAATCAGTCTTGACCCTGTTCCTCATGGGAACAGTCCAGCCCGAATTGCCAAGCCAGGTCTTCCCTGGACCAGAAACAAGCATCCTTGGATGGGTTTCGGGGTAACACCCCTCATCAGCCAGGCTAGCTTGAATATAATGGCAAAGTGAGCAAGGGACACACATCTGGACATACGCTGCCAACTTAGGGCAAACAATGCAAACAAAATAAGATGATGGATGGAGCACTGCAACTTTTAAAACACTGACCCCCAGTCACTATTAGATATGGGTTAAATCCATCATCATTATTTAGCTCACTTCACCACCCCAGTTCAGGCCCAGCCGTATGCAAATCATTCTTGACCCTGTTCCTCATGGCAACAGTCCAGCCCGAGTTGCCAAGCCAGGTCTTCCCTGGACCAGAAACACGCATTCTGGGACCAGTTTCAGGGTAATACCCCTCATCAGCCAGGCTAGCTTGAATATACTGGCAAAGTGAGCAAGAGACACACATCTGGACATACCCTGCCAACTTAGGGCGAGCAATGCAAACACAATATGATGGACAGAGCGCTGCAACTTTTCAGACACTTACCCCGAGTCACTATTAGATCCGGGTTAAATCCATCATCGTTATTTAGCTCACTTCGCCACCCCAGTTCAGACCCAGCCATATGCAAATCAGTCTTGATCGTGTTCCTCATGGGAACAGTTCAGCCCGAACTACCAAGTCAGATCTTCCCTAGTCTAGAAGCAAGCATCCTGGGACCGGTTTCGGGGTAACACCCCCCATCAGCCAGGCTAGCTTGAATCCAGTGGCAAAGTGAGCAAGGGACCCACGTCTGGGCATACCCTGCCAACTTAGTGCGAACAATGCAAACACAATAAGATGATGGACAGATCAATGCAACTTTTCAGACACTCACCCCCAGTCACTATTAGACCTGGGTTAAATCCATCATCGTTATTTAGCTCACTTTGCCACCCCAGTTCAGACCCAGCCATACCCAAATCAGTCTTGACCCTGTTCTTCATGGGAACAGTCCAGCCCGAACTGCCAAGCCAGGTCTTCCCTGGGGATTTGTGCACAACCTAGTTGGGTGATTGTTGTGGGTGGGGGAAGGACAGGGTTGTTGAATGTTTCAGCATTGTCAGATACAGATAAAAAAAACTATGCTGGTGCGCTTCCCATGTAAGGGGAGTAACAGGTCACTTGTACCATAGTACATTACCACGTACTGATGCCATGTGTTAAATTAGGGTACGGACGTATAGGCAAGTTAAATATATCAATCAGGGGTAAGCCAATTGAATGATGTATTGAAGGGGAGCAAATGCATCATATGGTTGGTTAGTGGTAAAGTCCTCAATGTAGTTCTAAAGCCAGCAAAGCAGATAGGGTAAAAATTAGGAGGACATCATGCAGAAGATGGTCATTTCCTACAGCTAGTTACATAAAATCTGCCAAATGAGAAGCATGATAGAGGCGGTGAATACCTGCACCAAGGCTGAATACAGCCTGGGCCTATGTAGCTAAGGGATTGAACTGATCTGTGTTTTGGGAAGATGCCAGATGCCCTTGGAGATATAGCTTCCTGGATGGTTCTGTCTTCTCTATCCATTATGCAGGGCATTGTGTTATGGACAGCGCCAACCAGATCATGTTTGCCAGCCTCCATAACTAACAGCATTTCGCCAAAGTCCCACCAGATGGTGTCACTTCCCATCTATTCTGCTCAATATAGGCAGAAAATGGTGCATGGGTGCCATAGGGACCAATCAATTCACTGTTGGCAGTTGCTCCTCTTTTCTTCCTCTGGACTAAGAAAATCCCCAGGGACTTCCTGACTCTCCTGCTGCATATGGGCGATAAGCCAGGGCAATCCCTCCAGACTTTCTCAGCAGCAGGGAGTGGCGAACTGTTCCCATTACCCCAGGGCAAAGATGTACACTTGGAATCCCAAGAACTACGTTACCTGGGGTGCGAGTGCATCTGCTGACAAAAGAAAATGCTGGGAATCGGCTTGAAAATGTATGGTACAAAAATAGATTCCTTATTTGTATTGCACATGTGCGCAGTGTTATCAAGGGAATACCTGGGATTCCCCTTTTGTCAACTGGTGTGTTTGCAACCCAGTATCTGAGATTAATTCAAGTATTCCATTCATCACCCTATTGTTTTTGCATTTAACACCCTAAATGCGCCGGGTATGCCCTGGGGTGGTCCCGGGCTCACTGTGCTGGAAACAAGCTATAGCTGACTGATGAGAGAGGTGAAGAGAATAAAAACAATTATGAGGATGCTATTTGTTTATGGTAAGTGCAGATGGGTTGATGCTAGTTCCTTTCCAACTGACTCCTCAGCTAAAGGAATGCAGGTCAAAACTGAAATATGACTTGATGTTTTGACACCTTCCTCAATTTCACAATTTATGTGGTCTCAATCATTGAATATGTTATTGAATTGATCCTGAAAGAACCACTGCTGCTTCTTTAACATTGACTTACCCTAGATTCCCAGGATTATTGGGGTGCCCCAGCATAGTGAATTCGACTCAATTCATAGTAATTCTGGATTTGCCCTCCCAGGGTACAAGCTGTTACAACCATGTTGTATAATCAACATTTAAAGAGGTAGTGGAAAGGTCAAGGAGTGTAACACCGGTTTAATCTGTCCTCCTTTATTGGAGAAAATGACGTGTTCGTTATTGTTGGATAAAGTGGTTAAGGTGCCCCCCACAAATTGAAACCCAGGCCCATGGTCATGGACAAGATGATATAGTTCACCATAGTCTTGGAGCTGTCCCGTCACCTTCTTTTCCATGATTTCGGTGGAAAAATGGAAGACACAGATAAGAGTGTCGATGTCTCAGGTCAGGCCTCAGGCCAGCAAATGTCTATTTTCAGAAGGAAGTGATGATGGCATGTTTCAGAAGGCCCTGAATAACTCCTCATAGGAGACATGTGATCAAGGGCATTGTGCCTGTGGTGAGAATGTGGAAGAGTTCTTTGAAGCATGAAGCTGAGCAAGAATCAAACTGGAAGAGTTGAATGTTTTGCTATTTGTGAGCCATGCTACGCACCTGGGAAGTTTCCAAAAGTTTCAAATAGATGAAGGTGGATTGTAATGGAGGTGACTCAGTGTGAGGGTAGAGAGGAACATCCTGGGTGCTGGTTAATGGAGTCTTTGATATTGGCAATTTTGGACTCAAAATATTTAATGTGGGCTTCATGGGATTGTTGTGTTATGCAAGGGTGGCTTGACTGCATAATTCATAATAGGTATTGAAGATTTCCTTCATTTGACTAGATGCCTCATCAATACATTTTGTGAGCTAAACCTTTGACTCAAAAATCAATACTTTCCTCTGGGCTTTCCTCGCAATGTCTGATTTCTTAAGAGAAGAAAAGAAACAATTAAAATAGAGAAAAGACAAGAAAACAGGACAAAACAGGACGAAAATACCACTGAAGAAAGACTTCTGTATCGTCAAACTTCAGGGTTTAAAACTGTAAGAGAGGGAAACGGAAGACAAGGGAGAGGGAGAGAAGGATCAAGTAGCTGGTGGTTTGAGAGCAAAGGAGAACCAGAGGAAGGTCCAAGGCACTCAATGGACAGCCAAAAGAAACAGGAACTTTTCCAGAAACAGGTGGAAGGAGACAAGCTGTGACCTGTAATCTGGATGAGAGAGGCTGTTGAAAAGAAGAGAGTGAGCAGCTTCAGTGACTCTGATTCCATCCAAAGGCAGGGGACGTTACTTGCTCCCGCCACACTCCTGGAGGAGCGAGGCTATCACAGGTAAATGCTCGGATAAGGAGCTGGATACACGGGCAGCAGGGAGAAGTAGGGCTATGGAGTAAATGCAATAAAAAGATAGAAACAAAATGTAAGAAACCTAAGAGCTCCCATGTGTTTTTTGTTTGGTGAGGCACTCTTTATGGTTTACTGTTTTCTTTTACTCACCTGTGTCTTTATTTTTTAAGTAGTAAAGTTAGGATTTTGTCTTAAGTCTGTCTTAAGTCTGTCTTACGTCTGTCTTAAGTCTGTCTTAAGTTTGTCTTAAGTCTGTCTTAAGTCTGTCTTAAGTCTGTCTTAAGTTTGTCTTAAGTCAACTTAAGACAAAATCCTAACTTTACTACTACTAAATGCCTTCTGTGAATACCAAAAGTAGTAAGTTTAGGATTTTGTCTCAGATTAGTTCTATGAATCGGGCCCTAAGTTCTTAAAGAAACTCCTGTTCACAAAGGACTTTTGAGGGAACTGATTGATCAAACGTATGATAAAGTCCTATAAAAATATTCTGAGAGCCACAAAGGTAATTCCTTTACAACCGTACAGACGCAAGAACCCAGCTTGCTAACAGCCCTCTTGCCTGTCTTGATGGCTTTGTGATAGCCTCTTCTACATCTTTTGCAACAGGCTGTGAAGAGGTGAACAGTAGCAGAGTACAGAGTTAGGGAGGGTAAGTGGTGAGAAGTAGTTTTACAGAGCATATTGAGGGGCAGCTTGAGTCCCTATGGAACAGCAAGTTACAGGACCCGTGTCTGGTCTTGAGCTAAGCTCCACTACTTTTAGAAAAACTGACTTGCTTATTGTCCGTTGGGGATAGATGGGCTAATGATGATGACAGTGAAGTGAACATAGATTACAAAATCAATGACTATTTATGAGAGTGATACTTTGGGATACCCAGTAGGATACTATTGCAGTAAACTAGCTTGTTCAGTTAAAGTGTGTTTATGAGCATCATAGTGGTGTGAGGTAGGGATGCAGTTTCAGACACTGAGCAACTAGTATATCTCATCTTCAGTTGTGAATTTGCTGCAGTTTTGTGTCGGATTATACTCAAAGAATTCTGGCACAGGGGAAGGAGCTAGGGCTTACGAGGGAGCACAAATCAGTGGAGTCAAAGAAGGTAGATTGGAAAATGCTGGAAAATAGAGGATTTCTATTTTTGATAAAGCAAAGCTTGAGGGATCATGGAAATTAAGGTGCATATTTATGAGAATTTGGTTCAGGGCAGCGCAGCAAGTCACCTTGCTGTGCTGCCCTGCATCAAAGTGAAAGGGCAGGTATGCGCCATATCTATGACATACGGTGCATTCCTGTTCTTTTCCCACTGCGCTAGCACCGTTTCAGCAGCCTAGCACCAACACAGGCACCCTCGCACAATGGTGGGAAGGTGCCTGCTGTGTATGCATTATTGTTTTTGTGCAGGAAGTAGAAGTTATAAAATAAAGTTATTTCTCTTTGTTGCGCATCCCCTGGGGATGCGTAAGGTGTCGGCGTAGCCCAAGGTTTATATGGTCTTGTAAATCTGTGGATGTGCCAAAATCCATAGGTATTGAATGGGAACACCCACCGCAATGCCCAGTAATCGCCTGCCTAGCACAGAGTAAGGCAACCCAGCGATTTGCGCTGCCTTGCCTTACTCCATATCTATGAGGCCATTGAAAGCCATGCAAAGTGGCTTTGCGTGGCCTCAAGAATATAATTTGGTGGTTTGCGCTGTCGTTGCATCACAAAAAGTGATGCAACGGCGGCACAAGGGGCTCATTCATATGCCCTACAGTATGTAGGGCCCGATTCACAGAACTAACTTAAGACAAAATCCTAAACTTACTATCATTTTGGTATTCACAGAAGGCACTTACTCATTTTGGTATTCACAGAAGGCACTTACTTACTCATTTTGAGTAACTTACTCATTTTGTGTAACTTACTCATTTTGGTATTCACAGAAGGCACTTACTCATCAATGAGTAAGTGCCTTCTGTGAATACCAAAATGAGTAACTTACTCATTTTGAGTAACTTACTAATTTTGTGTAACTTACTCATCCTTTAACTAAGACAGGGAACTAGGAAGTGGTTCCAGTATTGTCTGGCCATTTGGGAAAGGTTACGTTCCAGCTTAAGCTGGCAACAAGGAAATTGGCGACCTCCCGCTGTCAAATACGGAGACGGCCATGCACGCCGACACCGTCGGAGCCGCAGGCAGGCTATCTCCATAGGCAAGGGAGTAGCTTTGAAGAAATAAGTACGGCACAGACGATACCCTTTTCCTAGTTACTGAACCATCCTGGTTTTCCGCATCGGAGTACTTTAAGGACCATTCGACGTTTCTTTCCTTTCACACAGAGTTTGACTAAACACGTCCCTTCCCCCGTCTGAGATCATGAGGCCATGGTTTGGCTTCTACATGTATGGTTAAACCACCTTTTTTTATTTCTTCTTATCAACAAAAGATATATTGTATGAAAGAACAATACTAGTAACCTAAAACTATCGATATGAAACTATATGTGTGTTGTTCATTGTCGTCTCTGCAAACAAATAGCTTTTACGGATTTCAACAAATAGTTTTACCTTTGGTAGCACTGAATACGTTTTTCACCACTAAGAAAACTACAATGAAAAATATATCACGAATTCCAGAATGGTTATGTGTTCCACATTGATATGTGGTCTTAATTTTGACGGACAAATCTTTTCTCTCACATATTTTTCACATCTTAAAGAAACAATACCAATGGGATATTGTATGTATATGTTTTTATTCATTGATCAAAACCAGAAGGCACTCAATTGGAGCTTTTTTGCGACAGGAGTGGTATCAGGGATCATCCCTTGGTCCTGAAGAAAAGCCTTGGGGTAGGGCTTGAAACTTGTAGACCACAGAAATTCATGTACATAATTGCATGTTTTTCAGACGTTTCCCCAATTTTTAATCATACCGGATAGAGGCAAGATTAAAAATTATTCCCTACAAAGCCAGGTATTTTCAAATTTTTACACTATAAAATACCCCCCCCCTCTTATGTATCTCGCCATCCTTCATAGTATATGATCAAAGTGCTCCCACGTATCGGTCGGTCATAGCACGCCCCGCAATGCAGCAGTACGGGAAGAAGCCAATGATGAAGCATGCCACCAAGGGGAAACCCTGGAGGGTGAGGGTTATTTAAAGAAAACTGTCTGTTTTCTGCTGAACATCAGGAGAGGAAAGATAGTTCCTTTGAACGGATGGGCTCTCTTTGGTTACTACATTACGTTTAGGAGGCTGAGCCCCCTGATTTTTCACCTCTACCTTCCTCTTTCTTCGGCGAACCTGTTAGTTGGGTGACATGGGTTAAAATGGAAGGGAGAATTTGAGAAGGATATTTGGGGTTTCACAGTCGATTGAAAGTTTTGGGATGAGTTAGAGAGAGGAAGGATGGGACAAAAGTAGAAAGGAGGATTTTGTTTATGGAAAACTGAAATTAACTTAGACATGCACGTATGACCGTGACACTTAGTACGGTTGTATTGGCTGGAGAAGGCTGCTCTATATAAAAAACCCATATGTGCACAGAAGCAATAATATTTCAAATGGTCCGGTGTGCACAGTTATCTTGTGGATATGTGTGCACATTTTTTCATGACATTTCTTAGAGTTTTAGTAGCAGGCATAAACTTTTCTACCTATGTATCTATATGTACATAGAAGCAGTAAATATGACATTGTCTGATAAGCACTTTTCTTGTAGTGCAATATACCTGGTTTCTCCTTCTATTAATGTATGTGCTAATGTCAGAGAGCATAGTTCACTGTGCAATGGCTCCTGTATAACAACAACTTTATCTCTATACAGCGAGAAGCATAGTTGGTCATGTCTGAGTATACTGTAGTGGTGCATTGTTGTGTTGTGAGTATAGTTGTCATGTGGGGAAACATGTGGGGAGGGCCAGCTCTTGAGTAATCTTCTGAAGCTAAAATGGTTGTCATCTTATGTATGAAGGTGGTGAATTCCATAGTTTGGCTTCTTCAACAAAGAAAGAGCCTAGCCAGATCCAAGCCAATGGTCTGGTTCAGATCTTAAACCTCGTGCAAGAGCCGAGCCCTGAAAATGTTTGCTATGTAAATCATACACCAAACATCAAGTAAAATATGATAAAATCAGTTCCAAATTCAAAAAAATTATTTCTTTAACATGTGGAAGCTTTGACATTAGCATTTCATATTATAGCACTGAGAAGTACTCTATTACAAGGGATAGTTTTTAAACATGTACTATTAGTGAACTAAGAGGCAAGGCAACTGTCATGTAAACGCTGTATGTGGCCTAGATTATTATAGAGCAACATTACAGTCTATTAAATCAAACACAACAGGCTTTTGTATAACTGGTATTCTAAATTCACTTAGTTTTAATGTGCTTTCGTACGTGATTATGAAGAAAAAAGAGTTTTGGTGAAATAAATATTTGTCTAAGATCACATAATTTAAGTGGGAAGCAGCGATTCATCCAGGTTTTCTGGTTTCATTTTGCACATATCAGCCAGTAAATCAATATCTATTTGACTTTCCTCATGCTAAGGCTTTATTTTGACCTATTTGTGCACTTTTTATGTAGCGCAGACTCGACCGTTTCCATGAGCAGCAGTTACATTACACAAGGTCACCATTCATTCTTTATAGATATGGGGATATGAAGTTATTTTCCCAGAATCACCGGATGTTAAGCTGAGACTCGAACCTGGTTCACCCACTTCCAAAGTCGACAGCTCCGGCCGTAAGACCACCTCCTGCGGAGAGGTAGGCAGGCAGAAGCCACGTGAGAGCTTGGCTCATTATTGGCTCGAGGTTACAATAGAACGTGAAGCTGAGCCAGAGCCAGGCTTCATGCTCAAGCCTGGCTCGAGCTTTCAGCGTCTCGCCCACCTCTAAAATGAAGCACTGACTTCTTCCTATAAATTATTAGAAACAGCAGACCAAATGCAGGGCAATTTAGCATATATAGTTCAGAAAAGATGCACGCTCACGTACAATTGTATTTATAAAGTACTTACTACCCCTGACGAGGCGTTGAAGCACTTTATGGTGAGTATCACGCTACTCTGGAACCCGATTATTGGTTAATCCAGTGGTTAATGTGATTAGCCATATGCTTTCAATAAATAAAATGCATGCATTTACTCCAGTTACTTTATGATAGATTATTTTAATACCAGTTTGGTGTGGTGATCAGTGGGGTCTATGTGCTTTCAGGTGAATGGTTGGTGAGCTAGATAGGCTGGAGGAGATTAGGTAATGTTAGGTTACAGGGATAGGGTTTTAAAGAGGAGAGGTTGTGATCTATGAAATGAGTAAAGAAGCATCCACTTGGGGTGGATGTCCAGAACTACCTTAGAATAGGAGGCCACGTGCAAAGAGCACTATGGTTTCTCCATTCTACTTTCATATCTAAGGAACAATTGAGACGATTATTAACAACAAAATATATACTCCAACACAAAATAAACTGTAATCCAATTCCTATGGAATAGCACAATTCATTTCCAATGCAATATTGCAATAAACACCAACCTACACATACATACTGTGAAATCAGAGTAAAGCACTATCCCCAAGGTGAAGGACATTTCACTGGTGGAACCTCCTCTGCATTTAGCATTGCATATGCTTATCAGAGGTTTTCCCTTACAACTCATTCACGACTAAAGCCTAAAGTTCCCCACTCTTGGCCTGTGAGATAAGAGATCACTCTTTGTGTGCAAGTACAATAAACTATCACCTTATATTGATATAAAGGTTATTATCTCACTATAAAATAAATGCTTTCACAGTGACATCGTGTGACTAACTTAATAGGGGTAGCACAAGGAACACCATACATGCCTTGATCATATGGACAGATGAGAAATGTTTTTGTATTATAATGCCCGACGCTCCTGTTAATCTGCCTACTTATGCTAAAAGTTTCTATGATGGTGGATCAGTGTTTTCCTTTCAGCGCCTACATAGGATTTACTCCATTTTGTCGCTGTGGACAGAAAGAAAATGTCAGCGTTTCAGGAGAAACATCTGCTGGGTAGGCTATTGTTTATCAGTCATATATTGACCGGCAAATCACACCAGAAACTTAAATCCAGAATAAGTTTTGGGGACACCTAAGGCAATTTTCCACCCAAATCTCCATGAATTGTCTTTTAGGGTTAGGGAGCATTTTCAGGTCTGGCTAGAGTCTACTTTCCTCAGGGGTGTATACCATCATCGCACAGACAGAGACACATGTTAAACTCCTCACTCATTGGATGTTATGTGATTCATAATTTAAAGAGAGCACATTACAGTCATTGGCTGTCTTAACAACCAGTCATAACGTGTGGAGTATTGTCATTGGTCTGGCATACGCCGATCGCCCTCTATTGCATGAAAATAAAATGCTTCCATTGCAAAAAATGGATGGTGAAGCATTCTTTCACTGAAATCACTGCACAGAAGCACCATTTTTGCAAAATGATTTTCCATCTTGCTTTGATAATGAAACAGGGCCTTATGGTGGAAATGTGACATCCCTGTATGTAGAAGGGATGTTGTTGGACGTCCCAGTACCAGTCAAAGATACTGGGGCACATTGCAAGTAAGTCTTCAGCTTGCTAGTGCTCTGCTCCATCTCCACCCCCCTGCATGCGTCCCATTCCCCCTGCCCTCCCCCTTGCTGTAGTGGTCAGTGGGATTTCACTCTTGTCAGCACTCCAAAAGACTGGTCTGGCTTTTCTGTCCTCAAACATTGATTTTATTCCCAAATTTGTAGTGACTAACATGAAGGATGTGACTCCACCCACAGGCTCAATATATGCAATGCCAGACTTTAATGCCCTTAGCACCTCACTGTTTTTGTCAAACCAAATCCTTGTTTGGAAATAGCAGAAGTGCTGGATGGATAGAAAGACGCCACACAGGTTGTTGGGACTATAGCACAGAAATTGCAGAAAATGGAGCAACTATCACTGACCTCTGACCCAGCGTGGTGTGCAGATGTTCAGAAGCACAGTGGTGTTATTGTTTGAGCCCTTGTGTGCTTTATTCAGCTCCCTCTTCTGTTTCCCATGGCTGTTGCTCTCCACCCCCCATGCCCCACCAGCTTTTCCCATGGTAGTAAGAGACCTCTGAACCCACACATTTCTTACCTACCTGCATTCAGGCTGGGACTGGGACAGAAAATAGGCCCTGGCACCAAAACAAAAGTGGCCCCCATTATTGAGTTAGAACACTTAAAAAGTGGCCCATGTTTGCAAGTTGGGGCAGTTTTCAACTTGCAAAGACACACTGTTTAAGAGTTTTCCAAGGTATGGAAGACTGCATGGATGTGAGCTTGCTGCGGGCAATGTTTGTTTTAAATCAGGGAAATCAACAGTAAATGGCGGCCCACCAGACCATAAAAGAGGCCCACAAACAGCCAAAAAAAAACATCCCACATACTTGTGAGAAGTTGGCCTGGCATATGCTGTCCACTAATTATAGTGGGCACCTTGCACCAGTCCAAACAACCCCTTATTGGAGATAGGTTAAAGACAACCTTATTGAAAGCTATCCTAGTGGTAGCTATGGAGAGCAGCCTTCAGGCTAAGTCTTGAAGGAATGTAAAGCAGCTTGTTTTACCAGTCTATAATCTCTTGAGTGACCAAATGAAAGAGCACCACACCAGGTATATATTCAAAATATATGTATTTATTGCTAAACACACCCCTCTAGTCTCTTTATGAGGCTAGAGTTCAAGTACATAAGTTAGAAGTTATTTAAACACAGTAATAGCACAAATACACGTTTGGGCCCTAGGGCGTACTCAAACCATATACCAATAAAGTGGTATGCGAACCACGACTGAACTAGACACTCAGGCCTAGAGCCTCTAGAAGTGCTTGGACCACAAGGAACCACCCAAGGTAGTGACACAGGGGACCCACGGGAGACGCGTGCAGTGTAAATACACAACCGCGATACGCCGTTGACTTCTATGGAGAAAGTCGGGATCGGGAAATTAGAGAAAAGGGACACTTAAAAGAGGACTTGGACCAAACCCTTTGAGATCTAGGACTTTGAAGAGTCTCTACCCACGGGAGCACCGGAGTACTCGTGTTACCTCACCCAGGGAAGCCGGGTGCATAGGTGCCTTTCGGGGTCGGGTTTCGTCGTCGATTCGAATGGCGATCTGCTGCAAAGTGCTGCTGGCGACCAAGAGAAAAGTGTCCGGGTGGATCCAAGAGTGGATCGGAGTTCTGAAGAACCTGAAAGCAGAGGGGACAGAGTCTGGGTCACTAGCCAGTGACCAGGAAGGCGATGGACAGATGCCCACCGATGTCGAGTGCTTCAGGTGCGTTGATGGTCCTCTTGACTCTTCAGCCACGAGGTCCAGGAGGCGTTGTTGGCAACCAGGAGCAGGATTCGGGCTGGTACACGATGTCTGTCGAGTGCTGAGGCGTTGGCGACCGGATTGGACCCAACAAGCCTTGGCAATGGCAAGTCTTGGTGAAGATGTAGATCGTCGATGGTGCAGACCAGCAAGGTCTGTGGAACTCACCCAGCGAGGGTAAGTGAGGGCAGGCCTGGAGCAACCAGGGTGCCAAGTTAGAAAAGGATTGGCCTTCGTTAAGGGCTACTAGCCAACGGGCTAGCGACCGCGAAGGAGCCTCGTGACGCCGCACGTGGATCTGGCTTACAGGACACTCGTGGAGTGGGGGCCAGTGATCTTCGGTGCAGGTGGTGCTGGAGGCTAGGGCTACTCGGAGCCCAAAGCACGACTTCTTGAGAGACCCAGAAGAGGATGCACTTGCAAATGTGCTCGGTGTCCAGGGGTCACGGTCTCAAGTCACCCACGACAGCCACGGGCCTCAGCTTTGCTGGGGACTCAGGGTAGCCTCGGGAAGTCTGAGAATCCACCTCTGGTGATGCGATGACTTCGGCGTCCGACGGGAGCTTCAGAAATGCGAACCAGACAGATGCTTCTTTGGTGCCTGCCAAGCAGGGGAGTCACTCCTTGACCCCAAGGGAGATTCTTCTGTCCTCTAATCGTGAGTAGAGCGTCGAAGGTCCAGGATTCAGTTTCAGAGTTTCGTCCAGGATAATCTAAAGTCCTAAGGACTGGGTTCCTATCTTTATACTAAAGATAGGGGTTGGACTACTCTGTGGCCCCACCTATGGGTGGGTCAGGGCAGAGGGGTGGCTACACCCCTTTCCCTTTGTCCAGTTTGCGCCAAAGCAGGGGCTGCAAGCCCCTGATCCGGTTTGAACTGGGGTATGCACAGGGACACCAAATGTGCCCCCAGTGCAGGACTTCAAAGCACCCGAAAGTGCTCCCGCCCAGCCCCAATACACATTATCCTGTCTGGGGAGGTGGTCACACCTCCCTGGGACAGGAAACCTATTGTCCAGGCCTCCCCTGCCGGAGTTTCGTCCAGCAGCAGGAGGCCAGACTCGTGTCTGTGGCAGCAGCATCCATTTTGTGATGCCAGGGCTCTGGAAAGAAGTTACCGGACTAGTCAGAGTTAACATGTCTTTCCTCTAGAAGGGTGGAATGCTACCCCCGCCGCCAGTATTGGCGGGGGGGTAGTATTCCAAGATGTTTGACACCAAACACGACATGTTTAGGTGCAGCCATTCCAAAGTTAGCATTTTACCGCGAGGATATAATGCGCTTAAGAGTATATGGTCAGGCTGCACTACAAACAGCATCAGAGATGGTCTCCGAACGCTGCAGAGGGGCCCTGCTCATGCAGGGGCACCCTCTCACATAGGAACCATGCACTCTGCCTTTAGGATTGATAAGGCCTGCCTTAGGAGTGACTTATAGGTTTATATGTGTGTATGTATTTAGTGATATAGGTAACCTATATCACAGTAAGGGGTGCATGCACCACCTTACCCAGGCTGCAGTAGCAGACCTGTGGTGTCAGTTTGGATGGCCTTCCAGGGGTGGCATAATACATGCTGCAGCCCCTGGCAGGCCTCTGAGGTACCTATGCCCTTGGTACATAGTATACCATATACTAGGGACTTATAAGGGCACTCCAGATCCCAATCAGTGATGTGCCTAAGGCACATGGAAACCATTTTAGAGAGGAAGCAGCTAGGCTGGGGTTCTGATTAGCAGGGCCCCAGCCAGACTAATGTCGAAAAACAGTGAAGCATCAGCAAAAAGTGGGGGTACCCATGTGAAGCAGATCCTACTCTCCTACACAACCCCCCCAAACGTAGGGACATTAAACTAACCTTGCCCAGTTAAGTCTTCATGTTCTAAGTGGAAATACCTAGAGAGTCCATCTGCATTCGCATGGTTACTCCCAGGCCTATGTTCCACTGTAAAGTCCATCCCCTGTAGGGAAATGGACCACCTAAGCAGTTTGGGGTTTTCACCCTTCATTTGTTTTAGCCATAAGAGGGGCTTATGGTCTGTCTGAACCAGGAAGTGTGTACCAAACAAGTATGGCCTCAACTTCTTCAGAGCCCAGACCACAGCAAAGGCCTCCCTCTCTATGGCTGACCAACGTTTCTCTCTAGGGGTCAGCCTTCTGCTAATGAAAGCTACTGGCTGATCCTGACCTTCTTCATTCAATTGTGACAGTACAGCCCCTACCCCCAATTCAGATGCATCAGTTTGAACAATGAACTTCTTGGAGTAATCAGGACTCTGCAGAATTGGAGCAGTGCACATGGCCTGCTTCAGGTCATCAAATGCCTTTTGACAGCTAACTGTCCACTGAACCTTTTTGGGCATTTTCTTAGAAGTTAAGTCATTCAGGGGTGTCACTATTGATCCATACCCCTTGACAAATCTCCTATAGTACCCAGTCAGGCCTAAGAAGGCTCTCACCTGAGTCTGGGTAGTGGGAGCAGTCCAGTCCATGATGGTCTGGATCTTGCTCTGCAAAGGTTGAACCTGGCCTCCACCCACAAGGTGGCCCAGGTACACAACCTGACTCTGCCCTATCTGGCACTTAGTGGCCTTGATAGTCAGGCCTGCCTTTGCAGGGCCTGTAAAACATTCCTGAGGTGGACCAGGTGATCCTCCCAGGTGGAGCTAAAGACAGCAATATCATCTAGATATGCTGCACTATAGGCTTCCAGTCCTGTGAGAACTGTATTCACCAACCTCTGAAAGTGGCAGGTGCATTCTTCAGACCAAAGGGCATTACCACAAATTGATAATGCCCACTAGGGGTTGAGAATGCTGTTTTGGGCTTTGCAGCATCAGCTAGTCTGATCTGCCAGTAGCCAGCTGTTAGGTCAAATGTGCTGAGATATTTGGCAGAGGCCAAAGTATCTATGAGCTCATCTGCCCTGGGTATTGGATGGGCATCAGTCCTAGTGACTGCATTGAGACCCCTGTAGTCCACACAAAACCTCATCTCTCTTTTTCCACCACTGGTGTGAGGTTTTGGTACAAGGACCACTGGACTAGCCCAAGGGCTATCTGAGGGTTCAATAACTCCCAAATCCAACATTTTCTGGACTTCAGTCCTGATACAGTCCCTGACATGGTCAGGTTGCCTATAAATCTTGTTTTTAATAGGCAGACTGTCCCCAGTGTCCACTTCATGAGTGCACCAGGTGGTCTGACTGGGTGTCAGTGAAAACATATGTCTAAACTGATTGAGGACTTGCCTGCAATCAGTTTGTTGCTGGGTAGTGAGGCTGCCTGCCAAGGCTACACCATCAACTGACCCATCGTCAGGGTTCTGTGAGAGCAGGTCAGGGAGTGGGTCACTCTCTTCCTCCTGCCCTTCATCAGTAGCCATGAGCAAGCCCATGTCTGCCCTGTCCACATATGGTTTTAACCTGTTGACATGGAGAACCCTGTGGGGACTCCTGGGTGTTCCTAGGTCCACTAAGTAAGTGACCTCACCCTTCTGCTCAACAATAGTGTGGGGTCCACTCCATTTATCTTGGAGAGCTGCTGGGGCCACTGGCTCCAACACCCACACCTTCTGTCCTGGCTGGTAAACAGTCAGAACAGCCTTTGGTCATGCCAGGCCTTTTGAAGTTCCTGGCTAGCCTCAAGGTTTTTGGTTGCCTTTTTCATGTACTCAGCCATCCTGGAGCGGAGACCAAGTACATAGTCCACTATATCTTGCTTTGGGGGCTTGAGAGGTAACTCCCATCCTTCCTTCACCAAGCACAGTGGACCCTCACAGGGTGGCCAAACAGAAGTTCAAAAGGGCTGTAACCAACCCCCTTCTGAGGCACCTCCCTATATGCGAATAAAAGGCAGGGCAAGAGTATGTCCCATCTACGCCTAAGCTTTTCTGGGAGCCCTTTAATCATGCCCTTCAAGGTTTTGTTGAATCTCTCAACTAAACCATTGCATTGTGGGTGATAGGGTGTGGTGAACTTATAAGTCACTCCACACTCCTTCCACATTGCTTTTAAGTACCCAGACATGAAGTTAGCACCCCTGTCTGAGACTACCTCCTTAGGAAAGCCCACTCTTGAGAAAATTCCCAGGAGGGCCCTTGCCACCACAGGTGCTGTAGTGGTCCTGAGGGGAATAGCTTCTGGGTACCTGGTGGCATGATCCACTACCACCAGGATAAACCTGTGCCCAGAGGCTGTTTGGGGATCCATGGGACCAACAATGTCAATCCCTACCCTTTCAAAGGGCACCCCCACCACAGGTAGTGGTATCAGGGGGCCTTTGTAGTGCCACCTGCCTTGCCACTGGCTTGGCAGGTTACACAGGAGCGACAAAACTCCTTGCTGTCTTCAGACATGTGGGGCCAGTGAAAGTGAGGGACAATTCTGTCCCAAGTCTTGTTCTGGCCCAGGTGACCTGCTAAGGGAATATCATGGGCTAGGGTCAATAGGAAGCCCCTGAACTTCAGAGGTATTACCAACCTCCTGGTAGCACCAGGCTTGGGGTCTCTACTCTCTGAGTACAGGAGTCCATCATCCCAATACACTGTATGGGGACCACTAGCTTTCCCAGCAGCCTCAGCAGCAGCTTGCTGTCTGAGGGGTTCAAGGGAGGGGCAGCTCTGCTGCTCCTGGCTCAGATCTGCCCTAGAAGGTCCCCCTGTCCCCAAGAACTCAACCTGGTCAGGTTCAAGTTCCTCTGGGACAGTTCCTTCTTTCAGGGCTGAGATCATCCCCCTCAAGGGACTGATCTTCCTCCTGAGCCAAGGGGGAAGGCACTGCCTTAACCCTACTACTCCTCCTCTTGGAAGGCACTTGGTCCATTCTTCCAGAATCCAAGGCCTGTTCAGTGCTAGACATTTTGGCTTGTGACCTGGTCACAGCAAACACATCTGCAGGGATCCCCAGCATTTCTGCATGGGTCCTGAGCTCCACTTCTGCCCAAGCAGAAGTCTCTAAGTCATTGCCAAGCAAGCATTCGACTGGTAGGTTTGCACTCACCACAACCTTCTTAAGGCCAGTTACCCCTCCCCAGGAGAAGTTAACAACTGCCAGAGTATGGTCTGTTCTGACATTGCTAGCATTGGTCACTTGGTACATCTCACCAAGTATAACTTGCCCAGGATTCACAAGGTCTTGTGTCACCATTGTGACACTTGCCCCTGTGTCCCTAAATGCCAAAGCCTCACGTCCATTGATTAAAGGCTGTTGTCTGTACTTGCCCAGATTACTGGGACTCACAGTGGAGGTCACATCCATGCCTCCATCACAGACTAACACAGCCTGAGTCAGTTCTCTGACTAGGTCAGAGCCCAACTCAGTTCCCAGGGTGAACCCTACTAAACCCTTGGCTGGAGCACTCCCACCAACTGTACTAGGGGGAACAGGTGCCTTAGGGGCATTGGTGGGTGCTGGACTGGAGTCTTTGGACTTGGTGCAATCACTGGTCCAGTGGGTCTTTTGCTTACAGACCTTGCACCATGGTTTTCTTTGGCCTTTCCCTTTGGTAGACTGTGAATCCCCACCAGAAGAAGATTTTTGGGGGCCTGATGAAGACTTTTGATCTTTACCCTTCTCCCCACCCTTGTCAGAGTTCTTAGCATCTTGCTTCTTGGTTTCCCCACCTTGGTTCTGTACCTTCTGCTTCACCCTGGTTCTGACCCATTTGTCTGCCTTCTTTCCCAATTCTTGGGGAGAGGTCAGATCAGAGTCTACCAGGTATTGATGCAACAGCTGATTTTGACAGTTATTAAGAATCTGCTCCCTCATTATCAGATTGTACAATCCTGAGAAGTCACACACCTTACTGCCCATCAACCAGCCTTCCAGAGCCTTGGCAGAACAATCCACATAGTCTACCCAGTCTTGAGTCTGTGCTTTTGGGTGTCTCTGAACTTCAACCTGTACTGTTCAGTGGTTAGGCCAAACCCATCAATAAGAGCACTCTTCAAGACCTTGTAATTATCAGCATCCTCCTCTCTAACAGTGAGGAGCTTATCTCTACCTTTGTCAGCAAAGGAGAGCCACAAGATTGCTGCCCACTGCTCCTGAGGGACCTTCTGTACCTTACAGGCCCTCTCTAGAGCAGTTATCCACTTGTGGATGTCATCCCCATTCTGATAGGGAGGGACAATCTTGCTCAGGTTCCTATGGTCATAGGACCTTTCCCTATCTCTAGGGATCTGGCTGCCACCATGGGACTCTAGTCCCAACTTTCTTTCTCTCTAAAGAGATCTAGGGACTCCTGTCTAAGGCTACTTGCTTCCTTCTGAGTTCAAGCTGAGCTTCCTCATATTGAATCAGCCTCTTTCTTCTCTCATGAGAGGATTCCCTCCTATGAGATGAGACAGAGCTCCCTATTGAGGTGCCAGAGTGGTTAGACTCCTGAGAAGAAGATCTAGACCTTCTGGGCACACTCACAATCCTTCCTGGGGGGCAAAGGGGGCCTCATTCTGATCCTCCTCTTCCTCCTCCTCAGGAGGGGTTGGATTATCCAGGTCAGGGTCATTGTCACCCTCCTGGCCAGTTTCAGAGGGGGGGCTGGGGGTACTGGTACCCCCATTCCCAACCTCATCTTCTGCCCCACCCTCAGCTCCTACCCCTTCAGTCCCCAAGGGCTTACTAAGGTCATAAGCCACCAACAACTCCTTGAGGTGTTGGGTGGTGGGGCTTTGGCCTGTCCTTATTTTTCTCAAGTTGCATAAAGCTCTCAATTCCAAGAATGGGAGTGTATCATACTTGGAGGGTGGAAGCTCAATGGCTTCCTGCAAGGATTCTTTAGATCCTGCCCTTAAAGACATTACTAGTGTGGTGTGGTGTATGCACTACCTACTCTAGTGTGGCCTACTAAACTCTCTTGAGTTGTAGAAAGGGTTGTGCTATCCCTTAACACACAACTCTAAGTTCAGTAGAACTTACTGTATTCTAAGCTTAAATTATATGTACCTTAGGTACCTTTAGTGGTTTTCAGTTGATCAATTCAATTGAGATTATCTGGTAAAACAATAGCAAGCTGGAATCCCACACGCTGCACACCAATGTGAGAAGTTGGCCTGGCATATGCTGTCCACTAATTATAGTGGGCACCTTGCACCAGTCCAAACAACCCCTTATTGGAGATAGGTTAAAGACAACCTTATTGAAAGCTATCCTAGTGGTAGCTATGGAGAGCAGCCTTCAGGCTAAGTCTTGAAGGAATGTAAAGCAGCTTGTTTTACCAGTCTATAATCTCTTGAGTGACCAAATGAAAGAGCACCACACCAGGTATATATTCAAAATATATGTATTTATTAAGTTAAACACACCCCTCTAGTCTCTTTATGAGGCTAGAGTTCGAAGTACATAAGTTAGAAGTTATTTAAACACAGTAATAGCACAAATACACGTTTGGGCCCTAGGGGCGTACTCAAACCATATACCAATAAAGTGGTATGCGAACCACGACTGAACTAGACACTAGGCCTAGAGCCTCTAGAAGTGCTTGGACCACAAGGAACCACCCAAGGTAGTGACACAGGGGACCCACGGGAGACGCGTGCAGTGTAAATACACAACCGCGATACGCCGTTGACTTCTATGGAGAAAGTCGGGATCGGGAAATTAGAGAAAAGGGACACTTAAAAGAGGACTTGGACCAAACCCTTTGAGATCTAGGACTTTGAAGAGTCTCTACCCACGGGAGCACCGGAGTACTCGTGTTACCTCACCCAGGGAAGCCGGGTGCATAGGTGCCTTTCGGGGTCGGGTTTCGTCTGTCGATTCGAATGGCGATCTGCTGCAAAGTGCTGCTGGCGACCAAGAGAAAAGTGTCCGGGTGGATCCAAGAGTGGATCGGAGTTCTGAAGAACCTGAAAGCAGAGGGGACAGAGTCTGGGTCACTAGCCAGTGACCAGGAAGGCGATGGACAGATGCCCACCGATGTCGAGTGCTTCAGGTGCGTTGATGGTCATCTTGACTCTTCAGCCACGAGGTCCAGGAGGTGTTGTCGGCGACCAGGAGCAGGATTCCGGCTGGTACACGATGTCTGACGAGTGCTGAAGTGTCGGCGACCGGATTGGACCCAACAAGCCTTGGCAACGGCAAGTCTCGGTGAAGATGTAGATCGTCGATGGTGCAGACCAGCAAGGTCTGTGGAACTCACCCAGCGAGGGTAAGTGAGGGCAGGCCTGGAGCAACCAGGGTGCCAAGTTA